>OX465274.1:39992500-40592500 GCA_949987645.1 Tachina grossa
TTTAAGGTAGAATATCAGTGAAAAAAAAAATATAAAAAAATAGTTGCGCGTGTATCAAATGAGTTTTTTTAAGTCTTAAAAATCAACACTTGAACATACACATGTACACACACACACACACACACACACACCTACATACATATGTATATCGCATACTTATGCATACCAACAATGAGGACAAAGCAAAACAGATATAAACTGCAATAGCGCACCTTGCATAAAATGCACTGGAGATCACATAACAAAAAATTAATTTTAAATACATAATACGTAAGTATGTATGTAAGTACATATGTACAAATATGCATATATATTATATTAAAAGAATAAATACACGTGTATATAAATGCATACAAATTCATATTTACACATACTCATAGTACTCGTACATTTCATGATTGTAAAAAAAGTGCTCGTATATAGTGTATACCCTACTTTTCAGCATTTACATACATACATACATACATACATACATACATATGCATATAAAAGTATACTCATGGCAATAGCAGCAAAAACAACAACGTTATTAGTGCTCAAGAACAGAAAAAAAGTAGAAAAAATAGTTGCATGAGTCTTTAAATGTCAACGGGGAGCTCGGCAGTGAAATGAAAATGCGCGCGTGTACCCATACAAATGCAATAGCTTGATGTGCATATTTGCACATGAGTATGCAAGCACACTTGTGCTTTTTTACGTTTAATATTGTGCAGAATGCAGGGGAAAAATACCAGGAAGTGCAAAACATTTTGCATTTGTCATTTAGTCGAGAGAAGTGACTAAAATCAAAAATTGGGGGAATGGGCACACTGTTGCATACATTTAGGGGACAGTACATGACCCAACCCCAAACCAAGGATATATTTCTTGAAGTTTATTTCTATTTTGTATATGTACGAGTATCTATGTAAGTATGCTTTTTAGGCCACACAATTTTTAGTTAGTATAAGTGTAGTGTCGTGTATTGTGGTGGCCTAAACTCATACACTGATGCCCCTTAAAGCCGGCCGGTCGGCAAAATGTTGCGCATTTGCTGCCAACCACTAAAGCTAAATGTTTTTTTTTTTTTTTTTTTTTTTTTTTTTTTTTTTTTGTATATGTAAAAGAACAAGTAGAAGTAGAAACAGTCATAGAAAAACTTTCGTTTACAAACTGAAATACTGCTGTTGGCAGCAAAATTATTGGCATTTTTTATTTTTTTTTTTTGCATTTTTGCAATTTAATAAATATATATATATATATCGATGGCTTAATATAAAAAGGGCCTAACTCAATTTTTTCGAAATTGTGTTTTTAATGTTTTCTGGGCGACAACGTATAATTGCATCCTCTTTGAAGATCTTAGTACATTACAGTTCAAAATCAAGGACTTATGGCAACTTTAAAAACTATTTCTGCTTGTAAATGGTTTATTTTTTCTTCAGTTTTTTGCTTCTTCTGTAAAATATCGAAAATTAGAGTTAGGCCTTTTTTATATTAAGCTATCGATATATACATATACATATGCATATTGCTTAGGTTGCTTTATTTAGCATTACATGCTGCTATCTCTGTTTATCTCACAACACAATTGCAAGAGCTCTCTTTCCCTTACATTGCTCCCCTTGTTAACGAAACAGCCAGATAAAGAAAGGTTTGTGGGCGCAGAAGGGATGTGGTGGGGGTATGTTAAAAAGTGAATGGATTTTATTATATGTATGTATATTTCTTACTTTTAACAGCTCAACTTGTTTTTTGTTTTCCCCCATCAGCTTTCATACTTTTTATACTTGTTTTTTTTCTTCATTTTATATAGTCGTGTTTTGCTATTTGCCTTCAAACTATTTTGAGGGTCTATGGAGGGGTTAGGAATCTGACGGCACGTGTTCAAACACTATTGCAATTTTACAATGCACATACATACACACCAATACATTTCCATATACAACGAGCCAGCAAAAATATTTTGTTATTATAAAACTGCATACGACTTTAAGATGTTTCGATGAGGGAATTTGTTTTTGTTTCCCTCATAAAAAGTTTTTCTATTTTTCTATTTGTTAAAAAAAAAAACACAAACAAAAAGCGGAATGTAATTAGACACAGTGGGATAGAGGGTTTATAAAATTTGTAAACAATAATTCGCTGAAATATAAAAAAAAACAAAAATAAAAACAATATTGCATTGCACGTAAAACTAAGAATTCATTAAAACAAGCGAATATTATTCATGACTCTTTTCTAGTCTTTTCTAGTCATGAATAATCGGGCTTTAAATATTCATTCCACCTCATAAAAGGCATAAATTTTCCTTCGATTCTCAGTTAATAGCTAGTGTGGATGAAAAAAAAGTATTTGCTTTTTACCTAAAAATTTGTTTAAAAAAAAAGAACATATATGTACATTTTTGGGATTTTTAGACAAATTTTTTTTAGTGGAAAGCAAATACTTTTTTTTTCACACTACCCAATAATATTAATATTTTCGAATAATGTAACTGCCTTATTCATAAAATATAATTTTCTTTAAAAAGGCGTTATGTAAATCTGTTTTATAATGATTTTATAACTCAAAAATATTTTTTTTTATGAATAAGGTGTTTAAAGCCAATTATTTCACCAAACTCTATTTAAATATCAATTCATATTAAAACAGAATTAGTGAAATTGGCCCTTAATATTTAAAAAAGGAGTGTGGCAAAGGGAAACTTAGTTTAGGATATTTAATCGCATGTTTTTCCGAACTTAATTTCGAAATTCGGCATTTTTTTTAGCAAAAATGTTATTTATCTATTTATTTATTGGTATTGATATTATAGGAAAATATAATAACAATATATCAGTTATAGAATCACTAGCTACCAAGGCCATCGGTGAAACATATTTCGAACTTTAATTCGAAACTTCCGAAGTTATATATGTATATGCAATACCCCTCTCAATTTTGAAAGCATTTGCCTAAAAAAAAGGCTTTCAGTCTGTCTGTATTATACAATTCGAACTTAATTTCGAATGTTCGAAATGTATGCAGAATAATACAAATTTTACAGTTAGACTTATGCATGTAAGCAAAAACGCATACAGATTTTATTTACTTTTGTTTTAGCATTATATGCATATTTCGATATATATGTAAGTAGAGGCACATTAAGTCTGAGTGAATTAAATATCGAATTTTCGAAATAAGAAGCCATTAATATCAGAGTATGTACATATGTATGTGCTTATACTAAACTGTAGAACTACCAGCTTTTGTTCGGTATAACACATTTCGAACTTGATTTCGAATTTTCGAAATCATTTGTATATCAACAAAATTACATAAGTATTTTATTCAAATCTAATTATTTAACTAAAATTATGTGTTCAGAAAAATGAAAAGCACTTTTAAAAATTAAAAATGTCGAACTTAATTTCGAATTTTCCAAATTTGAGAGTATACACATAACCTTGTATATATTCAAACAAAATTGTAAAACTACTAGCTTTTAGTCGGTATAACACAATTCGAGCTTGATTTCGAGTTTTCGAAGTCATTTGTATTTCAACAAAAATAAATAAATATATCTTCGATTCTGCTTGAACGTTAGAATTCTGTGTTAAGATAAATGAAAAGCGTTAACTTTTAGTTTGTATTAGATATTTCGAACTTAGTTTCGAATTTTCGAAATATGTGCAATATATTGGCTTTTAGTATTACGAAATGTACTTCTTTTCGAATTTACGAAATGTATACAGAATGATATAAACTTTAGCTTTTTAATTTTTGAAATATGAACAGAGGCGCAGCAAGTCTAAAACAGGACATAATGTGTTTAAGTAAAAATGCAAAAGTTTTGATTTTAGTTAATTTTAATTATTATTCGAAGTCCATTTGTTTCTATATTTGTGATTTGAACGGGCTAAAGTTCGTATCGCTTTTTAAGCCAAATTACATGTGATAATTATTAATGAACAAATAATGATTTTAGTTTGGGAGTCTACTCTGTAATTTGAAAGGAAATACAATGCTTTTTTGAATGTACATGTTATTAATATACAAATTCGGAATATTGTATATATGTATAATAAAATTAATAAATAATAATAAAGTGTTATAAATTTCGAACTTAATATCGAATTTTAAATTTTAGAATAAATCGTATATACATATATGCATGCATACATACATATATGTATGTGTGTGTATGTTATTAAGCAAAATTTTAAAAATACTTACTTTTAGTCTGTATTGTGCATTACGATCTTGATTTCGAAATATGTGCCGAATCATATAAATTCTAGAACATGTAATACGTATTTTACAAGAAAAAAACCCACAAATATTTAATTACATTCGCATTTAAACTTAGAGTTATGTGTTTAGAACAATGTTAACCGTTGACTTTTAGTTTATGTTAGCAGACATTTCGAACTTAATTTCGAATTTTTGAAACATAACAAGAAGCATTTACATACATACATTTTAGATAAGACGTGTGTGCTTTAGTGTGCTTTAGCAAGAAGGGCAAAATATAAATTTTTCGAACTTAATTTCGAATTTTCGAAATTTAAGAAGAAGCACATACTTTTTAGATAAGACGTGTGTGCGTGAGAATACTTAAATTTTTCGGACTTAATTTCGAATTTTTAAATATGTATGCCAAATAAGGTTAAAGTCGATTTAAGCAAATATGCATAATTATTAGCTGTGAGTCATTATCTAACATTTCGAAGTTAGTGTTGAATTTTCGAAAAAAAATTTATATATTATTTTTATATGTAAACACATACAAGGGAAATCGCTTGGTCTTTTAAAGAGACGAAAATAAATTTCATGTTAATTATGATGTAAATATTTACGAATTTAATATAATAAATAGGTGTTTAAAATTCAAATTGTAAAATTGTAAAAAAATATTAAAATTTTATATAGGAAAAACTAAAAGGAGGAGTCTCACAAGCAGTGCCTCTTGGTCACCCTGTTATAGCAAAAGCAGAACTGCAGGGTGTCAAAGTTGTATACCACAGTTTTAGCCAGACATGTCTTAGCTAGTAAGTCTTGAAAATTTTAATAGTGACGAAGGATGTTTAATTTATATTTCTTAATATCATGTTTTTTTAAGTTTAAAATTTCAAAGTATTAGAGCATAATATATGAACTGATTTCAACACTTTAATGTGGTTTACCCACTCAAAAGTTCTTACAAGAATTTCCATGTGCTTGCATTTATAATGTGCAACCTTGAGATCGTTAATAATTAGTAGTTAAAATCATGGCCAATTATAATGTGTTGGCGTTGGTTATAAAACAAAAAGCAACTTCTAGATGAAAACACCGCTCATGTTATAGTATAATGTACCTTTTAGTTTTTGTAGTTTTTGGTTTCTTAATTGTGAACAATCACTTGCAGCTGCAAACAATTTTAATTGTCATTCATAGAAAATTTTAATTAACTTAATGATGCTTTTCTTAATATGTTCATGTGCAAAAAAAAAGAACAAAAAAAAAAGAGTGACGTAAATTTGTTCTGGTAGGTTGAAGCGTTTTGTTGGCGTGTGTTTAATACCGAAATTATATATTTTTTATTCAGTTATAGAATTGGCTTTATCGTGGTTGGCGTTTTTCGACTTTGACTATGACACTTTGGTCCTAGATTATTTAATTATTTAATCTATTAGCAAAAAGTTCTTAGTCAAAGTTTAAATGCGACAACCACGATAAGGGGAATGTACGGTCAGAACTTAATCTCTTAAAGGGGCCAACTCAATTTTCAAATTCTCAGGCAAAACCCCGTTTATTTTTATAAATATACTCTTACATCACGAAGAGGGTTACAACGGTATTTTTTGGCGAAAGAGTAAATAAAGTGACGTAAGATATTTTGCAGTGTGTAGATATGAGCAAAAATTGCAAAATTTTTACTTGACACCGTTAAGAGGAAGAATTGCGATATGTACTGGGTAAATTTTTTTAAAACATTACAAACTTTACAATTAAAAAATTAAGGCATATTTTTATTAAAGTCGATAAACATTTTTTATATTGTTTATTATATCAAATTATTCACCCTTATTCTAGTTGTCGGCATCGACGTCACTTTAACACAATACCAAAAAATTGTGTAGCCGTTGTCGAAAACAACTGACTCCTGTTGGCAGGTTTATGCTATTTTCTAGATCTTAGGGAATGGAAATAGATTGCCAGTTGCAGAAAATTGTTCTTGAGAGCGAGTACATAAGACACAATTTTTTGGTATTCTGTTAAAGTGAAGTCGATATCGATAACTGAAATAAGGGTGATTTATTACCTTGCAAAGATTTTTTTTCAAACGATTTTACTTCGAACGATTTGCAGACGATTTTCTCTTTTAATAAAGCTTTTAGCATGTGCATCGGTGCAAATTATTTTCCTTAATGCATTAAACACATTAGCCACGACAGGCTACACGACTTCAAAAGCCAATACATTTAATTGTCTCCCTGTAGCCAGCGTCAGCAACATTATAAATACCTGATCTTCAAGTGTAAATACATATCTTTCATTTATTAAAACAACGTCATAACTAAAAAAACTAGTTTTTCAGAATTTTCAATTTACAAACAACTTAATGAAAAAGGAAAATATTTATTTTTCTCTCAAGAGTTGGATAAAAAATATATTTGTATGTAATTTTAGCACAATATAAATAAAGATATGAGAAGAAATTCTGCATTATTAACTCAAAAAACCCTTATTGTAATTGGCGATTTAGCGGCGAAAGTCAGGCGTTTTTTTTTTGTACTATATTAAAGAAAAATGTAGTTTGTTTTTTTTTAAGAAAATGTAGTTTGTTTTTCTTTAATCAACTGCAAATAGTCGAGTTTGAAGTCGAAAAACGCCAACCACGATAAGGTGGATTATTAGTTATGACGTTGTTTGAGTAAGTGAGCGCTATGCCAATGTTGCCACGTTTAAGTATTTCTCATTTCTATAAATTAATGTACTCATATCACGTAAAAATATAAAAATTAATGTTCCCAAAAATGAAGAAGTATAAATATTTGTGAAATATTTTAATCCTTTAATTGCACTCCGTATGGAACTTTCTGGTAATTTTTGTAAGAAGCGTCAACTAAGAAAAAATTACAAATAAAACCATAACTTGCTAAAATATTCCGCATAAATCTCGGAAAACGCCCAAGTTCGAAAATAAATTTAATCAGCAGAAATCATCAAAAACTTTGAACTACTTTTGAGGGTTAATTTCATACTTACTGACTTTAAGCATTTCAAGTAAATTATGTGTTCCACAGTTGTATATGAAATTCTACCAGCAACATTTTTGTGCAACATTTTAACCCTTTAACGCTTTCTTGTACGGGTTTCTTGAGTCCTTTTCTTAAAAAGTTGCATATTAGTACCATAAAATGGGATATATAATGGGTTAAAGTGTTCGTCCCGAAACTCTACCATAAATCAGTAGATTCTGCGAAATTCAAAACTGAACGTTACTAGGGTTAATTTTGGATCAATCACAATTGGTGGCAAAAAATACCAGAAATGAATTTCTTTCTTTGGTGTATTGAAAAACTTGCTATACAATTTTATGACGAGTATTTATTTATTGAAAATATATTTCGTGCCATAATGCTAAAAAAAGCTTAAGCGGCATAATTTTCGAACTTAATTTTTTTGAACAAAATCGATCATTTGCGATCTTAAATAATCGATTTTCTTCACAAAAAAAAAAAAAAAAAAAAAAAAAACGATGGCGGTTATGGCTATGACTAAGATCATTTGCCCGTGACGTTATACACAGTATTTTTGTTAATGTTTTTGTGATAAACTTGAAATGAAGGAAGCAGCAGCCTGATTGACAACGAAATTCCCCAGAAGAAACCGCAAAACTATACAAAAACCTGAGCGCATAAAAAAAATAATCACAAGGACTCTAGAGCTGTTTTTCATCCCAGATCCACTTTACGATTGATGGCGATAAATACCGAGCAGCATTCTAGGGTTAATAATTTCTAAGAAAAATGTTGCCTGTATGAATCATAACACATAAATCTGCTGAACACATAATAAACTTAAAAGGGAAACGTGTACAAGTACGAAATTAATTATTAAAATTTTCACTAATTTCTATTGTTTCAGCTTAATATCGAACTTTTTAATATTCTGTATAATTTTATAGAAATTTTTTAACCCGTTCTATTCACGTTTTTTTGAGGATTTTTTTTTAATTTTTTTGGACTACTTTCAGAACACTTGATACTGTCAAGACAAAAATTTTATGTTTCTCTATTCCGTTTTACCATAAAAGGGTAAAACGTTAAACTCCTTTTAAACGATAAAACATATATATTTTGGAATTTATGTGCTAGAGATGGGCGAGTGTCGAGTTTTTTTCGTGACACGAAAACGTAGGACGCAACACAAAGTATTTGTGGCAAAATATCTGATTTCGTGTTTGGATTGGTAATTTCGTGCTGAGCAAACTTGACACGAAAAAGACGAAAAAATGATTTTAAGTGTAAAATATGTATGCGTGAATTTCCAATAAAGACAAAATTTATTATCTTTTATCTTCTCTTGGTCTTAAAGTTTTGAAATATAAAACTATATTTTTTTTGTTCAATTTGATTTTAAGCGTATTGTTCAGTATCGTATTGAGGGAATCTTTCGCATGGGTATTTCGTACGTGTTGGACATTTTAGTATTCGTGTTCAGGTCGCGATTTGTTGAAAAAATTCGGAACGCGCCCATCTCTAGTATGAACACATAATTTGTTATAAAATTCTATTTTATAATAATATTAATAATTTTCATGTTTGTTTTAATTTTTTCACTTCTTCACTTTGCTTAAACAAAATTGTAGTCTTACAAAATCTAGTTTTATTTGTTCATTTTTATTTTTGCTATTATTATTATTATTAACTATGTTCTCATAAATTGTTCAATTCTCAAGCTTATTTATTTTTGGGAGTGTTAATGTTAAAACTAAAAACTCGATATAGTTAACGGTGAGACCTTTAAAACAAAAATGATTTCATTCAGTCATTAAATGAAACGAATGTTAAGTGCTAAAATAAAATGCGATTTAGATAAAAGACTAGTTTCAAATATTAATTTTTTAACAATTCTCTTTTTAATCTTAAATATTTAAATAAAAAACATCATTTTTAAATTAAGAACTAAAAGTTATTAAAAACAAGAAATTAATATATAAATAATAAAAATATAACAAATAAAATTAAAAATTTTAAAAAGCCCCGAATATTTCTAGACAAGATGTGATATCTTTTAAGCGGCAGAACCGATTTGATTAAAACATAGCTAAGAACCTTCTCGATCAAGTCACCTTTCAAACAGAAATTGGTCCAGCCATTTGGTCTGTACATTTACTCGTACAGGCACACATATACACAGACACACACTACAAACTTATAACAACCCCTTTTTTGGTTGGGGATTAAAAAACATTTTGAGGAAATAATATTTTTATAATTAAAAAGCTGAAAATTTTATAATAATTTTGTGGATTATATTTTTAGCTCTGCCGAATTTTTTAATGCAAAAACTAAAATAAACTATGTCAATTTTCAGTACATAATGATGTCTCACTCCAGTATCTCATTAGTACATTTTTTTCTCCTTCGACAACTTCTCCTGCACAGAAAAAAATATTCCTGCAATAAACAACTTCAATTAAAAATAAAACCAAAAAGTAATTAAAAATTAGTCAATTACAATTTGTAATTAATTTAATTCTTAAACAAAAATTTCATTGACTTGAAAGATATTTTTAATTGATTTTTGGTTTTATTTTCAATTAAAATTGTTTATTGTAGGAATATTTTTTTTCTGTGTGAGAATGTGATCCAAAAGTTGTTTTTAGACACAAGAACAAAAAAACTAAAATATTTCATTAATCGACATATTTTTTATTTTCTAACTTTACCATTGTTACATTGGCTGAATATTATAGTGAATAAGTTGAATAATAATTTGGGATTATTAGTGCGTTAACAAATATATATTTAAAAGAAATTGTTGGTTATTATTACATGAAGTATATGACTTCGTATTCCACCATGCAACCTTAGGAGGAAATATATGTAACAACATATTAGAGAGCTGCATAAACAGTCTTGAAATGTAAATACGTCTTGTTTTTTAAATGTCTTGTCATATCATGTTTATACTAAACAAATAATAAATGATGTCGTTTAATAAGCGAAGCAAAACGGATGCATTGATGTACGTGTATATGAGCGATTTTAAGCGATGTCGCAAAGATTTCTTGTTCGTAACAAACACTCAAAAGAATTAATGTAATAGATGGTAAGCTATTATGTGTTTAAGGGTGGAAGCGCATTCAACTAATGTTAATACACACAACGTACATGCATGACGTTTGTATACGCGCCCATGCGTATGAAGAAGCAAACATCACAACTTCTTCCGTCACGAAGTATTTCCTTCTTTACACCTATACCTACAATAACTGAAACAAATCTTTTGCAAATGGTGTTGTTTAGCGTTTGTTTTAGAAGGTTTCGCTGTAGTAAAGCATTTGAAAAATCCATCATGTCCTAAAAGTCCTTTGTAAGTGATCTTGTGCAGGAGTCTAGTACATATACTATATGAAGAGCCGCAGAAGAAAATTTGTTTTTTTTTGCTCATTTCAAGTTTTTGGGAAATTTATTGTTTCTGGAAGATGAATTAAGATCTTATAAATATGTATTACAAAAATACCAAAAAACTAATTTGCATAAAATGCTGCTCCTCATACATAGATATATTATTATATGGAAATCATTATTGAGCTTGTATGGGCGTGGCACTGTTCATTTTTCTAACAGCTTATTAAATTAAAGTTTTTAGCTAATAGTATTAGTAGAATAATTAAAAAATAAAATAGATTCAAATCGAATATAAATTATATGCTGGGTTTTTTGTATTAGTTTCTAAGCCTACTACGCTTATTTTTCTTTTGTGATTTTCAAAAAATATTATTATTTGTGAATTCTCAAATAGTTCTTGAAAGTCTGTGCATAAGATAAGAGGTTTGTGACTATTCAAAATGTGTGGTTGAAGTCTACTGATGATTTGTTGCAGCAACAATGAAATATATAGAGAACGCTGAACCACCAGCAAATAAATTTCAAATTAGATTAATTAGTAATATGTATTTTTTTCTTATTTAATTTTTTTTGCAAACTATGTAATTTAAATTGTACTCCAAAAGAAATAAAATCAAAATGTATATTAAATTAATTTAAGTTTGTAGTTTGCTTATATGCTGCTTTTTCTCAATATTATTGCCAAGGTAAATTATTTATATTATAAAGCAGGAAAAATACTATAAATAAATTTGCAATTGAAATGCTTAAGCTCGTGCTCACACATGTAACCACTGCGAATAGTTTTTATGCTCGTTTGAATGTGCATGTGTGTGTGTGTGTATCTATGGCAACAATTAGTTTTTGTTGCGCTGCTATACATGTGCACGTGGCAACAACAGTCACAATGCAAAAATTTTAAATATTTTCAAGGTCATGCAATGTAGCCAGAAGCAAGAAATCCTTGCTCTAATATCAAGTACTTGAGCAACAAAAAAAAGCATAAAAATGCACTCACTCACTCGTTCACTCCCTTCCCTCCGTTTAATACTCTTTCATACCATTAAATTATTGTTTTGCCTCATTGCTCGCCCTTTTTTTGTCAATATCTACAGAAAAATTCATTATTATAATATGCATTGCGTGCTTAATGTATGCTCTCGCTCTCTCTTGGTTTCTCTCTGTGCTTTTGAGACTCTGTTGCTCTAAGTTGTTGTTACAGTTAAAGGGGGTGGGGGTGGCTTTCTGTTTAAAGTGCATTTCGTTCAAAGAGAAAATCGATATTTTGGCTACAGATTTTTGCTAGTGTGGCTGTTTACGTTTGTTTTTATGCAGCGAATTTCTTTTGGAGAGAAAGTAAGCGCTTTTATGCGTGTGTGTGTGTGTGTATATTTTTGAAAATTTAAACTGGGTCGTTTGCTAGTTTTAATGTACATTGCTTATATGGCAGAGAAGGATTTGCTTCACTATCAATTTCATTGCATATAATATGGAGCAACTGTACTAAATATAATTCTATTTATTTATTTTATTTATTTTTTGCTTTTCGCCGGTTACTAGTTGTTCTGGCGGAGGAAAGAGAAAGTTTGCAAAAGCCAAACCGGCAATTGAATGGCGCAGGTCTGTGGCAAAATATTTAGAGCATTTAAGTAAATACTGCTAGGAAATAAAAACATTGAAGTTTTTATTGCATATAGACATATGCAATACATACATATGTACATATGTAAAAATAATAAAATTAAGTGCATAGAATTTTTTGCATTTAAAATTTTTTCTTTTAAATATTTGTCATTTGATACATTTTTAGATTTAATTGAAACTGTAGTGAATTCTAATCAGAAATATTTTCTTAATCGGACTTAAGTTCAGTAATTTCAATTCTTATTGAATGAAATATTTTTATTAATTAATGGGAGTTTCTAAAGAAGGTAAGAATATATTCAGTAAAGTGCGACTCTGACTCGCGCACGAAGGGTTCCGTACGAACACTAAATATGTAATTTAATCAAACTTCATCCCATATAATATATAGTTTTGAATTTTTTTTTTTCGTTTTTGGGGTATTTTCGTGTTTTTTGTTTTGGCGGTTTTTGCGTTTTTTTCGGTTTTAACTATTTTTTAAGGTTTGGCTATTTTTTTAGTTTTGGCACTTTATTTTCTCGTTTTGGCGATTTTTTTTTCGGTTTTTGGCGTTTTTTCATTTTGGCGATTTTTTTTGGCGATTTTTTTTATTTTCGCGATTTTTTTTATATAAATTTTTTTTTAGTTTTGGCGACATTTTCGCGTTTTGGCGATTTTTTTTCGATTTTTGGCGTTTTTTTCATTTTGGCGATTTTTTTCATTTTGGCGATTTTATCGAATTCGGCGATTTATTTTAGTGTTAATTTTTTTTTTAATTTTGGCGATTTTTTTCGTTTTGACGATTTTTTTTAATTTTTGGCGATTTTTTTTTTGGTTTGGCGATTTTATAATTTTCGGTTTTATTAATTTAGTTTTACCGTTTTTGAAAATTTCAAGTGTTTGCCTCTTACGGTTTACAAGATATAGCAAATTGTCAAAATTACTTAGTCAAAATTGCATTAACTGATGGACCACCCTTTAATTTAAATTTTTTTAAATTTTAGTGTTAATTGTTGTATGTAGTCTGTATAAAAATACACTAATTTTACAAATTTCAAGTTTCAATATACATACGTGTTCATACAATTATATTACATGGGATTTTAACATTTTTCGTTGCTCGTTTGGAACACCCGTTAATTTTTAATTCTCATGTATTTGCTGTTGTAGCGGCCGAGGTTATACATACTCTGTCCAAATTTCAGGTCCGTAGCTCTTACGGTTCCTGAGAAAATACCGTGTGACGGACAGACGGACAGCGTAGCGAAAACAATAGGGCTCCTTTTCACCTTTGGTGTACGGAACCCTAAAAATTAAACTAGATGTTATTAGCTGGGGGAAGTAGCGTTATTTTTCTTCACATTAATTAATAAAAATATTTCAACCCTTTAGCAGCTTGTCGTATTTAGATATTTCATAATTCTTAATGTCGAAGTTTTTGTAAGAAAAAATCTTAAGTTTCAAAATATTTTTTATTGTCAATAAATTTCAGACATTTTTACTCGCATAAGCCGTCGAAGTGCACTTAAATAATTTTTATTACGAATAAAAATCATTCAATAAAATATTCCCCCTTATTGTGATTGGCGATTTTGTGGCGAAATTCAGGCGTTTTGTACTAGATTAAAGAAAAAGTTACCTTGTTTACTTTAATCAACTACAAATAGTCGAATTTGAAGTCGAAAAACGTCAACCACGATGAGAGGGATTTTCTTTATTATGCGTAAAATTTCAATTCAATCATACAATTAATTGATTGTGGAGTTATTTTTAATTTGGTTTTTAATTCATATAATTAAACGCTTCAATTGAGATCATAAATGTTTTTAATTATTTTTTTGTTGTGATGCTTATTTATTATTTAAATTGACTTAAAATTATTTTTTAATCACGCAAAAAATTCATAAATTTTGCTCAAGATCAGTTTGAAATTTATTTGCTGGTGGTTCAGCTTTGTCTATATGCATTTCATTGTTGCTGTAACAAATCATCAGTAGACTTCAACCATCTATATAATTATATATAATTAATAGACGAACATGTTTTTTGTAATCCCTTTTACGCTGGTACCACCGCACCGATTTTAAAAAGATTTATATGGTTTTAAAGGATTTTTTATACAGATGTGCAGAATCTATATTTTATTGAAATCGGTTTAGTATTTTGGGAGCTATAAGCATTTAAAGTTGCTACTACTACATGCACACATATTACACACGCATTTATTAGCTTACAACTAAAAAAGAAACAAAACATGAGTGTGTGTGTGTGTGTTTGACCTTACAATTGTTTTTCTTATTTGTTGTTGTATCAAAGCCATAATACTTAAAGGAAGAGAGTTGAATAAATTGAATTAGGTTCGTTGAAGGGATTTTGTTTATGCTTTTTTAATTTCATGTATTATTTAATTATGCTTGCATATGTATGTAAGTTTGTGTGCGGCTGTGTTTTAATGAATTTTTTTATGACGTTTAGAATCTAAACTTAAGATACATTTTCTTTGAATCAAGGCGAATTAATAACAGGTGATCTTGACGGCTCAGGTGACTATTTTTTGCTTCTTGTACATTTGTATACTTGGGATGTCAAAAATTATTTACATACATACATACATATGTATGTATATTGTCAATAGATGTTGTTTTTAAATTTGAATTGAAAGCATAAAATTGTGAAAAAGAAGCAACTATTTATTAATTGTGCAATTTGTGTTCTTTGACTGTGCTGGATGCGCGTAAGGAATTAAAAATAATAATTGTGTTTGTGTGTGTAATAAGCTTATTTTCCCTTTCAACAGGAAACGGGTGTTAAAACGAATTGTTAAGAACTCCCACAAAAATTAAGGTTCTGCTCTTGTGCATCGTGTTCGCGTAATGGAAGAAGCTAGATATTCGCACTTAAACAACAATTTATTATTTAATTCATCACTTGTATTTTTTATTTGTAAAAATAAAGTTTGCTTGCCATGTATCTAACAAAAATTACGAAAAAAGGATTTTAAGTTGCACTAAAATATTTCTGTGTTACACATAAGGGAATTTTATTAAAAAAGCACTTATAAAACTATATACATACATACATATGTATGTATGTACTATATTCAGCATCTATATGGTAATGATTTTGCATCAACTTTCTCCATAACTGAATTTGCAAAGTTTGTTCCCATTTTACAGGTCATACATTATACAACCTAAAACACTGAAAATGCATAATACATTTATTTATGTACACATACATATAATCAGATAATTTTTGCCTTTGTGTATTTACTCCTGGATGTGCCAGACTTTCATGATTCCATTATATACGGCATTTATAGATAAACGTTCCATGCGTTTTATTTTTAAATTATTATCCATTTCTCTGCTGGGTGTACATAAAACCACAACCATAGCATAGAGATAGAGATTTACAAACCATCTGGTTAGCGATTTGCACCCACGTAGACCCTTATTAAAAGTTATAACAAAAAGTATCAAAGCTTTCAATTGTTTTAAAGCCAACAAGGATAGAACCGTTGCAGCCGGCTGTTCATACTCGGTACAAATTAACTTATTCCTCAGGCTTCTTAAGCATATTTTTACTACCCATACCAACTTAATACAATTCCGGAGCAGTAACACTATGGTTTGGGGGACACATAAAATACTTTTTTTTAAGTTTCTTTATCTTTATTTTTTTGTTTATTAATTTTTATAACAAAACGCTCAAAAAATACTTTTTTTTCTTAAACACAACAGCTTTTTTTGACATCCCAAGTATATAAAATACTTTGAATCTTGAATTTTTTACATTTTGATTCTAGAATACGGACGAGTGTGTCGTCCGTTTGGTATATCTAGTAATACATTATTTCTCCCATCTATCTATCTATATATATATATATATATATATATATATATATATATATATATAAAAATAAGTTGCATTGTGTTAGTAATTGATGTTCTCTGGAATGCGTGAACCGATTTTGATTCTGCAAAGTTTATATGAAAGGTGACGTCAATACCAAGGTTTTTATGTACAAACAGTCTCTGTAAGTGAGTTATATTTTAGTGAACACTGCATTCATTTCGAAATATTTATATATGTACTTAGCTATTGTAAATCACAACTTCGGGGATCTATGAAATAAATTACATGTAAACACACCACTAAAAACTTAAATATTTAAATACATTATGCACAGCAATGAGCTTTCTTATATGTTAACTTAACGGATATTCCAAAAATTAAATCAAACAGCTTATATATACATGTAATGCTGTAAGGGACTTTTTCTCCAAGGTCGCTAGCTTTTGAGTGCATGCTATGACTGACATTTAATGATCAGATGATCTATTTATACTCTTAATAATTGCATTATTCAACTAACATATGTATGTATGTATCTCAATTTTTGTATTTCGCGAATAAATAAAATTTCAATTACTTCATATTTAATTGGTGTAGCCAAATTTTTTAATACAATATGGTACGTACGCGCAGTAATTTGGGGCGTCAATCACGTAATGCTAGAAATTTTGCGGCATATAGAGCATCCCAAAGTGACGAACAGCGTGCAAATAATACTTTGGCTGCTCGAAATGCCATGACATGTGGTAGGGCTCTACGAAATCCAGCTCCACGTCCGTGAGTGCGACGTACTTTGGAGCGTGTTGTATTAAATTATGATGCAAACTTTGATTACTTTTCTTATGGCAAGGTTTCAATTGGACCAATGACTACTGTTTGCAGTCATTGCAAGGCATTTAAATTTAAACATGAGGTATCTGGATTATGTTGTTCGAACGGACAAGTTAAATTGCCAGAATTGAATCCACCACCGTAGCCCTTGAATAATTTGATAGCTGGTGGCACAGCAATTTCAAAGCATTTTCTGGCAAACATACAAGCGTATAACTTCGCATTTCAAATGACTTCATTTGGAGCGACAAATATTATTCGGAAATTTTTTGCCAAAGTTAAAGCTATTTTTGTTTGTTTTGATGTTTATTTAGATACTCGCGAAAAGTACTATTGTGAAAATTTCAATCTTCAATAGATTCAAGGCCAAGTTTACCATCGACTTGGTTCTTTGTTACCCTTTCCTGATCAAAGCTATCAATTTTTGCAAGTATACCTTGTGGGTAACTCAAATGTGGAAATTGATTGTGGTTGTGATAATTCATCAAATTTGCGGAGGGATATTATTGAGCGTTTGCAGAATATGTTGCATGCTGAAAATGAATTAGTGCGACTTTTTCAAACTGCTCTCGATCAAATGCCATCTGATGAATATGCAATTGTGATTCGAGCTGATAAAACGCCTCCTGGGCAACATGTCAGATGATTTAATGTGCCCACAATGAATGATGTCGCTATTTTTATTTTCTTTTTTGCACTACGAAGTGTGCAGGGGTTCGCTAGTACATTTTGAATAGTCAAAATGTATGAATAGCAACAATGAAATGCATATAGACAAAGCTGAACCACCAGCAAATAAATTTCAAATTAATAAATATACTTATGACAATATGTCGAATAATAAACTTCTTAAATGCTCAAGATCAGTACTTTTGAATTCTTATTAATTATAAAATCAATTAATTAATTGATCAAATCTTTCATAATTTTTTATAAACAATTTAATTTTTTTTTTTTTCATTAAGTGTCAATTTCACTAATTCTATTTAAATTTGAATTTATATATAAAAGTCGTTTTTCATATATTTTTATTTTGTATTTCTTCAACGAAAAATGATTTTTAATAAAAATTCATTTGTAGTAATTTTTTTTGTAATATTTCTAGTTCTGATGATTGTTGTTATATTTTCGGCAATAAGTCCAAAAATGAATATGTTTTAAATTTGTTCAAGCAATTTAGTAATGAAAAGCAATTTTTAGTTTTTGCTGTGAACAATGAAAAATATAACAAAAGTGAATTTTATAGCAACTTTTATAATATTTATATAAAAAAAATCCCAAAAAAATGTATTTTTCACGATAATTGCTGAAGTCATAAGCCTTGTTGTATCGCTTAAAGTTATATTTAAAAATAAAATTTTAATCAAAATGGCTCTCAAAAAGCCAAGTATTTCTGAAATCTCTTTGGTGTGAGAGATTTTGTTTGAACATTTCTTTTCCAATACAGCTTTTAGCTATACAAGATGGCTTGTGTATTGAGCAAATATATATTATGAAAATTAATTTTGTTAAATCTTTAATTTGTCCTAAATTTCAGAATATGTGTTTAAGTATCCAATTTTATATACGCCTGACTGTGCATTTTCTAAAAATAAAATTTAAATTAAAAATATGAATAAAAAGTAAAAAAAAAATTGCAGTTTCTCATACATGTTTTCTGTGCAAGCTTAACTGTGTTTGAACAAAAATCAATATTAAATAAACATTCAAGGCCAAAAAAACCATTAAGTAAAACGCGCCCTAATGTGCGAAAATTCGCTCACTCACAAAGTATTATAAGTAACAGAAATACACACACACACACACAAAACATATTCCACTTAAATTATATGGAAAGAAAAACAAACAACATGTACATTAATTTTCTTAATGCCGAGGTCAACTTGTTTTTTTTTTTTTTGTAAAAAAGAAAAGCGTCAAAAGTTGTTTTATATCCTTAACATTTTTCCTGCCTGTGGACGAAATTATATTTGTTGATATTTATTTTTTACAGTTATATATATTCCTAAGCTTGAGCTAATTTGCATAAATTTTTTTTTTTGCTAGAAATTATTTGTTTGCTAAAGAGGAAACCACTATAAGTAAATTAATTTAAATTTATTGCTTTAACAAGACACACAATATTTTATGATGTTTATCGTATGTATGGATGAGCCCCTAAAACTGTTAAGAGATAGTTAAATCCCTTTAATACAATTTTATGAGTCAAGGTCACATTGACATTATAAATGGTTGTTTGAGCATTATAATTTGATCAAATAAAAGACAAATGCAAAAAAGTTAAGTTTTTACAAATAATTAAGCTTGTTTAAACACTTTAAAAAAGTATATGGGTAATTTCAATGGGACGGGTGTGACCATAACATTCACAATTCCAAAATATAAAATTTATTAATTAAAAAAAAACATGAGGTTTCCATAAACGTTAATCTGAAAAATATTTAGTAATCGGTAGAGACTGAAGAAACATGAACGGGCGTCAGTAGGCAGTGCCGGGTGTGACCTTATAAATATATTGCTATTAGAATCTATCGTATAATGCACATAATAATTTTTGTGTAGTATTCAATATTTACTGCTTGGAATGAAAAACTTTTTTAAAATGTGACGGATGTGACTTAGTGTGAAAACTCCAAAAATGTGTAGTGACTTTATTCATATAAACAATATAAAGGTTCATTAATGGCAAAATAACAAGAACATAATTTCTATCAGTGAAAGTAATAACAGCCATTCTTTTTCACGGACTACAAGTAAGTTTATGTTTAACTTTAGTGACTGCTCTTTTTACTGAATGCTGTAAATTGAAACTACTCATTTGACATTTAATCAAAATGCTTACAGTTTAACTTTCATTATTTTTCCGTTATCTGCTCTTTCGTTTTCTTTCTCCATCATTTTTTTTAATCTTGCAATGATTATTTTTCTTTATCCATCATAATTTTTTTAGCATATCTTCTTTGTCCATCATAATTTTCTTAGCATTTCCTCTTTTCCTGTCTCCTTTCTCTCTATTAAGCTAAATAAAGTTCATATTTTTCCTTCTCTTCTTTAAGTTTCTGCCTTTAATCCCTGTTTCTTTTCAATTGGCAGTTTAGCGTTAGTGTTACGGGTGTGACCAAATATTATTCAAATATGAATATGGAGTTGCACAAATTTTATTGTATTATTAAAGATAAGCTTATTTTCTTACTTGATTTATTATGTACAGTAACAATTTTCATAAACTTAAAATTTTTACTGTGACGGGTGTGACCCAAAAATTTTAATATATAAATTAATTTTAATTAAAAAGTCAAAATTTTAACAAAAAGCAAAGAAGCGTATAGTCTCTTCAGAGATACTGATTTTTATTAAATGATTTTATTAAAAGAACAAAGGCCAAACATACAAAGAGGGAGAGCAGAAGCGAAGCGTTTATAAGTTGGTAAAACCAAAAAATAGATCAAGTTTTTTTTTAATTTGTCCATAATTGTTATTCTCTCGTGGACATTAGTTGAGCGATTTTTATTAAATATTATAATAATTATTTCGAACATTTTATTTATTGTATAAAAATATATAAATTTTATTAAAGCTATAGGTCTTTTTATAATCAATTTACAATTTTATTGATATTTCGCTTCAACTTTGTGTAGCTTCTTCAGGAAATTAAATTTAATTTAATTTTTTTTTTAATTTAAATTAAATTTAATTTCCTGAAGAAGCTACACAAAGTTGAAGCGAAATATCAATAAAATTGTAAATTTATTATAAAAAGACCTATAGCTTTAATAAAATGTATACATAATTAACAAAAAAGGTCGAATAAACTATTATAATATTGTATAATAATCTTAATACAGTTTAAGGTTTTTTTAAGGATAATATATTTTAATAACTGTCGATATTTCGCTGCAACTTTGTGTAGCTTCTTCAGGAAATGTTGTCATAATAATTATTATTATTATTTCCCGAAAAATCTACTCAAAATTGCAGCGATATGCCGATAATTAATAAGATTTTTTATCTTAGCCTTAAACTTGACTAAAATTTTTAATAAAAATAAACAAATTATATTTTTCGTATGCAAGTTAGTTTTGCATGGAATTACCCATATATCAAATCCTATAGTCGATTTAATCTTATGCAACATGTAGTAGAAAATTTACTTTTTTTATTGAAATTGAAATATTATGGTCCTATACATACCCTACAGTTTATAATTTGAAAATACATGCTTTAAAATTTCAACGCAAGCGACAATTTGTTTATGCAAATCATATTTAAATATTATAAAAAAACTGTCTGCAGAAAACTTAAATTTTTGTAGCTTACGATAAAATCGAAATTAGGGCTCCAATTATTTTGAGTGTCCTGAAACAAACGACAATGGCGTATGATTAATATTTTACATTTGCAGACATAAATACACACTTGTGCGTGAGTATGTAAGAGTTGATGGGTGCGTATGATTTACGACATAATCTCAACTTAAAACAAATTGATAAGAATCATACGTCCTCCATCCCAAACCTTGAACTTGTTTGTTTGTTTGTATATTTGCACATTCTATTTATTACGTGCTCAATATGGGGTGTTTCACAACAAAGTTTATGTTTAGTGGAGATTGTTTAAAATATAAGTAAGCCCTTTTTGGCGAATGTGCACTACTCATTCAAATACAAAATCTGGGTTATATCTTTCTTAAAAGAAAATAACCTCATTCAAATGTAAATCATCAAGTACTAAAATTTCTTGACATGAATCGGCAGATAGACTCCGCAATGGCTGCCGTTTCGTGAAGAATTCGGAAGTCGGTTTATTATCGTAAACTTAGATTTCTGTTACTATATGTGTATGTGTATAATTTGTTATTTTATTTGCAATATTTAATAATTAAAATAAAACTTAATGTCTTTTTTTCTCTTTTCTTGCAGGTGAGTTCATAAAAATGTTATTAAATAAAATTGTGACTCAATAAAAAACACACTTTAAAGTAAGTTGAAAAATATAAAATATATATTAAATAAACGAGTATATATTATTTTAATATAAATAAATTAAAAAAAAATGTTTCCATCAATGGAAAGCTACAGTACCAGCGTCAAATATAGAATATTTTTATACGGTTCTGAACCGGTTTTTCTATATTTCGGCTGGCTAGGGTAACTTTCGTTTCGGAATTTGCTTGTTTAACCAGTTATAAACCAGTTTTTATGTATTTTTTTAACAGATTAAAATGAGTGGAAAAATATGGCATTCCCAAATGTCATCTGCACTAACGCCAAAATATTGCGTTAAGACATAATTTATAGTGTATAAATACATTAACATGTAAACTTGTGCTTGTTCTTAAAGCCCATAAGATTTTATAAAAGATTTTACTTTCAAACGAACTGTCACACTCAGCTCAGTTTTTAAAACCTTTATGATCAGTATAATCTGGCAAATCATCATGAATAGATTGACGCTTGAACAAGGCTACCAAATTAATCCGATTTATTTTGAAAATCACTTACTGCGGGTGCTCAAGGATGAGGTTCGTTTTTGACAGCCTTTAACTGGGCAAGTAAAATTTTTGAACATACTTACTGATGTCGTGATAAATTGTACCCCTCTTAATTTTCCTAAAATTTTTTACAAAAAGTACTTTATATGTATTATTTATTTTTTTTTAATATAAGAGACACCAGTTTTAATTCAGAAACAAGAATATATATATTGTTAAGTAAAACAAAAGGGATTACATAACTGTAGCAACCGCGGGTCAATCTCTAGTTGCACATTATATGCATATGACATAGCTACAGTTCGTAACTTCATTTTTTAAATTAACCTACAGAAATAATGTTTAATTATTGAGTTCAATTAATATCTTAAGCGGCCCATCCATTATACAATATTATTGCATATGTTGTTGTACATATTATTGTCGTTTTGACCTATACTATATTTTCAAAGAAAATATTGCCCAATTTTTTTAATAGTGAAAATGTAAGCAACATTGAGCAATGTTGTCTCCACATTACAGAATTTTGTTGATTTTGTGCAATAAAAATGAAAAGTCTTTTGATATTTGCCAATATATTGTGCCACCTTCGAATATGACATACACATTGGCGATATTATTGTACAATACGAAAAATATTTACAGTCATAAAAAAATAAATTAGCATTTAAAGCTTGGTAACTTGCAATTACTTGTTAATAATTTCGCCTTCACAATTCTGTGGAAGAATATGTTTGATTGCACACAAATTTTAAGTATAACACGTTAAAGTATTATTATTCATAAAAAGGTTTATGAATAAAATTTTATAAAACAAATTTTTCATGTAAATCTGTCTTATAGACCTTTTATAAACCAAAAATATTTATTTATTTATTTAACATTGGAGCCTTTTCTCATTTGAGTATCATTATTTCACATTGAAATGATAATGCGGTGCTAGGATAACACGGTACCTGAAGGTTCACTGCGAATAACATTGTAAGCAGTGTTGCCAGAAGATGATGATAGAAGAATGCTAAATTCGTCCAAAATATCTGCTGAAATGACGTACAGAAAACAAAAATGCTGTTTTTTTAATTTACAAAGACTTTTTTCAATGCTAAAATGGAAATAATGGTTGTGAGGGACAATATAATAATTCTTCAGAAAACAACCAACGTCTTTCAAAGGAAATTTTTTTTAAGTTATCTTCTACCTTATCAAAATAATGATAATTTCTTTTTCTACGTGTTTTACTTTTATCAATTACTTTCGTTAATTCCGTGCGCATCATTTTGTTAGTTCCATAATTACAAGGTTCTTTCACTAACTGATTCTTAGTAATTGTATTTTGATTAGTATAAAAATCATAATTTTTGATGTTTGAACAATGCTAGGAAGTAATGTTAACGGTAATGTGTGAAAAACAGGGTTTGCAAAATTTGTCTGTTACAACATTATTCGCGGCTTTACTTCAATTGCCTTTATCTGTCGTTTTCAAACGAAACTCTAATGAGAATCGGCTCGATTTAATTGATAAATCGTGTACAAATGTACATATATTGGAAAAGCTTAAAATATATAGAGTTCAGTGAGATTTCTTGTGGCTTGGGCAAAATTGCCAATTTGAATGAGTAGTATACTACATATCAGCATCCATATCTAAAATTTGACATCCGATTAAAAACCATCAACAACAAAATTGAATCTGTATCCATCCAAACCATTAAAAATGGCAATTAAACTTTAAGATCAGACTTAAAATGACAACGTATTATAAAAAAAAACGTGAGGCGTGTTAGAAAAATATTTTAAAGGATATAGATTATGGTGTTTTATGACATCGCATTAGTGTGTTCTAATGGCAACGTGTGACATTTCCATTATTTTTTGTTGTGTGGCATTGCGTCATACACAATTGAAAATGACACCACAAAATGACAACCAAAGAAATACCAAATGAGTATTCAGCATTAGAATTGTCATTCTGTAATATCGATCATCCTAAAGCTGGTTTCACACGGCATGTATGTATGTAAATTCGCTTATCTGTCAAAATCGCCAAATTTTCAGACAAATTATAACTTTTTTTTCAAACACGGACGTTTGGCTACAACTGACATAACCTGTTTTTTTATATATGCCACCACACTGTTGTTGTACTAAAACAGCTGATGACAGTTCCAAATAGAACGCTCTCAACTTCAAATTTAATCATCAGATATTTGCAGCCTGACTTACGAAAGTTTTAATGCTTTCACACGGCATCTACATATGTACACACATACATGTGTATGTATTTTGCATTGAGAAATTTGACAAGTCACATGTAAAATACATATCGTGTAAAACCAGCATAAGAGGTAACTGGCACAATTTATCTTCATAAATGTGTAAATATTTCTTTTAATTTCTTCCTTTCTTTTGACTTGAAACTTATTGCAGGCGCCAAATAAAAGCAAAGCAATAAATATCGTTTAGTTTTTGTTATAGAAATTAGCAACAAAGTTGCAACAAACACTCATTCATGGATGTAGGAAACATTCATACGTGTTTATTAGAAATTCAAATCAAAATGTTTTTTTTTTTTTTGCTCGATTCTATTTATTCACCGAAAGCGTTATGGAGAATATTTTTAATGCTATTTTTATAAGAATGAATATTTCTTTTAATGCGTTAGTCAACAAACACATGCAAACATACAAACATTCATTTCATTTGGATGGAGAATTGGCCTTGAAATAGGTTGATTGCATTTCAGCGGTCATTGATACCCAACAAACACATTCACAAACAAACACACACACACACAAAAATACAAACTCATAAAATTCAGAATTTGTTTTGCTTTCATTTATTTTATATCTTTTCTTACTGAACAGTTGACAACAAAGTATTTTTTACTATTTGTTTTTATAGTTGCAAAATGAAATAAAAATTAACGACAAAATCTGTTAAATAAATTGTGACACCTAAAAGAAATACGAGTATTGAGAGAACAAGAGAAAAACAAAACCGAAGCATTTATGGTTTTTAAATTGATGCGTGAGTGCAAATGAATGCTGCTAAATTTTAAAGATAAAATATAGTTTTGCGAAAAAAAAATTGTATGTATGTGTGTATTTCTTGTCTTAAATTTAGAAATTAAAAGTAAATAAATTTCAAATGTCAAATGAAAAGCAAACAAATTTTTAGCAAATGATTTAAATTTATGCACATATTAATTAACATAACTAATTTTCTTAAAATTTTATTTAAAAAAAAAGACAGCTCATGAATATGGCAAACTACCAGCCATTGTGCACTCACTACACTAATATTAATGCGTTTTGCTATTATTGTAATTAAGGCCAGCAACGCAAAAATATACACTGGGAGCAAATTACAACATTCGTTATCAATCAAAATTTTAAAATATTTCCATATAAATTCGATTGAAATATTTTGAAATTTCATTCGATATCGAGTGCCGTGCCGCAATTTGTTGCTTGCCTTTGATACTAATAAAAATATTTGCATTTTCATAAAAATATTTTGCATGTTGAAAAAAGCAACAAAAATTAAAACACTCACCTTTTTTAAGCGAATTTATATCACTTGATTTTGGCAGCTGAAGTGAATAAAATTAAAAAGTTGATAATCAAGATAATTGTTCATCTAAACTGAGGCGGCCGATTATTCGGCTTTAAAACTGTTAGAGTTTGTTTAAAATTTTCCAAATGATGTTGGAATAAATTTTAAGTTTTATTCGGTTACTAACAATGAATAACAAAACACAAAAACACTGTAACCGGATGATGAAATAAATTCTTACTACTCGTAGTACTCGTCTTATAAATGTTTTGTTGTGAGTTTTTTTTTTGGTTAGTTTGCTACGCTTTCAGGCGCAAACCACTAAACCGATTTTGTTGCCAGCGTCAAACATAGGCTATTTTTTATCCGGTTCGGAAGCGGTTTCTCATATTTGGTACGGATTTTCAAACCGATAAACCTATTTTGAAAATTCTTTCACCAATGCAAAGCTACATTACCAGAGGCAAATATCGACTATTTTTTGTCCGGTTCGGAACCGGTTTTTATATTTACTTGGGATTTTTTCAGAAAAACAAATTTTTGGGCCGCTTAGATCAATTATCGTTTCAGGTTTGGCTGCTTAAACAACTTTAAACCCGGTTTTTATTCTGTTCTTTAATTTTTTATGTTTTTTTTGTCGGTTTTTTATCGCTTTTTAACATTATCAGTGAATATCAAATAACAAAACATTCATAAATTTTAATTATTGTTTCCAAAATATTAGATCAACGCGAGCTAGTTACATATAAATCAAAATCAAATATTTGCTTAATACACAGAAATCAATTATTTAAATTTTAAACAAACTTGGTTATTCCAAGTTTAAAATTTCAAAATATTATTTGAATAAATTTTAAGTTTTTTTTTGCCTAATAAAATTAATAATAGTGAAAATTCAACTCGATTTAAAAAATTTTCGATAATGCGATCGGTATCGCTTTGAATATTATAAATAACACATATAGAAATATTTTATTAAATTGGGGGCAAATTACGGCATTCGATGCGATTCGAAATTTAAAAATATTTCCATATAAACTCTATTGAAATATTTCATACTTTCGTTCAATAACGAGTGGCGTAATTTGCCCCCTGAATCTAAATTATTTTTAACATTTTAGTTAGTGCTTACTTTTGTAGTTGATTTAATATTTTTTAAGTTTTAATATTTTTAGTGCCAATTTTATATATTTAGGCGATTTGGTTAATATTAGTACAAGCCCACTTTTCGAAATTCATTCTCGTGTCAGCTTAAGGTGTGCGCCAAATTTCGTTAAAATTGGTGAGGTAGAAGCACCTGAAATTTAATATTAATCATTAATGGGCAGGGCCCGCCCACTTTTTAAGCACAAAATTATATCATTCTAAGCGGAGAAAGTCTGCCAAGTTTCGTGGGAATTGAGCAAGTAGAAGTACATATAATTTAATATTAACCTTTTATGGGCGTAGCCCCGCCCACTTTTTTGAACACAATCTAAAGTATTTTTCAGAGCAAAAGATGTGTGTTAAGTTTCGTAAAAATTTATAAAGTAAAAGCACTTGAAATGTTGTATTAATTTTAAATGGGCGTGACCCCGCCCACTTTTTTCAATTCAATATTGTGTCGTTTGAATAGCTCAAGGTGTGTGCCAAGTTTCGTGAAAATGGATTAAGTATAAGCTCGTGAAGTATAACATTAAAATTTAATAGACGTATCCCGCCCACTTTTTTCAATGCAATATTGTGTCTTTATAAACTCAGGGTATGCACCAAGTTTCATAAAAAAGTATGAAGCATAAACACGTGAAATGTAGTACTAAAATTTAATAGGCATAGCCCGCCCACTTTTTTTAATGCAAAATTGTGTCTTTTGAACAGCTCATGGTGCGTGCCAAGTTTCGTAAAAATCTATAAAGTAAAAGCACTTGAAATGTAATATTAATTTCAAATGGGCTTAGCCCCGCCCACGTTTTGAATTCAATATTGTGTCTTTCTAAAACCTTCAGGTGTGTATCAAATTTCGTGAAAATTGATTAAGTATAAGCTCGTGAAATATAGCATTAAAATTTAATAGGCGTAGCCCCGCCCAGTTTTTTGAATACAAGATTGTGTCATTTTAAAAGATCAGAATGTGTGCAAATTTCGTAAAAATCGGTCAAATGAAAGCATGTGAAATATTTTATTGGGCGCCCATTTTTTAACTTCTAGATTGTGGAAATATGTGTGTACTGGACAGCAGCAGATATTCATTATAGCGTTATGATTATCATCAAAGTTACAAAATCCAGGCACTGATTTTATACAAAAAAAAAGGTAAACGGGTTTGGAATTAAGCATTTTTGGTGGAAGCTCTTCCCTACTGGATTACCAACTTAATGATTTTAACAAGGCGTGAGACTAAAAAATCGATTCCTGAGAATTATTTCCTTTTTTTTTTTTATTTGACAACTTGTTCACGTAATCGATTTAATCTAAAATAATCATTCTCCTCATTTAACAACTTGTACATAATTTTTTAAAATTTTCGGTAATGTGATTTGTAAGCGAGTAATGAAATTTGGTAATCAGAAAAGTAAGTCATTATATGGCAAGTAGTTCTGATGGTAATGTGTAGAGATGTGCAAATGTCGTGATTTTATCGTGTCACGCGTGAATCACGCGTGATTCACGTGATTCGTGATCAAATATTATAACTAATCACGCGTGAGTGCGTGAGCGTGACTGAAAAAAATTTACTCGTGCGTGATCTTGCGTGAGCTTTTTTTAATAATCACGCACGAATTCTCACGCTCTCACGAGATAACATTCCTGCATAGGTACATATGTAACTGTATTCAATCATTTGAAATAAATTATTTTATAATAATAAATGCATATATGTATAGTAATATGTATTAGAGAGCTGCGTAAACAGTCTTGCAATGTAAAAACGTCATGATTTTTAAATCTATTCACGTCGCATGTATTATACTAAACCAATAATAAATTCTGTCGTACTATAAGCGAAGCACGATGGATGTATTGGTGTATGTGTATGTGTTGTAACAAGCGATGTCGCAAGACAGCTTGTTTGTAACAAACACTCAAAAGAAGTACTCTTCATTAGTGTATGCTTGTTATTTTTCATATTGTACGTTTGAGTGTGTGTGTGTAATATGTAGATGGCAAGCTATTATGTGATTAACCGCATACAACTAATGTTAATGTATGTGTGTGCCTTTGCATGTGCGCAGAAAAGTAAAAGATCATACACACATACATGCATGACGTTTGTACACGCGCTCATGCGAAGAAAGAAGCAAGTATCACAAATCCGTCACGAAGTTTTTTCTTCTTTACTCTTATACCTACTATACTCAAAAAAATTTCTTGCAAACAGGGTTGTTAACGTTTGTTTTATAAGCTTCCGCTATAGTAAAACTTTTGAAAAATACCTCATGTCTTGAAAGTTCTTATAAGATGTCTTATGCAGGAGACTAATATGTATGCTAGTATGAGCTTACAAACATAATGAATACCCCCAAACAAAATGTTTCGACTTTTTCTGAAGTCAGACTTGTCGTACCGAATTCGTTAAGACATTTCGGTAGTTTCTCTGAACAATTTTTTTTAAACATTAAGGGCCGTATTCAAAAAAACTTAACAAAGCTTTGAAAAGCAATGTTAAGTAAAGTTGTATTCAAAAAAAATTATTATATCAAAATTCTAAAGTAGGTGCCTACGTTTGTTAAGGCTACTTCAAGTTGATATTTCCAAAATGTGTATTTTGTACCTCAAATAGTTTTCTTAATATAGCACATATTGATTCATGTTACTGGAAATTAAAATGAAGCTAGAAGTGCTAGCTCTTATCTTAAATTTATTATTTCTGTCATGTGATGGAAAATATCACTAAATTATCCAACTGATTTGAAATATGTACATAGCAAAATCCATAAAAAAATATTAAAATAAATACAATTAACAAAAATGTTGTAGTGATGTACATTCAAACAAAACGAATCGAAAAAAGCTGGATATTCAAATACTCATTTCGTTCGAATAAAATAAATTGAGATAATTTTTCTATGTTGATCATATATTTTTACTTTTACTTCATAAAAATGTTTATCTGTTTTCCTACTATGAAGAAGCTCATATTTTTTAAATTAGGTTGCTTTACTTCAAGATAATAAAAATTTATTTAATAAAATAAAAAAATATTTGAATACCCGAATGAAATTGTATTCAATTTTGTACATCATAAGCTATGAAATGGTTGTTGAACACGGTGGTGTTACCAGAATTTATTATTAAATCACAAAATAATTAAAGTTGTCTTTTGAATACAATTTCTTAACAATGCAATGTTAGTCTTAAAGTGCTTGGTAACTACTATTAACTTTAAAGCTCAAGTAAAATTTTTTTTTGAATTAGGGTGTAAAACTTTGATTTTTGAGTACATAAGTAAAAGTCTGAAAATTTTTTTTAAATAAATATGTATGTGTTGATAAAAAAAAACCGTGAGTATGTGCAAATTATTTCGACAATAGCAGCAACATAACGGTGAAGCGGTACTCTGCCTACCCCACGGTAGGGGTGGGATTCGAGTTTTGTTATTATTTGTTAATGTGGGGGTGGGGGAGTCTTTGAAAATGTTACGTAAAAGAAAAATTTTAGTAATTTGTATGTTTTTTCTATTAATATGCTTTTCTCATTTATTTGATTATCATTCATCATACGTCTTACCTTCACATTTATATTATGTATGTATACATACATGCATGTGCGGAATGTCAATTTTTGATATACGAGAATTCGAATTCGAATATTTAAAATGATATCTGCGAATACGAATATTTAAAACGACATTAAATTGACTTTGCTTTATTTTAATTTACATTGTAAATTTTACAAAAACACGAGCATACATATATACATAGATATGTATATAATATATACATAGATATGTATATAATATATACATATTATGTATATGTAAGAACCTATTTTTCAACCCAAAAAACTTGAAAAGTATATTATACATATACTTTTTCTTGAACGTGCGTGATCGTGATAAGTTGTAAACCACTCGTGCGTGATTAAAAATATTTTATTCGTGAGCGTGCGTGATCGTGATAATTTTCAAAATCATTCTTGCGTGAAAGTGCGTGAGTAAAATATTTTTCTGCGTGAGCGTGCGTGTCGCGAGTCAGAAAACACTCACGTGCACATCTCTAGTAATGTGTAATTTTTTGCTGGGCAGTTTTGTTTAGTTGGAGTCTTTTGCATTTTAGTTAACGATATGTATTCATATTTAATTGTAATTGCTAATTAATTCCATCTTATTTAGACTTTAAGTTTAAACAATGCAATATCATCATTTTGCATTGTTTTATTTTTTCCGCTTTTTTTTTGTTTTTTTTTTGTATAGCAAAATGTGAGATAAAAATTTAAATGATTGTATCTCAAATAACAGAAAATTATGACTCTAATTAAATGCAAAAAAACTGAATGATTTAAATGAAAAAGTAAACTGAAATAAAAATAAATATTCATGGTGAAACTGAAAACAAGCTGAATTCAAAAAAGAAAAAAAACTTACGAGTAGTACTGCTGCTTATTAAGCATATTATGGTTGAAATATTTAGACTCTAAGCCAAAGAAGGACGGACGACTACTTAACAACAGACCTCAACAACAAAAAAAAATATATATATAATTTGATATTCATTATTAGAGGCCACTTTAAAATGCATCCGTCTTCTTTGTACACTTTTTCTTCATTTATTTCTACGTTTCTTTCACTTTATTATTTCGGTTAACAACAAGAACCATAAAATGCGGTTAAAATATATTTCAAGCTTCAAATTATAAATTAAGCAAAAAAAAAAAAAAAAAAAAAAAAAATAGAAAAGTTAAAACCATAAAAGAGCATGACTTTGATAATTATTAGATACTTTTTGATGTTTGTGGTTTTGTTCTTGCTTTAAGTTAATTTTTTTAATTGAAGTTTTTTTTTGTTGTTGTTGCAAACATATTTGCTTTAATTCACAAAAGCTCTTGTATTTTTGTATTGATTGTATTATTATATTATATACAATAGCGTAAAATTTGTTGTTGATATTTTTCATATAAAAATTAATTACACTATTACACTTTTATTTCATAAATCAAGAAAACAAGATTGCGCACTCAACCGTACAAAAAAATTTGTTACTGCTCATCTACGTCATCACAGAATATAAACGAGTGTTTGTTGTAAAAAGTGTGTGTGAGAGAGACAGAGCACATTCCATACACAAACGCATGTACTTTGTTTACAGCAAATATTCTATGTCTACGACACAAGCAGAAAATAAAATAACGTTATTTTTGATTCAAGCTTTTATTTCATATATTTTTAAAATGCTGTATTTAGAGAGAGGCTCTCTGAGAGGATTTGTATATAGAATCTATATATAGCAGTGATGGTATTTTGGTGCGTTTCGGGTATTTTTTTTTTGCTTTTTGCCTCTTCATAAACGCGAAATTTTGGCTAATATCCTTTTTTAAAAAGCGGGTATTTACAGTGCTTGTAACAATTTCTTACAGTGCTTTTGGTGCTTTTTTGTTAAATAAGAATATTATTAATTTACAAAACTTAAATACTTTTAAGCGCTAATATCAGCATCTTTTAACTGAGGCTTATTAAATTGGTTTTAATGACAATAACGGAAACTATGTTAAAAACAATGTAGAAAACTTTTCATAATTGGGATTAAAAAATTTAATTTTTTTTTGGAAAATAAAAAACGGAAGTAACTGGAAAGTACCACATAATTATCTGCATAATAATTGATTGAAAGTAGTAGGGAATAACACATTTGTTAAAGCTTACACAAATATTTAATCATACTATAGGGTGGCTAAATTTTAAGGGCCGATTTCGATTGAAAGCATGAGGTTATCAATAGCAGTCAGTTGTTTTAGACAACGCGTACCCAACACCTAATTTTTTTCATATCGTATTGACGTGCTGTCAATGTTGACAACTATAATAAGGGTAAATATCGCAAAAACAAAAACTTTTAAGTTAAGAGTACTTAAGAAAAGAGTGACGCTTTTAATGCATTCTTTATGTGTAAATGATTTTTCAGTAACATACATACATATCTTAATCTAAGCCTAAGCTTCACCTACTATTGTATGTATGTATGTATGCGAGTATATGCTACTATATTGGGGCATGTTCTGTATTTCACGTGAAATTAAATCGTTCGGAATTGCCATAGCATTGTTGTTGTAAATACGTATTTCCAACAACAATTCTACGGCAATTCCACACGTTTTGATTTCACGTGGAATGCAGAACATACCCAATTATTTCACTCATGTTGTTTTTATTATTTGTTTCCACATACTTATTTTTATTAAATTAAACAAGCCTTTGTTTTAATTAATATGTTAATAAATTCTGTTATTACATCTCAAATACTTTGTTTATTTCGAAGCAAAAATTTTAAATTATATTTTGAGCTTTTACACTCTAAACTCTCCTTTTTAAATGGCTTAATGTATTAAAATTAAAAAAAAAATATTTTTGGTGCTTTTTTATCCTCTTTTTCGTATTTTTTTGCGCTTTTTACCCTTTTTGCAACAGCTTAATGTGCTTTTGCTCTTCGTAGAGATACCAACACTGATATATAGATTGTTCTTCTTTTGTCATCAGTGCTGCCAGAAAAATTTTGACTCTTGTCCCCAATTTAAAACGTCATGTCCCCAAAAATCCCCATTTCAACAGAAAAATCCTAGCTTTTGTTCCCAAAAATATATCATTCATAAAAGCGATTATTAAGTCCTATGCGCAGGGATGCGAAATAAGATTTTCACTAAGTTACAAGAAAAACTGTACTTTTTTCAATACGATTGACCAAATTCTTTAATTTAATTTTTTTTAAATGTTTTTATTAACTTTAAACGTACATAAAATTCAATTTTACATGCATATAACTATTTACATATGTATGTGTGTAAAAACTTAACAATTAACAACGAGGCACTTTCAAGTTTATTACATTATTACTAATTAATACTATCAATTAATATTAATGTTGAATTTTAGAAGGTACATAAAAGAGTATTAGTTTTTGAGATCAGAATATAAAACTAAAATTTAGGATTTACTTTTCCATCCATTGTTTTGATTCGATTGGAGTCAGTCGAAGTAAACAATCTGAAGCAGATAATAGCAAAAACAAAAAAAATAAACACCCCTATCGTGAACAGTTTTTCTCTCGAAATATTTTCCCTGTTCCCCAAATTGCAATCGTGAATAATTTTTCTCCTGAAATGTGTTCCCTTTCTTGATTCCCCTTATCGTGAATAATATTTTTCACGTGGATTTTTTCACTTTATATTTTTTATTTATTTATTTTTTATTCACTTTATTTTTGCAGGCGAACTGAATTAATACACTGCGTAATTTCAATACTATACTTGCAATTATATATTAAAACTTATAAATAATCATTTTTAGGGCAAGATCAATAAATAATGTGCACGATTAATTCAGTGATACCTTGGAACACTTTTTTCATTGAACATGAATCTCTTTGGTTTACATGCTTATGGCTGTGGTATACTAAAAAAAATGTTTGCAATTTTTTACACTTCATTTGAAACCCAAAATATGTGTATTTCTTATTATTAAACTTAATTTGTTTGATTTTCAACTAATTTTGAAGCTTTACAAGTCTTCTCCCCGTTCTCTTACATTCACTACGCATAGATAGCGAAAACAAACGTTCCCATTAAATTGAAGATTGCAAATTTCCCTTCATGGGGAATGAAAATTTCATGGGAACAAAAATTTCACATTTTATTCACGATATGGGTGAATACGAACTTATGAAGATATTACATATGTACATACATTCTTGCAATCGAAATATTCTAAATAATTTCCCAATCCAAAACTTTTTAGACATCAAGTTCGTCTCCGTCCTCTACAAATCGATTGGACACATTTTCCGATTTGAACTTTTTTATCATTTCTTCGTGAAGGAAGCTCAAATTTATGGCAGCAGATCTTATAAATATTTAAATGTGATTTTATTCTTATCAAAGATTCTAACATTTCATATTGCAGATTAATTTGGTTTTGGTAGTCGTCATGCATGAAAATATTCTCTGCAAAAACTCATTACTTATTGACACTATCAACAGGTTGAACACAGCAGCTGCAATTTCACGAAAGAAGTAATTTCCAGCATTATCTTCGTACTGATATACTATTGCCCAAAAGCCAAATATGTCTTTAAGAAAACTTTGTTTTGTTTGTTTCCGCCAGTCGATATAAGCAATTTTATTCCCTTGGTTTACATATACGCTCAATGCCACTTTTGGGCCTATAACATTTTTAAAAATTCCATACACCGAATCAATTCTATGTTTTGCCATGTGCTTAAATTGCAAATTTTTAAAAAGTTCAAAGTTTTTCATATTTTCTGTGAATCACACATACATAGTTTTTTATGCGTGACACAATAACTAAGGTAGAACCATGCGTAGAACAATTGCACAATCAAAACTTTCAACAGTCATTTTTGTTTTTCAAAAGAAGAAAATGTTAATTGACAAAGAGCTAGTTCTGCAGCTGCGAGCACGATTTTGCCTATGTACATATATATGTTCGCGGTATTACCATGATGGTAATATCATCTTCATTATAAAGTATGATTGCCACACTATTCTAAGAGATTTTTAAAAACTGAAATGTTACCAGTAGTAAAATATTCACCCTTATTCCAGTTGTCGGCATCGACGGCACTTAAAAGACAATGCCAAAAAATTGGGGCTTTTTTACCCGTTGTCGAAAACAAGTGACTCCTGTTGGCAGGTTTGTGCTATTTTCTAGACCTTAGGGAACGGAAATAGATTGTCAGTTGCACAAAATTGTTCTCGAGAGCAAGAAAACAAGTCCCAATTTTTTGGTATTGTGTTAAAGTGACGTCGATGCCGACAACTGGAATAAGGGGTATTATGTCAACATCCACGATTATTTTCCTGACACATGCAAATTGTTAGAGCTCAAAATGAAAAGTCCCCAAATCCCAACCCACGAAATTCTGTCCCCAAATTAGAGACGAAATCCCCATTTTGGGGACAAATCCCCTAATCTGGTGGCACTGTTTGTCATTAAAAACACATCTATATAATTAATAGGCGAACACGTTTTTTGTTATCCCTTTTACGCTGGTACCACTGCATCGACTTTAAAAAGATTTATGTGGTTTTAAAGGATTTTCTGTACAGATGTGCAGAATCTATATTGTAGTATTTTGGGAGCTATAAACGTTTAAAGTTGCTACTACTACATGCACACATATTACACACGCATTTATTAGCTTACAAGTAAAAAAAAGAAACAAAACATGAGTGTGTGTATATGTGTGTGTTTGTAGTATTTCTCTAGATCTCACAATTTTTTTCTCTTATATGTGATTGCATGAAACAGGGATGATAAATAAGAAAACTAATTTCGTACTAATTAGCTTTTAAAATTGTACTTTTTCGACCCCAATAGTACTAAATTCGGTTTTTTGTCTTAACTTTATTTTATTATATATTTAAAACACATCGCTCATTTACACAAATAACGTCATAACTAAAAAAGAAACTAGTATGCCAGAACACAAGTTTAGAGTTTTTAATTTACACAAAACTTAATGAAATAAGAATATTTTGTTTTTGTTAAAAAAAAAAAAAAATAGAACTATATGAGGATTAATCTGCATCACTGACAAAAAATTAAATTTATTAGAATACGAGACACTAGTCCACTAGTCTTCTTCCGCAGGATTTTTCTTTTCACATAGTGGAAGAGGCAGTAAAAACTTATTGTTGGTCTCAAGAAGAAAGGTCCTAACTCAAATAATTGTTATTTTACAGAAGGTAAAAACACAGTAGAAACTGTAATATTCTTTCTGGGGCCAACTCTGTAATTCGAAACGAAAGGAAATGCTTTCGACTTTACATGTTATAAGCATTCAAATTAGAAAGCAATTTCTTTCGTTTCGAATTACACAGTAAATCATTTTTGTCAAAATGATTGTAAAAGTTTTATTTTTTATACCATTGCACTAAATTTTTTTGACGAGGTGTATTTTGTTTGTATTAGACTTTCGACTCTTCGTTTTAGTTTTGAAAATTTCTTTCCACATTCGCTGATGAGTTTGGAATTGACAAATTCTATTGATAACTTTTGAAAGCTACGGAAACATTACTTCATCCAATTAATTTTTCAAAGCTCGAAACTCGTTATTTATAGTATCATAATTTCCATTTTCTTTTGGGAATATTTTTTAATAAGAAAAGTAATACAACAGATAAAATAAATGAAGGCGACGCTATAGCGCGCTATCACATTGAAAACGAAACACCGGTGTAGTTAGATGTAGTTCTTTATAATAAAACAAACAAGTGTAATGCATATCTAACAAGGTAGTCGCTCTCAACAACAAATCAAATTCGCCAATTTTCTGTCAAACTCGATATACTTTAAATTATTAATTTAAATTAGTACAATTGTACCATCTTTATCATCCCTGGTATGAAAGCCATAATCAATGTTACCATATGTGAAGATTTATCTTATTTTTGAAGTTTTTAGACATGTTAAAACGGCAAAAATGATTTCTTATCTAAAAATAAGATTTTTAAAAATTTTACTTATGGTACCTTTAATACATTATTGAGGGATTTTTTGACTAAACTACTTACAAGTTTTCTAATTTGCTTCATAATGATCTTACACATCTTCTATACAGTAAATATTTTGTCTTATTTGGCTTTACTTTTAATAGTTCACAAGAAACAAAATAAATTTTAACTCATTTTCATTCAACAAAATAAAAAAAAGTTTTTTTCAGGTTTTTCGACTTGAAGATTTTTGAAAAATAAATATGGCAACACTGGCCATAATACTTAACCTTCGCAGGGTCTTTGGGTAAATTTTTACCCATTTCAGGAAAAAACTTTGTTTTTTTCTGAAAGTAAGTGATTGATCTATGTCATATTTTCTGACTTTTATTAAATTTTATATCATAACAGATATAGTAGGTTTGCGGATATATAAACTTGCCAAAGAAAATTGTATGCAAGATTTTACACTAGAGATCTTCGGGTCAAATTTGACCCGTGTTAAAGTTTGGAAGTGTTGTGTCTGGTATTTCTTGTAGAATAATGAAAGATAGTGAAATAGAAAATGGCCTGCATACATTATCAGACGATTTCGAAAATCTAACATGACTGCAGATAATCTTTTTACATCTTATCAGTTGGAACAATAAATACTGAGATCACAAATCATTTTAGTTCAAACTACACCTAAAAATATAAATGAGTTACTACCAGAGATAGTACATGTGTTATTATCATACGTGTTTATCATTATTTTTGTTTTACCAAAAATAGTACTCGTACCCTTCTTATATATATTCCGATAAAAAAAAAGTCTGCCAATCTTCTTAGTATAATATGGTCTCTTCTGGCTGCAAATGGGAGGATAAATATTACTTTTTTGGGCAACAGAAGGGAATCACAATGGACCCAATCGGGTCTCCAAGTGGTGGTGCGGTAAAACACCACCCTTCCTAACCTAGGGTTTATTTGCTGGATAAAGTTAGATCATGTTTTACTTGCAAAAGAAAGACTAATCAATGTTGTCAAGTGGTGGTTAGTAACATGCTAGATATATAAGCTCACAATGCTTTTGTGATATTTACATCAGCTAATAGCGGCTGGAAATAAACTGTTTTGCAAGACGTCGACACTTCTTTATATAAAGCACCAAAAGACGTTATCAATATCAGTATTTTCACAGAAAGTTGCACTAAAACTACGTGAGGTAAATGAGTAACCATAAACTTCAACTAAATCCAAAGAAAAAATACTTGAACAGGATAAAAACAGAGCCAAAAACAGTCGTTGCCAATTATGCCTCAACGCAGAAAATAAAACATCATTAGATACTATTATAACTTGCAAAAACTTTATATGAAAACTGCACTCTGAAACAATTACTTTATCTACAATTAATATTAATATTGATTTAATATTACGTTTTTATGTATCATGTATTAATCGAATTAAATCTATGAAATAATGTTTTCGTTCATTGGCAATAAATGAATCACAAATAAATGAAACCAATACATAATATTCAATTTGGGTCAAATTTGACCCGAAGATCGTTAACGTTAACGATGTTAAATACCCTATGAAGGTTAAGGAAGGAAGGAAAGGGAGAGAGTTCAATAAATTGAATTAGCTCGGTTAAAGGGATTTTGTTTATGTTTTTTTTAATATCATGTATTATTGAATTATGGTTGCATAAGTATGTAAGTATGTGTGTGGCTTTGTTTTAATGAATTTTTGTGACGTTTAGATAAACTTATAAAATTATTTACATTTAGATTCTAGAATATGGACAATTGTGTCGTCCGGTTGGTATATCTAGTAATACATTAATGCACTACAAAGGGTGTTCCCAATTTAAAATCGAAAAGTGTATTTGATACAAGATAAGCGATACAAATTGTTGTGAACTTAGCAATTGTTATTTAAGTTTTTTTTTTTTAAATACATATATTTGTTTGTAGGATGATGGTTTAATTCCATTTTATTAAAAACATTTGCATGTACAAGGTTTCAATTTAATAACGAATTATTAAAAATAACATTGTGATCATTGTTAATAATTTAAGTGGCTTGTATTGCATATTAACACTCATGTTTTGTTTGTTTGTTTTGGCTTTCAATTCTTGAAAGTTATGTCGGCAGTTATAAAATTACTCAACGAACAGTGTTGCATTATACTCGTATGACTGTAAATTTACGCTGCATTAATCATTTTGAAATCATATAAAGTGATTTTTAAATGATTAATGCATTTTGTGTGGGTTTTTTTTTATCGACAAGTGAATTTGAAAAGTTGTTTTTATAATTATTATTAAAAAAACACCAGTAATTAATTGCACATGGTAACATTTATTCTGACGAATGTGTTTATTTCAAAATTTTAATAGAAATTATTTTTAAAGAAAATATAATATAATTATCTAATATTAAAATGACTACAAAGGGAGAGAATGAAAGTAGTGCATTAATTACATAATTAATATAAAATACATAATATGTATAAGAACGTTACGACTAATTTCTCTATCTGGGGTTAGCCGGTTCACTTCCACAATAGAATTTTTCGATCGAGTATCGAGTGTTAAACTTACCATAAAAAATTTCGATGACCATCGATCTAATTATCTGTTGAACAGAAGTTTTCTTTATGTTGTATTTTTTTAAATGCCCTAATATTAATTATATTCTCTTGGCATTTAGTTTTACAACCTCTTACTCAAGTAAATAACGTATAAAGAGCTTTATTCTAATAATGAAATAAAATAGAATTAAAGCGGTTACTCGAATACTCGATAATGACAAATAAAAAAATATTTAGTACAATAATCAAAAAAAAATTATAATAATGAAATGGCATAAAATACAATTATTTAGGTTGCAAGAAAATCAAAAAATAATATAAATTTTTTAGTTTAATTCAATTGATCGAATGAATAAAATATTTTATTCCAAGTAATCGAATAAAATATATTTGTACCAATAATCGAATTATATTTTTTGTTTTATTTGTTTTATGTTAATCATGGATTAACATACCAAAAAAAAATTAATTAAAAAATATAAAGCTTAAAGAAGTTCGAATAATCGATTCATATTTTTAGCTTTATTCATATATTTCAATAATGGAATAAAACACAAAAACCTCCAAAAATAATATGTTTTCTCCGAAAATCGAAAAATTTTTTGGGTTTTATTCGATTTTAGTAGAAATATTTTTTTAATAAAAATGAAATAAAATACTTATCATGTAAATTAGATTACAAATTTTATTCGATTAGTCGAATTTATTTTGTCGACTTGTTCGAATAATCAAATCGTTAAAAGATGGAAAAATGCATTTAAGATTAGAAGGAATTTTGTCAAATATATTATATACGTAAATCTAAAATTTTATTCGATTAAATTCGAATGAATACTGAATAAAAATAAAACTTGAATTTATAAGTATTATTTTTATTCACATATGTATGTATTTATACAAATAATGGAATACAATACAACAACATTGAAAATTAATATGTTTTCTAATAATCGAATAATTAATTTTTCTGTTCGAAAATTAATAGAAATTATTTTTCTCAAAATTAAATAAAATTCTATTAGTGTTTAAACGTATTTATTTTTTCAATTTATAACATAAATGAGAATTTGTGTTCTACGAATGCAATTTTTTTTTTGTTCCATGCGATTATTTTTTATTAGGCTAAAATTATTTTTTTTTTATCAATTAAATTAATCTAAAATTTTATTAGATTATTCGAATGAATACTGAATAAAAAGCTTATGTTATACAAGCTTAAATTTTATACAATTTTAATTTAACATCTTATTCAATTCTTTTAATAATGAAATCAAATACAAAAATATTAAAAATTAATACATTTTCTAATAACCGAATAACTTATTTTTTTAGTCGATTATTAGTAGAAATTATTTTTTCCCAAAATTAAATAAAATACTATTAGTGTTTAAAGGTATTTATTTAGTTAAGTTATCAAAAAAATTAAAATTTTTATTCGATTAATATTTTTTTTGTTTTATTCGAGTAATCGATTTTAAGTACATCGTTAAAAAATGGAACAAAATACTTTTAAAGTTAGAACAATATTTTTTTTTTAAATTAATTAAATCTCAATTTTTTTGATTATTCGAATGAATATTGTGTAAAAAGTTTATGCGAATAGTGAACTGTAAATGTTATACAACCTTAATTAAAAATCTTATTCAATAATTTTAATAATGAAATAAAAAATAATAATGCTGAAAAATAAAATATATTACAATAATCGAATAATTATTATTAATATTATTATTATGATTAATCGAACATTTAGTTATTAATATTCGATTATTAGAATAAAAAAAATTTTTTTTTCAAAACTAGAATAAAATGCTGTTAGATTTGAAATAATTTTATTTTTCAAATTATCACATAAATTTAAATTTTTTATCGGTTATTGGATTAATGGAAAGTTTTTATTTTGTTTTATTCCATTATTAAAATTTTTCTTATCCCTATTAGACGAATAATACACTTACAATAGACTAATCAAAAAAAATTTTTATTCAGTAGATATTCATTCCAAAAATCGAATAAAATTTAAAATTTATTTATTTAGACTAATAACACTTATTCGCTAGATATTCATGCGAATAATCGAATAAAATTTTAAACTTATTTTTTATTTCGCTATTAAAATTTATTTTTATTATCCTTATTAGACGAATAACACTTATAAATAAAAGTTTTATAGCACTTAGAATTAATTAATCGAATAAATTTTTTATTGGCTAGATATTGATTCGAATAATCCAACAAAATTTAAAATTTATTTTTTTAAAGTAATAATACTTAAATACTAGTTTTATAACTCTTTCAATTGACTATTCGAATAAATTTTTTATTCAGTAGATATTCATTCGAATAATCGAATAAAATTTTAAACTTATTTTTATAGAGGAAATAAGTTGATTCCATTAATCGAATAATGTAATTTTGTTTAGCGTTTAGGGGTACAAGCTGTAAAATAAATATGAACTATTCGAATAAATAAATAAGTATTATAGTTTTATTATATAACGATTTTATGCAAATATCGTCATACAATGCAGTTAATAATTAAATGTTATATAATTTTAAAAATTAAACAAATTATAATATCAAGGCCTTGTAAATCGATATAAATAATAAAAAAATATTAATGCAGTCGGAAAAATTTATTTGATATCTCGACGAATTTTGTTTCAATGACAACTTATTTACATAATTATTTATATACGGGTATAAAAATAATCGTAATGCCAGATATTTTTAATATTAAACATATTTATTCTACAAATATGGGATTTACACTATGACTTTTTCCCATGCATTTTTCTTGAATTCTCTTTTTTGTTGCTACCCCTTTTATCACCTTTTTACCCCTTTTGTAAATACACTCTAGGAAAGTCACGGTAAAAAGTCATAGTGTAAATCCCGTAAAAGCAAAAATATTTAAACTTACCCAGCAAAAAAATTTCAAAAAAGGTAATCGAGTTTGGAATTAAGAATTTTTGGTGGAAGCTGTTCCTTACTGGATTACCAACTTAATGATTTTAACAAGGCGTGAGACTAAAATAATCGATTCTTGAGAAGTAGTTATATTGTTTATTTTAGGAACTAATTATATTTTCCGTTGTGGGAAATAGTATTTTTTGTTTGTTTTTTTGATTGAACTACTTTTCTTAAATATGCCGTTGTTTGAGTAAATGGAAGGTCATGGTTAAAAACTCAGTTTGATTAAATATACATATAATAACTTTTAAGAAAAATTTAAATAATTTAAAAAAAACTTATTGTTTTACTACGAAATACACCATTTTGTAAAATTTCTTTTATAAACTCAATTGAAGTGGGTTATATTTTATTCGTATCAGTTACTTATAAATACTATATTTAGAAAAATTTCAATTGCTTTCATTGGTGAACTTTTATTGAAACCGTAAATGAAAAAAAAATTATTTAGAACTACTTATATTTAAATAATTATTTTCCAAAATGTCAGTATTTATTTTTTAGTTTAAAATAAATAAGTAGGCAATTTAGAAATATTTATAATTTATTTAAAATAACTACTTATTTATGTTCAACATCTGCTTCCTATTTTTAAAAATTTGTGTAATGTGTTTTGTAAGCTAGTACTTCAATTTAGCAATCTAAAAAGTAAGTCATTATATGGCAAGTAGTTCAGATGGTAATGTCTAATTTTTTGCTGGGTAAGTATGTAAAACAATAATTTTTTTTTTAAATTTTAAAAATGTTTTGTAGGGTGCCCTCTAATATCTGTTATTGGACGATCTAAATACAATGTACAGATGTATAAACATATTTATTTTATCTTTATCAGCAGCAAGAAAAAATTCGTTGACCGCTTGTATGCGTCATCAAGGTCATTATTTAATTTAAAAATCCTCAATAGAAACATTTTGCTTTTTTCATTGTCAAGATTATTTAATATTGTTTCTGTTTTTTTTTTTCATTCTTAATGACTGCAAAGATACATTCATATGTATATCACTAAAGATGTTAGAAATATAAAAGAATTCTCAATATATTATTGTGCATATACATATTAAAAAACCAAACGTCACAAAAAACATGAAACATATTTTTATTTCACAGTCAAAACGAAAAAAAAACAAATTATGAAAGAAACTTGCAATAGTCCATAAATAAATCACTTTAAAAAAGCTTATACATACTTGTCGTTAACCTAAAATGGAAAGGCCTCAACTAATTTTTTTTTTTTAATAGAGTTGTATTGCATATATCGATAGAAGACCATCTAATGTATCGAAAAATGCAAAAATCTCGATTTAAATAAATGAGTTAGCTACGATATGTATGTATAAAGATTTTATCTTATCTTTTTCTTATCAGAGAATGAAAATAGTATCGTTTTAAGTATTCTTTGAGTATTGGATGTCCAACAACTATGAATGCGTACAGGTAAAAATAAAAAAACGCTCATATGTAAACACACGCATTAATTTTAAACCGATTACTTATAACTATAAACAACCAACAACAATGATTATATACATTTTTTAAATTACGCAGCACAAATAATTATAACTAAAATGTATGTGATTGTGTGAGCTACAATCATACTCATGAATATAAAAATACTTTGACTATTAATCGGCTACACATGCGTGTATATACAGCTATTTTATTTGAACACACATAATGCATATTTTCAAACAAATGCACACATTCACATTTACACATTTATGTATGTATACATTATTGATTGATGAATAAATATCGCTGATATCATGCGTATTTTTTTGTCCGATTGCATATCCATAGCCTGAGTATTAACTTACTCGTACATGCTTGCAAAATTAATCCTTATTATGGCATATTTTTAAACCAAATTTTTGTTTATTAAAATTTAAAAATAAACATTGCGCATGTCTCATTTTACAACAATGCTGTATTTGGTCTTCCATGTGTGTTGCTTCAATATTTTTCTATATCTTCTTGACTTGAAATACAATCGCTTTGGCAAATAATCCCCCTTATTGCGAATGGCGTCGTCGACGTCACATCAAGACGACAGTAAAAATTGTCACTTGTCTACTCTTTGTCGACAATAATTGACTACTATTAACATGCTACATTAATTTACAAAGCCTTAGAGGTTTGTAAGAGATTCTCAATAAGACCCAATTGTTGCCGATAAAGAGTAGACAAGTGAGAGTATTTACTGTCGTCTTGTCTGTGGCGTCGATGACGCCATTCGCAATATGGGGGAATGTTTCTTTGTTTGTTAAGTGACAAATTGTATATGGCGGGACCATTTACACCTTCTCCTTTTTAGTTTTTAGTCTTGTATGTAGATTGTGCAGTTTAAAGTGAAAAAAATGTGCTTACAAAGTCTGACAAACAATGTAAAAGAGCAAAGGGCGTTCAGACCATGTATCTAGCAAACCAGCTATTAATTTTTGAAAAATGTATGGGAGTTTTGTTGGGCAAAGCAAAAAAAAAGGAGGAAGAAAATAATAGAGGCAAGCCGCAATCGATACTTGTTAGTTTTACGTTGGCATTTTTGCCTTTCCTATTTTTTTTTTTTTTTGTACCAAAAAGGGTTTCCCGTTATCATGAATGACATACTATGCAAGTGATCTGGCATTAACTTACACACACACACTCATACACACACGTGGGTATTCATATGTATCAGAGTTGCCAGAAAATGTTTAATCGGAAAAAATAACTTGTGCTTAAAAGTTCTACAAAAGGAAAATAAAATATTTTAATTCATATTCTGTTGAAATTTTTCCTTGAAATTACCTTTTAATTATTTGTGCATACATACTAGTCTCCTGCATAAGACATCTTATAAGAACTTTCAAGACATGAGGGATTTTTCAAATGCTTTACTACAGCGAAATCTTATAAAACAAACGTTAACAACACTGTTTGCAAGAAATTTGTTTGCGTATTGTAGGTATAAGAGTAAAGAAGAAAACACTTCGTGACGGAAGAATTTGTGATACTTGCTTCTTTCTACGCATGAGCGCGAGTACAAACGTCATGTATGTATGTGTGTATGATTTTTTATTTTTCTGCGTACATGCAAAGGCACACACATGCATTAACATTAGTTGTATGCGGTTAATCACATAATAGCTTACCATCTACCAACAAGCTGTCTTGCGAGATCGCTTGTTAACACTGATATGCACGTACACCAATAAATCCATCGTGCTTCGCTTATAGTACGACAGCATTTATTATTGGTTTAGTATAATACATGCGACGTGAATACATTTAAATATCATGACGTATTTACATTTCAAGACCTTTTACGCAGGTTTCTAATACATACATACATTACCTATTATGAAATAACTGCACTTCTTCTATCTTGCAAGGCTATTAACATAGAAAATTGGCCGTAGTTTGTTTGAAATTTTACATTTTTAAAAATTATAAAAGTTAAATAGCTGGGCTGACAATTTTATTTATTTCCTTTCTGAAATTTTCTGTAATTCTGTTTTAAACTTTCATCAAAATTTTGCCATTTATAAAGCAAAAACAAAAATGTGTTAGTAAAAAGTTAATTAATTTTTTTTAACTTATGGCCTGATTTTGTACAATAAAACGAATTTTCGTTTTCGTTTCTGGTTAGAGCGTAAACGAAAATATTTTAAATTTTGTAAAACGCTACGTTGTTTTCGTTTCATGTCAAAATATTATAATTGAAAAATATATTATTCCTCATAACAAAAATTAATAAAAAAATGTTTTAATAATAAAATTTTATTGCATTATGGAATATGCATCAACAAAAATACGAAATTGGGAATTAACCGCGTTAGTTAAAGGCCCATAATAACTTATTAGATCTTTCTGAAACTTTGAAACATTCAATTTCAGTGTTGGAGTAAAATGATATTGTGGATGGATATCTTTTTCATAACACACATGGATTTAGTTAAGGTAGCTTGTCAAGGTCAAGTTCCTATCCAAAATCTCACAATTGCAATCGTCAAGGTCTCATATCATTTCTAGGCAACCTGCTTAATTAACAACATTTTTCCTTTCATAAAGATATAAAGGGATGTCCGCTTCATCTTCTTAAAGGATAAAAGTATTGACAAGTATGCAGGTTGCATAAAAATAATGTGACACTTTAACGATTACAAATTAATATAATATTGTGATAGGTATTGTGCCAAACAAGAACTTGATCTCTCGCTACTTCTGATGGCCGGAATTTTGAATAGGAACTTGGCCTTTTTTCACTTTTATATTTTTGTAAAAATCTAAATACTTTTGTCTAATCGTTATTTCTATTAATGATCAGTGCGCCAGTTTAAAAGGGCAGAATGCAATTATATAATGGGTAATAGTATAATATTATGTTAAATTTTTATGATCACGGCCCCGCCTCCCTGGTTTAACAATCGATGCTTTCGAATTGTTCTTGCTCGTAACTCACCTAGGTATACTTGGTTATCAAATTTGAGCTCTACAGCTAGAGCTCAATTTGATGACTGTGTCAGTGGTCAGTGTGTCAGTGAGTATGTCTTAACAATGCAATTTTTGCAGTTCCATTTATCAGGAAACTTTCATTAGAAACTATCAAACTTCGCACATGACGACGAAATCTCCTGAAGTTTTTTCACTTTACAATTAGCGAGAACAAAGTAGTTATGAGGGTGGTAAAGCGAATTTATATGTAAATATAGACATTACGTGCATAGGCTTATCTGGCCTGGAGCGCTATCGTGCACCTAGATACTTATTTACTCTTTATTGCAGCAAAACTAATGCAATAATGTTGTTAAAACTTTTAAAACGAATACAATTATATGAACGTTTTCGTATGACATTTAAGTTGTTTGAAAACGTTTGTTACTGTTTTATAAAATACATTTATTTTACGTAAAATAGAATTTTCGTTTACAAATGTTTTACAAAATTCAAAATTAAAAATAAACCAAAATTTTCTGTTTAAAGCGTTTCGTTCTGTGTTACAAAATTAGGCCATTAATAAAAACTTAAAAATAGTTCAATGAAAAGAACCATGTTCACAACTACGAGTTAGCAAACAAAAGAGAATTTCCGAGTACATGAAAGCGAAAATTTTTAAATATAGCAATGAATATGCTAAAATGGCATCACTGACTTACATTAACACACAAAGATGAACACACAGCAACAGTTAGTCAGTCAATCACTCACTCAATCATTTTTACAGTTGAGTATTGCAAATGCCACACAGTGGGACTTAAATAGACATAAAAACAATAAAATTTTTACACAACAGAGTAGTTGTTAAAAATGGCCACCAGTGCCTGGATTCCGTAACTTTTATTACGATAACTGTAACGATGTAATAAATATAATGCAAACATTGATTTGGCTACCCAGTAACACATTTAAATTATGTTCGCTATCGTTTGAAATAAAAGAAGTAAAATCACAATTTCAAATTCATTTAGTAGTTTTTTTATTATTTTATTTTGACATTTAGTATGCAGAGATGCCACCTCATGTATTTATAATTACGTGGGAAGAAAAATACAGCTGTTAACCATCTTTGAAAAAAATTACAGAATGACATTGTCGTTACTGCGAACGATGAGATAAGACAAATGAACAATTTGAAATATTGGGAATTATAATAGCTGCATAACTACCTATTGTATAAGATATTCTTAACAACTACCGCTATTTGTAATAAATTTATTTATTGTTTAAATCATTTTTATATCAAGCAAATATATTTTATTAAAATATTAATTGATTCATTTCATTCGACGTATGTCAAAATACCTCAGAACCAATAAGCCTATGTTTTAACGTTTTTGTTAGCAGACTTGCGTCGCGGCTACAACTATCATAAGGCTAAAAACAACGTAGTCACTTCCATATAAAATTGCGTACTATTATTGTCGTTTGTGCCAAGAAAAAAAGTCGGAAGCAGTCACATTCTTTTTAACCGACTTCAAAAAAGGAGGAGGTTATCAATTCATCTCTATTTTTTTTGTGTTACTTCATAACTCGGTACATTTTAGACCGATTGTAAAAATTGTTTTTTGTCTGAGAGGGTATAGCTTCCCATTGGTACCATTGTAAAAATTATGCGGTGATACGCCCAAAATTTTTTTTATTTCATTTTATGATATTCTATTTTTTTGATTGCTGCGAAACCTATAAAACACCTTTGGTTCTTGTAATTACACAATTTTAGAATTGAAAAAATGGGCGGGGCTACGTCCACTAAAATTTGTTATAATATTTCACGCGGTTGTACCTAAACGACTTTTACGAAACTTACGACGCACATTGTGCTCTAAAATCACGCCCATTAAAATTTAATATATTATACTAAGTGGTTTTATTTAACCGGTGTTAACAAGACTCAACGCGCACCCTGAGCTAGGGTTGCCATATGCCCTGGACCCGCCTGGATTGTCCATATACAGAAATATAAGATTCATATACAGATTACTGCTGCCTTTGTGAAGTGTATGACCAATTGCCACAAAATATTTCAGTCGAAAATTATGGTCTTATTTTTTTAAAAAATGTGATAAAAACAACCTAATAACTATGTATAAATTGATCGCCTTTGTTTTATCTATACATATTAGTAACGCTTTTTGTGAAAAAAACGTTTAGTATTCTTAATAATTTATATTCTAAAGAAATGATAGAATGTCGTTTGAACTTATAAAAGGCGAACTGTTAAGTAGATTAAACTTTCATGAATCTTGCATATAAAAAATGGGTGGAGGCACGCACGTCCATTAAAATATAATTTTGTATTTCACGCACTACATCTTATCTTCTTCTATCAGATCTTTGCACTGAAGTCGTTTTTTTTGGCAGAATTATTACGAGTAGTTGTCGACTGCAAGTAAATGTATCCAATTTTCTAGAAATTTACTTCTTTCCATAACTTATTTTATTATTTTACGGATTAGGAATTTTTCCTTATTTCAAAAATATTTGAGTTGAAGTCTAGACAAAAACGGAATGCGAAAATAGCAAACCATTAATTAATTAATTAAATGCATTTCTTATGTTTTAGGAATTTATTTAAATTTTTTGGAAATAAAATTAAAAAAAAAATATTCTTTTGTTAATATGTATTACTTAGTTTTGCATTTTTATTGGCTGGATTTACTTTGTTTTGGCTTTGTTTATATTAAGATATTTATTACTACCTTTTTCAAATTTGAGTCAAAACATAGTGGCACGCTTTCTTGACCGAAAGTGAGTGACTGCCGTTCGTTCGGTCCAATTTTCTGTCGATATCGTGGGACTGGCCGTAAAATTTTAATCGATTCAAAGGTCGTCCGTCTCAATGTATCAGTAAATATACATACATACATACATATTTACCTATGTAGTTAATAAATTCTAAAGAATATTCTTACATAAATATGTATGTATGTATGTAGGTATGTAGATATTTGTCTAATAACAGTACTGTGCATTTAAAGATTTCCATTAAAGTTTTTGCTTGTGGTAAAATTATTAGCTTTAATATTTTTTTTATCTTATTGCTTGAAATTATTTCTTAGTGCCAGTTGCACGAAAATGAAGGTAATTTTCCATAGTCATCCAAATCAAGGCAGGCGGATTGGCAAAAGTGTGACATCCCGTACAGATAAAATAGGAGCTGTTGTGGTTTTCTAAACAATATTTTATGTTTGTTTTTTCTTCATATTTATGTGCATGTAATATTTTTATATAATAATTTTTTTCTCTATTGTCGTGTAGTTGTTATTGTATTTTATTGCTGTCAAACAAATGCAAGTTGTTATTATTGCCACTTATTTCAGTAATATTTTCTCATTGTTATCGCAGTTATTTTTTGTTAAGTACATACATACATATTAACAGTATCAAATGTTTATTTACCTGGTCATATAACAACAACGACAATAACAATAGAAAATAGTAGCAACAACAAAAGCGAGCAATAAATATATGTACCTAACATACTGTTTGGCGTCAAGCTGTCTGTTCAAATGCAAAAACACTGTGGAGTACAAAGAAATAATACAGACAACAACACACATTCAGAATAAAACACATTGTTGGGTACATTTCAGTACCCAACATAGTGTCTGGTAAATAAACACACATGCACACTCAACCGAAAATTTGCCCAACACTGGAGAGTGTGTGTGTGTGCTCTATAGTCAGTGTTGCCAGGAATAATTTTAAAACATTTAACTTCAAAAGAAGTTTAATGTTTTTTTTCGCCAAATCTACTACGAGTATTTTAAACTTTATGCAAATAAATATGATGAAAACACCATATTAATGGCCAAAAAAGTCATTAATGGAACAAAAACTAAATACGTAAAATGGAACTAGAAGTACTAATTATGCATATTGTTTTTAAAAATTTTTAGTAATATATAATAAAAATAATAATAAATTAAAAAAAAAAACCTGATAATAAATCTATATCTATACATGATCTCTGGAACTACAAGAGCTGTGGTAGGTTTTCGTTTCACTTTTGACCCAGCAAATGACCAATGTGAAGTTATTTGTAGTTAAAAAAATAATTCACGGTAAGGCAACGTGTGCCAGGCTCAGCTAGTTTTTGTATAAAAACTCAACTAATGTAACTGACGAAGGAAAACTGTTTAAAACAATACTCGTATATAAAACTAATTAGCTTTTACAATACTTAAAAGAAAAACTAAGCTATTTCCTCCTGCAAATTTCTAAGTGCTAACTTCTGAAAAATGTCAGTAGTATTTTGTTCTCTTAATAAATAATTCATAATATGTAAAACATATGTTTAAGGAGCTTCAAATATTTTCGATTCGAAAGTATTCAGTATTTTCAGCTGTGTATTGCACTTGCTGCTGCTGTGCTTAATTTTTCTTTTTTCATTGATATAATTAATAATAATTCATAAATTTTAAGTATTCTTATAGAGCTTCTTAAAAAAATCAAATGCCATACCAGGAGAATTTTGGGTATGATTTCCAACTAAGGCTGAGTTTACATCTGGCATTTCTCTTGTGCCATGTGCCAAAAAAAAAAAAACGTAACCACCAGTTACTAATGAAAAACTGACATGACATGTATTTATTGATTTAAACTGTTTCCAATCATGTTAGATTCTATAAAATTTTCTATTAGTTATGTATGAAACCATTTAACTTAATAAATACGTGTCGTAATCAAACTATTTTTCATTAGTAATTAGTGGTTACACTTTTTCTACGCTTGTGTGGCACATGGCACACATATGTATATATGTAAACCCGGCCTAATACTTTTACAAAAATTGATACAAATATGTACAAACATTACAAAATTTTTTTGGGTTACGCAAACAGTTACGAAAACGGTATCACTGTTATGTACATAAATGCAAACAAACATTGAATGTTACTAAAAGCGTGAACTGTAAAAGTGCTCTTTTTCACTGTTATTACATATTATTATTGTTATTGGACATTATGAGAATGTAGGTATGCGTGTGTGTGTGTGTGTGTTGTTGGGTATGGTCGAGTTCATAAAAAGCGATCACAATTTTACAATTAGTCATACCAATACTTTTACAACTTATACAATAGCTATTTGTAACTACAATTGTCTATATGTGAGTGCATTTAAATGTTGGGGTTAAATAAAAATGCACAACAGAAAAAGCAATACATATGAAGGAAAAAAACCCCAACACGTGTAATTTACTTGAAACGCTGGAACAAATGATTTATTTGTTTTTCCAATATAATTATTACTCGTACATGCGGTTATTTGATCTTTTTTCTTCTCTGTCATTATTGTTGATTAGAGATTATTAACTACGAATCATTTTATTTTCAGACAATTATTTCATAGCATTTCTAAACTTGTTATAATGAATGCAAAATACATTAATAATTACATATGTACATACATGTGTATGTATATATGTATATATATATATACATATATATATATATATATATATATATATATATATATATATATATGTAGGTGTATGTATGTACATATATGTATGCGAATATATTTTTGTATGAAAAAAAGCTATTGGTCTATCCTACTATTGAAAACAAGGAAATTTGTTTTTGTTTGCAATATAAATAACAGATCGAACGTTCTCTGTCGACAAAGTACGACAGTCCAAATTTTTACAAATTAATAGATTTTACATAAATTAGAAGTTGTCTTAATGAGGAGGCAGAGACTATATGTCTATGTCCTGCTCTCTCTGAGAAAAATGGGGTTTCACTAGGCCGTCCGTTTCCAGGTAACATTACGGGACCAACTAGGACCCAAGTGTGCTTTTTTACCATAACCTGGCAACCTGTGTAACCTAACCGAACCTACCATTTTAGCAGAAAATATGTCATCTTCAAATGCTTAAAGCTCACTTAGATACATATGTACCTATCGTTACCTTAACGTAGAAAGGCCCTAAAGCTTTTTTATTTTTAATCGAAATTTTTGCAGTTTTTGATACATTAGATGTTCTTCTATCGAAATATGCAAAAAAAACTCGATTTCCAAAAATTAATGAGTTAGAACCTTTGTATAGTAAGGTAACGATATGTATGTATGTATAATATTTCTTTCTAATTTTTACATACACAGTATATGTACATTTGTATGTATAACAAATGCATTAAAAATTTATTTGTGGCACATGTGTGGACATAGAGAACGTGCTCTAGACATCATGTCATCTAAATGCTTGGTCTAACTACAACAATTGCTTTAACAAGCTAATGTGCAAATTACTCTCAATTAACATTTTAAATGTAGGGAATGAATTTAAAAAAAAAATAAAAATATGTACTACCAGGCCAACGTCAACTATGTTTATTAAATATTCATACATGTAGATAATTCGTACTAAAAAAGAAGGATAAAGAGAATTCCTGTCTGTATGTACATTTGTATTTATGGTCAAAAGATAACAAATAATTGTAGCAGAAAAATGAAGACATAAATTTATTTAAATATGTTACGTGACTAGCAAGTTTTGCAGTTAACTTTTAACTTATTGATAAATTATTTATATTTAAAAATAAAAAATTATATTAAAAAAAAATAATTATTGGGCCTGATACATTCTACGAAATTAAATGTAAAGTAAAGAATTTCCTTGTCGGAAATTCAATTAACTTTCAACTAACTTTAAGCTAACTATTTTGCAACTAGTACTGACTGACACTTGGATTACTTTTCAATGTAATCAACTGACTATTTTAACATTGCGATGTCCTAGGTGGTAGTAAATTGTCTCACTCTGCATTACTTTTCAACTAGCTTAAAGTTGATTTTTTTTAAATCATCTGGTAGTCAGTAAATTTAAAAAAAATTTCTGGGGTTCGAACATGTTTCATCAGACGTTGTGTACTCAATGCGCTCCTACCCAGCTAAGGTACCATGTAAATATAATAAAACCAAAATGATAATTAAAAACTGAAATGAATTTCAAAGTATATGAGAATAAATTTGTTGGCTCTTATCAAATTCCATTACGTACTCAACTTAAGAATTAATTTTGGATTTATTCTGGATGATATGTAAGTAAGTCTAAGAAAAGTTAACTATTTTTGTAGCCAATCACACATTCTCCGACAGGATGTTTAAAAATTTTTCAGCTTGAATTCTTTTAAAGTTAATATAAATTTACTTAAAACCAAACTTATTTTCCTTTAAAAAATTGCCAACAATCTTGTCTCAATAAATATTTTATGAATAATGAAATGTGGGCCCAAAGTCTATCAACCCCAGCAAAAGCTTTGATTACTGGTACTCCTAAAAAAACTATAATAGCATTTAATTTGTACCTCAAGTTTTGTTTAAAGAAGCCCGATACAACTGTAAAGTATTGGAAATTACAACCTCTTAACGATTTTCAAAAAAAAAAAAAAAAAAAAAAAAAAAAATATTCTTCTAAAAGCCAAATCTTTTTTGCCTATTTTTTCTTCTTCAAACAATACATTCAAAGCAAACATTTCAAACTCTCGTTGTTGTGTTAATATTGCTGGAAAAGTAAACAATTTCGTTGTAAATAAAAAAGCACTTTGTTCACCTTGTTAAGATTTTCTTTGATGCTTAGCAAAGAAAAGAGAAAATGAAAGACACACAAACCGAACAACAACTTTCAAATACTCGTATGAAAATTATGAAAACTTCAAGAACTGCAAATCGTTCGTGTCAAGTTGTTGTAAAATAAATACGAAACAAAAAATAATAATAAAACTAAAAGTTGCACCATATAAAAGCAAAAGTCTCTAAAAGAGTATGTAAACATTTTAAAAGCAAATATTTAATGGAATTATTAGAATATAAAATTTAGTTAGATTAAATTTCTAGGCCATTGAAAATTGCCTTCACAGAATAAAATCGAAAAATCGATTTTATAGATTTTTAGCGATATAGATTTAGCTATATGTCGTGGGACAGACCCTAACTTTATTTGAAATTGAACAATAATATAAAAATAAAAGTAAACTATAATACAATAAAATTATGTAGAATTTTTTTATGTTCCATGGAATATGCATATTTGAAAAATTTTTACAAATAACTTCCTTTGCATGCATGTCTTAAATCCATTAATGTAAAATACACAAACGTATGGAATATTTATTTTTTTTATAAAAATTCCTTTTTTCTCTAGTTACACTAAAATGCAATTTATTTTTATATACATACAAATTTATATAAATAATATTTCCTTGATCGCAAGGACATAATATCATAAAAAATATTTTTTTTTACATGCAATTGAAAAATATTTAAATGTACGAGTGCATGTATATATTTTTTCATAATTTTTTTTTTTTTGCTTCTTTGAAGTCATTAAAATTGACTCCCATTTAAAAGCAAAAAAAGAAATATATAGAAAATGTAAAAGAAAACAAGACGTTTGGCGCCAAAGTTCTTAAATTTCTAAATTATTGAAAATATTTGTATTGGTTATATAAAACAAAGAGAGAGAGAAAAAAGCTTAGCAACAACAACAACTAGAAAAAGACTTGTTGAGTGTGTGTTAAATTTTGAAGTTATTGGAAGCAGTGTGCACACTTAAATTTTTTTTTTAATTCGGTAGAATCGACAAAAAAAATAGGTAGATTTGAGTAAAATTCGGTAGAAAATTTTTTTATTCAAAAAAACATAAAAAATAACAATTCAAAGAAACATAAAAAATAACACAATATATGTATTTATATATAAAGCAGTAATCCGCAAGCCATAGCACAATTGTGCAGATGAAAATCACATACATGCTTATGCTCTTTCATTTAGTCGTCACTGAGCAATCGACGAATTAAGTTGTGCACGCATGCATTAATTTTTTCCTGGTTTTTTGTTTAATTTTTTTGAGCACACGGAACGAAATTAAAGTTCAAATTTAATAAATTTCTACAGACAAAAAATTGATAATATAATTATGGAAGCTAAGAAATATTTCGTGATGAAAAATGCTTTTCGCAATATGCAATGCATTTTATGTTAGGAAACATTAAAAATTAATAGGGAAAATGGTTTAAAAGGGCATTTTAATAGTATCAACAGAGCTGTGAATAAATTTAATTTTGAATTTATACACTAAATTGTTGAATGGTTATTAAATTTTTACTTTTTATTTAAGTTTTTAGTAAATTGCTTATTTACAAAAAAAATTCATACAACTAATAACCACATCATGTATTTTATATTACAAAACTTTTCTTCAAGTGCAAGTTTATTTTACTCTCATTTTTCTCACCAATACAAACATATTTTATTTTGCGTGACACTGATATAAAGGGTAAGTGCAAGGAGTATCAAACTAAACAGGTTCCAAAAGTGGATTTAAAACTTCCAATGTGATTGGAAATTAAACTGCCATAAACAATGAAGCATTTCCAATAAAATAAGTGTCATCCCCAGTTATTTGCCCTTACCCTTTATATAGATATGCAATAATATACATAAATAACAGGAATTCAGTTTTTGTACTTAGGTTTTATAAAGCTACTAAAATATCTTTAATTTTACAAATATTTGTAACTACAAAGATTATATGTAAGATCCATTTATGAATTTAAACTTTTGTGCAAAAATTATTAAATCATTGGTAGGAATAAATATTTCATCCCCAAGGCACAATTCTTATAGTTTCAGTTTTTAACCGATTTCTTTGTTCTGTTTTTTTTTATTTTCATGGCAGAAAATGACCGCTCTGCGGCTGCACTGCTATGTGGCAAAATAGCCAATTTACACATATATCGACTTAAATTACTAAATAACAATTCCTTAAACATATTCTCTTCTCCGCGCAAAGCTTTCCATCCTCGGACTAAATCCCCTTCAAAAATGTCTGTTACTTTTTCTTTGCTAAACAAAATGAATGATCGCCACTCACTATTAAATTTTTCCTCACAATCCCCAGGGGATGGAAATGCTTTTAACAAAGGTAAAATCATTGGCATGTCATTGGACTGAATTTTTTCCGGATCTAAATATTCCAACAGTTTTAATTTATGGTTACTGACAAATATAATAATTAAGTAGATCTTTTTTAATAACTTCACTTAATAGATCATGCGTTTCTAAAAAGACATTACATTTTAATCCAAAATACATTAAAGAAAATGGCATATGAATGCTTTCGTTTTTATAGTCTGCATCAAGGGAAATAAAAAAAAAAAAGCTACAAAGTTTTGAAGTAATTCTTTAAAAAAAAAGTAGTAATACGTGAATGCAATAAATGTATTATAGGACCTTTCGATTGATATTCCTTATTAAATACATTAATTTTTTTCAAAATATAGTTAAGAAATAAGAAATAAGCATAGTTCGTATCATTGAGCTCTTCCAAAATGTTGGACGCGGATGATTCGTTAAGTTCTTCAAATGAAAACAGTAAAAAATAATGCCTTAAAGGTTCCCATTGTTCGATTAAACGCTCAACTGCTGTTTCCACGGACAGCTACCGCGTTTCACATACACCTAGAACATTATGTGGCAAAGTATTAAAAGCATCTTGAAAATTTTTGAAATCGCTACGACGTTTCGTACTATGCGAAAAGAAATTTCTTACAAGCTTCTCCAGTCTTGTAGGCAATTGCTTGGAAGCAGCAGATGAGCACAAATTCAGTGTATGGCAAGTGCAACCTAAATAAAATAAATTATTGTTTTCGTGTTCAAATTTTTGCTTAACACTATTATAACGCCCCTTCATTACCGACGCGTTGTCGGTGGCAAGACCAATCATATTATTTATAGGTATTTTCATTGAATTGAAAAAGCTCACCGTAACATCATACAATCCTTGGGCTGTTGCATCTTCAACTTTTAGAAGGCAAAAAAAAACGGTCAACTACGGTGCATTTGTCAGAGGGAAGATAACGGACTATGAGGACCAGACATTTATTCATGCTGATGTCCGTTCCTTCATCCATGATTAGTGAGAAGCTGGCAGATCTCAGTTCCTTTGCAATGCTTTCTTTGGCGTAGAGTCCCAAAATGTTGTTTACCATACCTATTGCTTTCGTAGCACCACAGTTAATAGGAGTTTCACTAGGGCTTATACAATTAAAAAGCTGAGGCAACGAACTCATTGTTCTAAGCGAAAGGTTGTGTTGTATACAGTACATGATCATGGATATCTCATTGGATAACTTTTTACAGGCTGCAGGTCTTTGTGAGACACTTTCAATCACAGAAAGTTGTTTAAGATTGTTGCTGTTCTTCGCCTTGGCTGCATTTATGTGTTTTGACATTTTTGCGTGGCGGTCCAAATATGATATGTCATTTCCAAAGGAGCAATTGCACAGTATACAAAACGCCTTCATATTAAAACACTTCAACCATTCGCGGCTACTCTCCCACTCCGGTTTATACTTCTGAAAGTATTTTTTTTTCTTCTTCGCGGGTTCATCTTCATCTGTGAAAACTTCGACAACTGGATGAATAGTATCGCTGCTGGGTGTAAGTCTGTAAAATAAATAGTTTTTATAATTCACGAATAAAAGAAAACAAATTTCACTCTATACCTTCTTAAAAATTTATCCATTGTAAATACTTCGATGATTCTAAATATTAATTAATACACACAATATGGAAAACTATAACTGTTTCTTAACGCCATTTAAAAAGAAATGAGAGTGATGCTGTTTAATTTCAAAAAAAGAAATAATATATTATAATAGGCCTTGAAAAATTAATATAAAATATGTAATTTTGATAATAAAAAATAATTAAAAAAAGTGAAGTGAGAAAATAGAAAAGAAGCTAACAACATCAGGTGTGGGGAGCTTGGATGATATACGGAAGGAAGCAGATGCTAAGATTAGGGCTTCACAGGAGTATAATGAGAAACGGGTTGGGGCGAAAGCAAAGAGTGTGAATTCATTTGAAAAGGGCGATTTCGTGGTTATCAGAAACATAGATATGTACAACTGTTGGTCGTAACAAAAAACTACTTCCTAAATTTAAAGGTCCATACATTGTGCATAAAGTATTGCCGAATGACAGATACGTAATAAGGGATATCGAAAATTGTCAAATTACTCAGATTCCCTACAATGGTGTAATCGAAGCATGCAACATTAAGCCCTGGAAGTCTAGGGATTTCATTATATAAAAGGCAACTCTTAATAGCTACGTGTTATATATATTTAAACAAATTAAGTTCTATGTATATGTTATGAAATGGCCTACTGATGATCGGGTCGATCATATTGTCAGGTTGGCCGACTGTAGTAATGACTTGTTGTTTAATTTCAAAAAAAGAAATAATATATTATAATAGGCCTTGAAAAATTAATATAAAATATGTAATTTTGATAATAAAAAATAATTAAAAAAGTGAAGTGAGAAAATAGGAAAGAAGCTAACAATGCCATTGTTTTAAAAGTTCAAGTATGTATTATGAAAGTGTTGCCACAAAGAATACTAACTGCAAATGAAAGTTGCCACATATAATTAATAGGCAGCTACATGATCCAGTTTTCGCTTTCAATTCGGGATACACTCAAACTAACAAACTCACATTTTAGAACATACATGTGATGCATTTTCCGTATGTGTGATCAACTTGATCTTGTAGCATCAGTGTTAATCAAAATTTTCATTCAATATTTGGTAGATTTCAGGCCTTGTTCGGTAGAATTGGTAGATTGCAAAATTCACAAACATATTCGGTAGAATCTACCGAATATCGGTAGAAGTGTTCACACTGCTGGAAAGTTGTTATAGAATACAAGAAGCGTTTAAGCATATTTTATTAAATAGTGCATACGCCATAAGTTTACGGAAAATTACTTGAATCGATGTCGAACAAAATTTTACTTCGAAAAGTTTTGAAATTTCGTATGACAATCCTAAATTATAATTTTTAGTTAATTTTAATTATTATTCGAACTCCATTTGTTTCTATATTTATGATTTTTAACAGGCTAAAGTTCGTATCGCTTTTTAAGCCAAATTACAAGTGATAATTATTAATGAACAAATAACACCAAAGTTAGTTGTAAATATTCTGACAACACATAGTTGAACGGAACAGCCAGCCGTTTTCGAAGGCCACTAAACCTTCATCATCAGCGTTCTTTTGTGTTTGGTCCACTGTGTCAGTCAGTTGATGTAGATTTCTGCTTTATATACTTAGCATTATTGCAAATGGAATATGTGAATTGTTTTTGATTCATCGTATTTCAATTTGCTGAAAGCTTTTTTGTATTGTAAGCTCAATTTTACCATCTCTATATTTACAACAGTCTTACCAATGTCGTTTTGTTCTTTTTACTAATTATATACATGTTAGTTAATTTGCTTATTTTTTTGTTCTACTTAAGACAAACTTTTTTGGTTTGGGACTATTAAGTATATTTTTATTTAATTTTTGCCACAGGCCCATGGCTATTATTATTTCTTATTTATGTTATGTGTTATTTGTTCATTAATAATTATCACATGTAATTTGGCTTAAAAAGCGATACGAACTTTAGTCTAAATTATTATTGTTATCTTTATTTATATCTTTATGATAAAAATATTTCATTCAATAAAAGAATGGAAATTACTGAACTTCAGCCTGATTAAAAATTATTTCTGATTAAAAATTCACTATAGTTCAATTAAAATCTAAAAATTTCTCACCTATTATATCATAATTTAAAAAATATTGCATACTTTAGGGATTATTAAAGTTTATGGTTTTTCATTTTGGTTTTTTTTGCCTTTAAAATGCGATCCAACCTCAGATTAAATTTCGTATATTGCAAAATTTAGTATGTATAACTTTTTTATAATAAATATTATCCATTTCTAATGGTGTTTTCTTTTCTAAAAGAAAAGTGTAACATATGGCAACATTTTTAAATGCTCACCATATACCCTCATTTTTCGGATCCGAACCATATATGAGTTATCATATATGCTCCATACATATTTTTTTTTAGCTGCGTAAGTAAATAACTTAGTTTCAAGTAAATAATGTGTTTAATTAATATTGAACACCAGCTTAATACTTTTTGTAGGACCGAAAAAATTTGATTCCTCTGAAAATTACTAAGCAAAGAATACCTACGCAAAAATAAATGAAATTACTTCTGAATCGTTTCCTATTAGTGTTTTCACACTGACATGGTTTTAATAAAAGTTAATTTTAACGTTAAAACCAACTGTTAAAACCTGGGGGCGAATTATGGCACTCGTTATCGAACGAAATTACGAAATATTTCAATAGAGTTTATATGGAAATATTTCGTAATTTCCTTCGATAACGAGTGCCGTAATTCGCCCCCTGGTCTTACCATACAAATTGTTTTTGTTAAAACCAAATTAAAACAATTTTTGAATTGGTTTTAAGTTGGCTTTATGAAATGCAACCTTGTTTTCGCTGTGATAAATTCAGTGCTGCCAAGTTGAAATGACCGACAGCAGCTGGTAATGGTATGCCAGTGAATAACAATAGATGGCGCCTGAAAAATTTTCAACTTAAAAATTAATGCAGGAGCATCAATAATCAAAAAATTATGGGAAAAAAGAGTTTTTTTGGAAGGAAAACAACGAAAATATTTTAAATTGAACTGTGGAAAGTGAAACTAGACAATATGACTGACATTCATCTGCCTATAAAAAAGGTTTATCTTATAATGTATTTGTGCATTTTTATATTATTAACAATATTTCCAAGCACTTCTTCATTCTGTATAAGAAGTTCCATAATTTAAAAAAAAATTTATTTACGAAATATAAAATCATTTCCATTTTAGAGCGCATTGTGAAATATCTCAGAAATATCTCTCAAACAAAAACAGTTGAACAGTATGTCCAACAAGTGTTATTAAAAAGCAGAAAAAATTAGAGATGTTTAGATTTTTAAGAAGTGTTGCATATTTTACGTTTACAAAAGAAAAATTTTCCAACAAGTTTCGGCATAAAACAATCACGAACTAGAAAATGATTTATTTTTTTTCATAGACAATAACAAAAACAGCTGTTAATATAATGCTGCACTCATGCCCCTTTAATGAAAATGAGTGTTGAACATGTAGCATTTTTCTTCTTTTTAAGGGTAACATCATGGGAAAAGAACGCGTTCATTTTTTAAAATAATACATACTTTTCAGAAAAGAACACAAAAAAATGTAAAAGGCAACATAAATGCAGCATATTGCTCAGAAAAGAAAACGCCATTAGTCTTGAATATATTTCTTAGTACAGAGATAGATTGCAGCAAGCATTTCCAGTAGTCCTTAATAAAGTGAAAAACAAAACAACTTCGTATCATTATTATTTAAAAAATCATTAGACTTCAAAGCAATTTAAATGGCAGTATTACAAAATAATTTAAAATTTACTTACTAAAAATAAATAAAAAAAAGCAAAACAAGAACATGAACGACTTTAAAGGCTGGCTGGCTCCCTGCTTCCTAGACGCATTTTTATAACTTTACTTTACGCGACGCTGTGTGCGAGTGAGTTTTTGTTTTGTCTGCGGTTTCAAATAAAGAAACAATAACAAAATCACTTTTAATGTAAATACTAAGAAAATGAACAAAAGATTTCTCAAATGGAATACTGGCGAGAAGTTTATGCGTATCGTGGCATTTGCATTTCATCGCTTGCTGACTTAAGCTGCATAATCTCAATTTTGGATTATGAAAAAAGTTTAAAAAAAGAGTTAAAATCGATATTCGAATATATTGCAACCACATCTTTTATTTCTATTGGGCTTAATAGGTTTTGAAGTCGATTCCAAGCAACAGTGATTGCTTTCTTAAAATATCTTTGAATTTAAGCAATCTTGTGACGCAGTTTCGACCGCGCCTAGGCAAGCCAAGAGGTATAACACCACCAAAACGGAAACAATTTTAATTGCAGGCCCTAAATTTATAAATATGTAACGGCGAGTTATTAAAAAAAAGCAACTTAACCAAAATATAAAAAAAAAAATTTAAATTTTTTAAAAAAAGTTGAAAATTTTTTCGAAAGCTAGAATGAATTAAAAACTATTTGCAATTATTCGAATTCGTCTGATGAAAAATTTTATTCCAACTAATAACAAATTTGTATTCGAATAAATTTGGAACAAAAAATTTTATTCGAGTACATAATGATTAAAAATTTAATTTTAGTAACTAAGGAATTAAAAATTTTATTCGCATATATATCGAATAAAATATGTATTCGAATAAAAAATTAATGAACAGAAAAAATTCAAATTACAAAACACAAAATCTTATTTATAAATTACTTATTTATTTACAGTTATAAAAAAATCAAATTTTACCAAAAAAATAAACATTTTTGTTTCCAAAAACATATTGAATATAAGTTGAAAAAATTATTCGGCTCATTCGAATTAATTAAAAGTTTTTTAAATTATTCGTATGCGGCTAGGAAAACATTTTTATTCAGAACTAACAAGTTATAAAAAATTTTATTCGAACAAATATGTAATGAAAAATTGTATTGGAATAAATAACGAATAATAAATTTATTTCTAATGAAAATAAAAATAAAAATTTTTACATATGTGACCTCCATATCCATCTCCCAACTCAAGGTGTGTTCAAAGTGATAATGCGTAATGAAACTTTAAATGCGTTTTTCTCAAAACTTTATTTTCACACAATAGGTTAATTTTCTCGGAGAAGGTCACATATACATATGAATAACTAATTTTTTTTTATTTTTTAGTTAATTTTAATTATTATTCGAACTCCATTTGTTTCTATATTTGTGATTTGAAATTTTTTTTATTTTTTTTTTTTTAAATACAAACACAATTCGCAAAGCAATTAGCTTGTCTGCGAAAAACACTCAGAGTCTATGGTGGGAATCGAACCCACGACCTCTGGACTGAGAGGCTAGCATCGCTACCACTCAGCCACAGGAGCACCCTGTTGCAATAATTCACGAATAATAAATTAAATTCGAATAAAAACGAATAAAATGTTTTATTTTATTCAATGAAATATTTTTCGAATATTATAATACACAAATATAAACAATATAACAATATAAAATTTTATTCGAATAATTAAGGAATAAAAAATATAATTTAAAAAATTAAACTTGAAAAATGTATGTAAAACATTTTATTCGAATAAAAAACGAATAATTCGAATAAAAAATGACTAAAAAATTTTATGCTTATCATTGAACAAATCTGGAATTAAGCGTTTCTGTCAATTATCCGACTAAAAAATTATTCAAAAAATATAAAGAATTTATCCAAGACATATTAAATTTTATTCCAATGTAGAGCTGATGGCCAACGTTGCTAGTGCTATCTAATTATATTTAATCTTAAAATTAAAATCGTTTATAACGAATGGGAGGAATAAAATTTAAGGCCGCCTTAAAAAAATTTGTTCTTGTTTCGAGTGAGTCCCTTATTTCATTTCCCTTATTATGTATATATTAATAAATAATGAATGTTTATTGAAATAAATAACGATTAAAATTTGTATTCGAATAAGGGAATAGACTCAAGGGTTTCTGTTTCGAGAAATAAACCAAGAACATTTTATTCGAATAATCGATTATATGTTTGCTTGTAAAATTTAAATCCATTATTCGAAATTATGACGAATATAATTTTTATTTTTATTCAAAAAATAAAAAAATAATTTTTTAAAATTATTCGGATAAGCAGCCAAAAAAAAATTTACTCGAATAACTAAATAATATTTAAATCAAAAATTGTATATGATTAAATCATGAATAAAAGATTTTATTCGAATAAATAACGAATAAAAAATTTTATTCGAGTAGTGAAGTGAAGTAAATATCATTCAAATTTGGCAAAAAAAAAATACGAAAAAAAATTAAGTAAAGTGAAAAATTAAATAATCGAGTAATCGAATATGTATGATTTTATACCTACGATTATTCGAACTTATAAAGAATATCGGTATACCGAAATAAATTAAATATATACATTCATTAAACAAATTATGAACGAATAGCACTAATAATAATAAAAATACAACGGTTAATCGAATAAACTTTGTTTGGCTAACGTCCCTTTTCACAATGTATGGTTAAGAGTTAACGTGAACTTTAACTGCAAGTTCTTCATACAAAACTTTCCGTTAAAGTCTCTGTTATCTTTTAACCATACATTGTGAAAAGGTACGTAAAACTTTCAACTGAATGGTTTAAAACCATATAGTTCAAGTGTTGCTTTATAATCATTCAGTTCAAGTGTTGCATATTATTCGTATTTAAAAAAGAAATACTCAATGCCTTGTTTAAAATACATTTTGTTTTTCTGTTAAAATAAAAACTCTATAAACGTTTAAACGTAGCGCGGCTACTTAAACTGTGACAAAAGAAAAGAAGCGGCTAAGCAAAATTATTGTCGTACAATTGTCTCATTAATTACCAAATTGAGGTCTTTATTGTCCCGTGTTGGCCATAAAGCTGACAGGCATTCCACATGGACATCGAAAATCATTTATCTTACGTTTCAAAAAAGTATAAGAAGCACATAGATACTACATACATAAATGCAAACGATTATGTAGAAAGAAAGAAATAAGAAACGCCACACACAGCTGGCAGTAAAATCAAAACAAAAAAAATTAGAAGAAAACCAAAAATAAAAGTAGCCACGCTACAGTAGCCAAAAACACTTAAAATTTTATGTTTTAAAAGTAATTTTTTTTTTTTTTTTTTGTAAATTCATTTTTCAGGAAACAGTTGCATGTAAATACGTTCAAGTATTCACCTTTTGAATACAATTCAAGTCAATTCAATACCAAAAGATTTAACTCTAACCATAAATGGCTGTCAAACAAACGCGTAAATAATTGCTTGATAATGCAAAGTATACGAACAAAAAAAAAAACATCTCCTAAAAAAATATAAATAAATAAATCAAGGAAAGATCAACAAGAAAGCAAAACAATTGAAATGAGAAGAGTTGCTGTGTGTCTGTGTGTGTGTGTGTGTGTGTGTGTATGCATAATAAATCTTGTGATTGGTTGATTTTTATTTTAAATAAATTTTACGGGTAAAACACACATTTACACTCCTGGATGTTGTTGATGCATACTTTTATTTTTTGTATTGTTGTTAGTTGAATGCGCACAGTTACATCAATCAACAATTGTCATGGCTGTCAGTGTTTGTGCGCATGCGCAAATTTCTTTTTCACAGCTTCCTGCTGTATGAAACCCTGTCCAAATTTAAATGCATTAGAGAGAGAGCTAAACAAACATGCAGTTATGTACATATTAAACTTTTCATCAATCCATCCATGCATCCATCCATCCATCCGTACATTTATGTATGTATCTATTCGTTTATTTTCTTACTGTATTTGGCTGTTTTGAGCAAAAAAGAAATTATTTGTTTTATGTCTATATTTTTTTGTTTTGTCAAACCTTCCTCCCGCCTCTGTTTTCCTTTAATGATAACTAATATAAGGTGATTTTTCGAATTGCTCCGAAATTTTAATTTGATTCTGATCAATTTTCAAAAACAAAAAAAAAAAACAAAAAATAGAGTAAAAAAGACACCGTGATACTGGGTTCACACACGACAATTTTCGTTGAGCAAGTTTTGAACTTATGGATGGGAAAAGAAATTAATGAACTAATGACGTAATAGGTTTTAGTTTATTTTAATTATTATATATGATTTCATCATGTTAAAGTTCATATCGCTTTGTAAGCCAAATTACATGTGATAATTACACTGTGCTAGTCGCAAATTTTAACAAGCTGGGCACATTGCTAGTAAAGTTAATTCGAGTACGCAGAATGCAATGGCATTAGCCGTTTTTCGAAGTTAGCGCTCGTATTCGGGATATTCGCGATTTAAAATTTGTGCGCTAAAGTAAGTTATCAGATTATCTAGAAATTATATGACACCCTTACGATTACAAATTTATGTCATACATAATATATATCTGTGTTAGGTATTGTGGCAAAGAAGAACTTGGTCAAAATTTATATCTCACAACTTTTAATGGCCGAAATTTTGGATAGGAACTTGGCCGTTTTTCACATTTATGTTTTTGTGAAGATCTGATTACTTTTTGAAAAGATTTCTATAATAACATTTTTTAATCTTAAAATTTCTAGTGTATTTTATTTCTATTTATGACCACTGTGCCAGTTGAAAATGGCAGAGTTACATAAAATAATGGGTTAGAGTGTGATGGGTGTTGAATTGTTGACCTTAAAAATGCACTATTGTGTCAATGCAATTTGGTAAGAGTCGACTGGAAGAAACATGTAAAAGACAGCGTAAATTTTACTGGGCATGACCACGCCTAATTTCTCAATATATTTGCATATTAAAGTCTGCTTAGCCGAAGTACATAAATCAAAAAGATATGCCCAATGTGTATGCAAAGTTTCAATAGGGTAGCTGGTGCTTTTAATTTTTGGATTTTCCGATTGAGTAAATCAATTACTATTTGTCTACAAAATGTCAGCTCTCTATAGTATAATATTACGTACAATTTTTATGGGCCTGGCCCCGCCGACTTTTATATCTGCTAGTGCTTATGGTTCATGCAAAGTTTGGTATTAAAAAGTTAATAAGAAATACCTGAGTATTAAATTAAAAACTGCTAAGCCGAAGTATCTGAACGCAAAAGCTAAGATTTATGGGTGAAGTCACGGCTAATTTTCAAAATAGAGAATTTTTATTTTGAATAATAAGTGCAATGTGTATGAAAAGTTTTAATAAAATGTATGTTAATTTTGAACTTGAAGTGCTTGTTTCCGCCATCTGATAGCAACTTCTGGGTTTTCAGATTTTTCTTAGTGATCTCTTATCTAGATTTATTTGTGTATCAAATTTAAGATCGCTAGTGCTAATTGGAGTTTTAACGTCGTGGCCCCGCATACCGGGTAAAACTTTTTGGTTTTAAGATTTTCCCATTGGCTTACGCAGCTACACTTAATAGTGTATAAAATGGCAGCTCTCTAGCGCGAATTATATCTTTAGATTTTATCAGCATTACCTCTACCCAATATTCCTAACTCAAAATTTTGTTGTGAGCAGCGCCTATGATTCATGCTAATTTTCTTCTAAAATATGCTAGACCGATGTAGATTAAACACAAGGCTAACATTTTATGGGAGTGATCACGCCCAATTTTTAAGGTGATGCAAGATCTCACTAAATTGGCTTGAATTAAAAGCTGTATATTAAGTATTTAGTTCAAAACAATATTAGCGTGGCCCCGCCCATTCTGGTAAAATTTTTTGGGTTTTCAAAATTTTTCTAGTTCGTTTCTCACTTAGACCTACTTGTATATCAAATTTCAGCTCTTTAGCGTAAATTTTAATTTTTAAGTTTTATGGGCGTAGCACCGCCCCTCTAACTAAAATTTTCGGGATTTTAGATTTTTCTAGTTGGTTTCTCACGTAGACCTACTTGTATATCAAATTTCAGCTCATTAGCGCAACTTTTAACTTTTAATTTTTATGGGCGTAACTCCGCCCACTTTTCCAAAGTCAAATTTTTTTGGGTCAGTGCTTACTATTCGTGTCTAGTTTCTAGCTAGATAAATAGTATATATAAATATGCTGAGCCGCAGGGCATTAAAATGAGGTTTAAATTGTATGGGCGTATCAACGCCCACTTTTTTAATAAAAAAATTTATAGCCTTGCATTACCGCAGTATATATATTTCAATAAAATAGCTTCCATGAAGCGCCTTAGATTAGCATTTTTAATTCTGACCTTTATGGGCGTAGCCCCGCCCTCCTGGCTAAAATGTTCAAGTTTTCAGATTTTTATTTTATTTCTCACTTAGACCTAGCTCTGTATCGAATTTTAGCTCGATAGCACAAATTTAAATTTTTATGGGCGTAGCCCCGCCCCCCTGGTCAAAATTTTCGGATTTTTCTGGTTCATTGCTTACCTAGATCTTCTTGTGTGCCAAATTTTAGCTCTCTAGCTATAGCGGAAGTGCTTCATCAATTTGATGAGTGTGTCAGTGGTCAGTGGTCAGTGAGTATGTCTTAAAATATGCACTTTTTGCACCTCTATATATCCGGAAGCTTTCAATGTAAAACTTGCAAACATATGAGGTTATACGAATTTATTCTAATTATGGTTTAAATATCATAATTTTACGATAGCGGGGAACAAAGTTATGAGGGGGGTAAAAACAGCTCGAATGGCTTCGTGTAAATATACACACCGCGTGCATTGGCCAGAACTTGGCCTGGCGCACTGCCGTGCGCTTAGATAAAAACAATATTTTTATACAGTTTTGACCATTTTTTAATTTTAAATTTAGAAATTTTTATTAAATATGCACATCAATAAATAGAAAATTTTAGTGGAATTTTTTTTCGCACTTTTTTTTTTTTTTTGCTCCGAGTTTGAAATTAATTCGAATTCTCCAAAATTCGTCGCGCTAGATGTTTTCCGAAGTTATCACTTGTGTTAGCAATATTAGCGAATATATCGGCATTAATTTAATCAATTGTGACCAGCATAAGCTGCTTATAAAAGAACACGAAAGCCATTTCACATCAGGGAAGAACTTTGCATTTTTTGTTAGCTTAATAAATATACATAAATATAACTTAAAACACAATCAAACTTTCAAACCAAACACCATAAAAATCGCCCATTTATCTGTTCATCTTGCGCTTAAGCAAAAGAAACAAAAACCACAACTCTCATCACTTTCTATGCTAAATTTCCTCTGCCTCAGCATATTGCTGCTATTTGCATTCGTTTTTGTTTCAATACGATTCAATTAAATTCCATGATATGTTAAGTTTTTGTTTTGCTTGTGCAGTTATTGAACGAAAAAAATATTTAAAATTTGAATAGTTTTTCATATGGAAATACAATTTAACAACAAGTTGATGAATAATTTTAATTTGAATTTAAAATATGAAAATTTGCACAGCTGGCCATTAAGTGGCTTGTGAAGTCTAGCAAATGTTTTGCAAATTGAATGAAACTGATAACAGTTCATTTCCTTTAAATGGTAGAAGTTAAAATTATAGGCATACCGAGTGTATAATAGAGAATGGCGTAAACAGTCTTTCAATGTAAGTACGTCATGATTTTTAAATGTATTCACGTCGCATGTATTATACTAAACCAGTAACAAATGCTGTCGTACTATAAGCGAAGCACGATGGATGTATTGGTGTACGTGTATATCAGTGTTAACAAGCGATGTCGCCAAGACAGCTTGTTTGTAACAAACACTCAAAAGAAGTACTGTTGATTAGTGTGTGCTTGTTATTTTTCATATTGTACGTTTGAGTGTGTGTGTAATATGTAGATGGTAAGCTATTATGTGATTAACCGCATACAACTAATGTTAATGCATGTGTGTGCCCTTGCATGTGCGCAGAAAAATAAAGGTCACACACACATACATGCATGACGTTTGTACACGCGTAGAAAGAAGCAACCCTGTCGGAGAATGTGTGGTTGACTACAAAAATACTGAACTTATAGTTAACTTTTCTTAGACTGACTAAAAGCTAGCTGCAAAGTCATCCAGAACAAACCCAAAATTAATTCTAAAGTTGAGTACGTAATCGAATTTGGTGAGAGCCAACAAATTTATTCTGAGCTACTTTAAAACTCATTTCAGTTTTATATTAACATTTTGCTGTTGTGATTTTAGATGGCAGATTAGCCGAGTGGTAACGCGTTGAGTACACAACGTGTGATGTTACATGTTCGAGCCACAGAATTTTTTTTAATTTACTGACAACCAGCTGATTTAAAAAAGTCAACTTTAAGTTAGCTTAAAGTAGTGCCTAGTGAGACAATTGACTACCGCCTAGGACATCACAATGTTAAAATAGTCAGTTGATTACATTGAAAAGTAATCCAAGTGTAGTCAGTACTAGTTGCGAAATAGTTAGCTTAAAGTTAGCCAAATTTCCGATAGGGAAGTATCACAAATTCTTCCGCCACGAAGTGTTCTCTTCTTTACTTTTATACCTACAATACTCAAACAAATTTCTTGCAAACAGTGTTGTTAACGTTTGTTTTATAAGATTTCGCTGTAGTAAAGCATTTGAAAAATCCCTCATGTCTTGAAAGTTCTTATAAGATGTCTTGTGCAGGACACTAGTGTATAAGAATGCCAAGGTGAAGAAGAATGAACAGAAGGCTGGTTGGTAGTGGTTGGACTATCAACAGAGTGGGAGTTGGGAATTAAGCCATATTATCCTTATCAACTAAAAGTTTCTGTATACAGAGAAGCGCGAGCGAAATTTTAGTTTAAACAGAAGAAATTGGTCAAAATTTAAAATGCCTACCCAGGGTTAAATTGAAATTTGCTCGTATTACAATAAACTAATTTGTGAATTTAAAAATTCTTTAATATATGTACCTTAAAAAAATAAAAAAAATTTATACAATTATTTTATATGACTTTTTGAATTTTTCGCCTCTTAACTAAAAGGGCAACACTACTCTTGTTAGCAACAGTCAACTGTCACTTGAGTCCTGTTGAAAATTTTAACAAACTGCGTTTTTTGCTAGCAGACTACCGCCTAATTGAAGGAGAAGATGGACAAATTCAATTTCATGTGCTCTCTCCCGTTGGGACTCTCCACCATCAATTTCCATATTAAATAAATTGAGCAAAGTACGACTTTGACTAGCACACGAAGGGTTCCATACGGACACTACATATGTAATACTATGTGAACTTTAGCCAATATAATATATGTGATCTTCTACGAGAAAAGGTACCACCTTCAGTTGGGAGATGCGATACGGTATGGTTAGTTTTTTATCAGAAATTTAACTCATTTCATCTTGTTCTACACACTTTTAGGTAACAGAATCCACTCTTAAGTCCAAACCCGTATTTTGACACACTAGGTCCCTTTTCTCGGAGAAGTTCACATATAGTTTTGGCTTTTTTTTTTCTTTCTTTGGGATTTTTCGGTTTGCAGCGATTTTTCCGCTTTTGGCGATTTTTTTAGTCTTGAAGCTTTTTTTCTCGTTTTTTTTTTTAATTTTCTGGGTTTTTTGTTTTATTTTAGTTTTGGCGATTTTTTTCATTTTAGCGATTTTTTCCGGTAATTTTTTTTTTCGTTTTTATTTTGGTGATTTTTTAGTTTTAGGGCTTTTTCTTAGTTTTGATGATTTTGGCGATTTTTGCAGTTCTCTGCGATTTATTTTAGCTCTAGCTATTTTTAATTTTCTGCCGTTTTTTGTTCGTTTTGGTGATTTTTTTTGGGTTTTAGAGGTTTTCTCGTTTTAGAATTTTTAGTTTAGCTTTTAGAAAATTTGCAAAATTTGCCTCTTACGGTTTCCCAGATACAGCAAGTTATCAAAATTACATTAACTGATAGAATACTATTTAATTTTGTTTAATAAAATTTTGAAAATATCAAATTTATATACATATAACGGGTGTTTTTTTAGAGGTATAGAACTTCGAATTGAAATAAAACACAAGAAAATCGTTTTAATGTCCATCAATTTGGCTTTATTGGAAGGATAATTTTATGCCATTAATGTTTAAATATGATTTCTGGCATGTGGCCGCCGCGGCTGGCTCGAATAAAGCCAATTCTACAGGTCCAATTTTCAACCACTTTTTCGAGCATATGGGGCCGTATGTTGGCAATAACGCCACGAATGTTGGCTTCCAAGTCCCCTAACGTTTCTGGTTTGTTGGCGTAGACGAGCGACTTCACATATCCCCAAAGAAAATAATCCAATGGTGTCAAATCACACGATCTTGGTGGCCAATTGACAGATCCATTCCGCGAAATTATGCGCTCATCGAATGTTTCCTTCAATAAATCGATTGCGACGTGCGCTGTGTGGCATGTAGCGCCGTCTTGTTGGAACCACAACTCATCCACATTCATGCCATCCAATTCGGGAACAAAATAGTCGGTTATCATGGCTCTATACCGGTCTCCATTAACGGTAACTGACTCTCCAGCATTATTTCGGAAGAAGTATGGCCCAATGACTCCACCAGCACATAGAGCACACCAAACAGTCAGTTTTTGTGGATGTAATGGCGTCTCAAGGGTCTCATGTGGATTCTCTTCACTCCAAATGCGGCAATTTTGCTTGTTGACGTAGCCATTCAACCAAAAATGAGCCTCATCACTGAACAAAATTTTGCGATGAAAATCAGCATTGAGATCAATCTCATTTTCGGCCCATACACCAAAATCACGACGCATTGCATGGTCTCGCGGCTTTAATTCTTGCACAAGCTGGATCTTGTAAGGTCGCAAGCCAAGATCTTTGCGCAAAATCTTCCATAAAGTTGATGGACAAAGCTCCAATTGCTGTGCACGGTGGCGAATCGATTCATTCGGGTCCTCTTCAACACTTTGCTCTACAGCGGCAATTGTTTCTTCGCTGCGCACTGTTCGACGTCTCTGCGGATGCGTATTATCACATAGAGTAAACGTAGTGCGAAAACGATCCATGGTTAACCGAATTAATTGCTCTGATGGACGATTATGTTGACCATAAAATGGACGGAGCTTGCGGTAAACTTCGCGAACTGAACCATTATTTTCGAAATAAATTTGCACGATTTGCAAGCGTTGTTCTTTTGTCAACCTGTTCATGATGAAATGGCAAACCAAACTAAATACTAATCACTTGACACCTGACAAAATGGCCGCCAGTTAAAAAAGTGATGCCAACTTAAGGTTCTATACCTCAATAAAAAACACCCATTATATATGTGTACATACATACATAATTTTCTGTATATATTACATTAGGATTTCCAAATATATCGTTGTTGCTCGCTTTGGAAAACCCTTTTTTTAACTGCCATATACTTGTTTTAGTAGCGGCCAAAGTTTTAGAAAAACAGCTTGTGACGGTAGCGGTTTACTTTTCACCTTTGGTGTATTCTAAAAAATGGCTTACTAATTTCGTTATGGCCGAACAAGCACGGAAGATGCTGAACGTTCTGGAGTCATACGGTTACATCCGCGAACGTACTACTCGTCGCGTGAAAACATCATTTTCGGATTATGACATACGTGAAGGTAGTGAAATCCCATTTACCTTATACGATTGATGTATCAATTAATTTGTTTTCGTACGATTGTCGATGCGATCACGTAGGTCAGTTGAGGTCTCTACAACCGAAACAATTTAAAAAATTCACTAAATGGTGTTGGCCGATAGAAGATTGAAATTGAGATAGATTGTGGAAGCCAAAAAAGTATCTCACAAGGGTCAGCAGTTTACGAGAAAACTTTTGGTAAGATGTGTGCCGCAGTTGCTCCCAATCGACCACAAACGCAATCATGTGATAATTTCTCAAGACTGTTTGGCGTTGTTCAACCGCAATATGGACAAGTTTTTGTGTCGTTTCCTGCGAAATTTGTTTTCACCACAACACACCAGAGAACAAACGGAAGTCGAAACAGTGATTTTGTTCTAGTGAATCGGCGCCAAAGAAAGCTAAGGTGGATTTGTAAGACAATGAAGTCATGACGACCGTTTTTTGGGATGCGTATAATTCACATTGAATATCTCTAAAAATATAAAATCATCAACTTATTTGGTCGAGTAATGAGGATTTGATAAAAAAAAACTACGGAGTTATAGCCAGTTCTCGTACTACATGTTTGTAATTTCATTTGCGAAAGGAAAAAAATTTCAGCTCATAAAACTATTAAGCAAATGAAATGTTTAAATATCTTAAATGGCATTAATGTTCTTATTTTGGAGAAGAAAAAAAATCAATCTCAAGAAAAAAATATTCCAAATGAAACTTTGCTGCTTTAAGTGAAAATATGTGTTTAGTTTTTGTTAGAAAAATTTTTATTCGAGTGTTTTGTACTGAATGTTTTTGATTTTTTTTTTTGCCAATCATTGTAAACAGAAAATTTTTTTAACAAACATCTCACAAAATTTATGGCAACGTTATCTTTAATGTTGAGTTGCACCGACCAAACAAAATGATAAATAAATAAAAAAAAAAACAAAACGGCTGCAAGTAACATCATCAACTTAACATGAAAGACAGTTTATAGAAAATTCTATGAGCAACAAACTGGCAGTCTCAAGTCTTTTTACAAGCTGCAACAAGATACAGATACAACACAAACTTAAACCCACAGATAAACACACATACACACACACACTCGCACATATTTGTATGTGCTTAATAGAGGGTTTATTGCTGAGTGATAGAAGATACCTTAATTTCTGTTTGTTGCTTCTTTTATGTTTTCTTTCATCAGTTCCATTTGAAATTCGATGTGCAGTGCAATTGAAATTGTAACTGCATTAACAATTCTAAACACTTTTACAAAATACAGACAGAGTGGGATATACACACACACACACACACACATGCACACACAGGCACTCACAGGAGCATGCAGGAGCACCTAAGAATGTTTTTTTTTTCAGTTGTCACAAAGTTCGTACACAGTGCATGTCGAATGTAACAATGTCGTCTTTCGTGGACAAAAAAAAAAAAACTCAGACAAAACAAAACTTAAAATTTTCAGGCAATCGCACCATAATGTCGCGACATTTAATTTTTTTATTTTAGAAGAGGAAAAAGAAAAGAATATGAAAGCAACAGCTTGCTGTTTTTGTTGTTGTTTTAGTTTTGTCATTAAGATTGTTGTTTGTTTGTTTGTTACGCTTGTTGTTTGTTATTGGTGTCGTTTTTGCTTTTGTCTGCTTAATGCTTTCGTAAACTGCTGCTGTTACAGATTTTGTTGCTGCTAATGCTGATGCTGCTGCTACTGTTGTTAATGTTTTGATTGTCAGATTTCTTGTTTAGTTTTTTTTGTTGTCAAAATTAACATACATGCACACATACATACGTATATAGTACATATATACGAGACGCATACATATGTATGTACGTATTAGAAACCTGCACAAGACCACTTGCAAGAATTTTTTAGACATGACTGATTTTTCAAATGCTTTAATACAGCGAAATATTCTAAAACAAACGCTAAACAACACCATTTACAAGACATTTGTTTCAGTTATTGAAGCTATAGGAGTAAAGAATAAAATACTTTGTGACGAAAGAATTTGTGATGCTTGCTTCTTCATACGCATGGGCGCGTATACAAACGTCATGCATGTACATATATAGAATAGGGGAGAAGATCTGGTCCAAAGACAGACACTGCGACACCTGATCGATCTTTTGTACCATAGATTTGTGAATTAAATTAAATCAATCTCTGTATGACTCTCCTTATGAAAATCAGTACAGATATTGGAGAAGCCCGCCTAATATCATTTGAACACAGAAATTCAGAATGAAAAACACGCCTTCTACTGTCATACAATACGATACACTCACAAAGAATGTGTGTCGTCGTCTCGTCATCTTCCAGGCATAAACGAATGCATGCACATACACATACACGTTGTGTGCATGATCTTTTATTTTTCTGCGCACATACATTGACATTAGTTGTGTGCACATGCTTTAAAAAACCACCCTTAAAAACATAATAGCTTACCATCTACATCTAAAACAAACGAACACGAAGTCCTCGCGATATCGCTTGTAAACACTATACACAAACATCAATACATCTATCGTGCTTCGTTTGTTAAACGACATCATTTATTATAATACATGCTACGACAATACATTTAAAAAACAAGACGTATTTAAATTTCAATACTGTTTACGCAGCCCTCTAATACGTATATATGATAGTGATGGTTGCATTTAGCTACTGTTTTTCATTTTTGATTTATTTTAATTATTCTTTTACTGAGAATAGTCTTTTAGATGTTCCTCCTCTATAAGTGTACTCATGAAAAGGTTAAAAATTCTCCAAAACTGTGCATTTTTACACTCTCGTCAATAAACTGTCAACAATTGTATGGAAATTCATTTCAGCAAATTGGACTATATGTAAATTTTAGCTCAACAATTGCACATTTTATAAACAACAACTTCTTCGAATAATCTGAGCAATTTATGCCGTTTTCTTTACCAGAAAAAGTGCAATATTTTTTTATTACAAAAAAAATTTAATTTAGCATTCGGTTAATGTAAAAAAATGTGCGCTTGTAATATCTAATAAAACCTTTAATTCAACAAAAAAAAAATACACTTTTTCTTCACATCAATTCAATTTGCATTTGTTATAGCAGCTTTTCCATTCCTCTTGAGACACCTCCAAAACATGGTTTTTGAACGATTCAACTGCTTCTTGGGCGCTAGTATATCGTTGACCACACAGTTTATCTATGATGTTCGGGAACAAGAAGAAGTCATTGGGGTGCCAAGTCAGTACTGTACGAAGGATGAGTCATCCATTCGATGTTGTGACTGCTCAAAAATTCACTTGTTTGACGAGATGTGTGAGAGCTCGCATTGTCATGATGAAGAATTATTAGTCTTTACGAATTTCCCCGAAGACTTCCGGCAAACAAATGGTCGTGTGTGTAATACTCAGAATTGACAGTTCTACGTTTCTCAAGCGGAACAGCCGCCATATGACCCATTCGACCAAAGAAACAGGCGGCGACCATTTGATTCGCTGTTCTTCTTCCACTAACAACTTTTGTTGGATTCAGCTCATTTTGGAATACCCACACGGCCGATTGCTGTTTTGCTTCCGGCTCATAAGCATATATCCATGATTCGTCACCTTTCACGATTTTATACACGACTTTTGAAGCATTACGGTTGAATTTTTTTAATGATTTCCTTACACCACTTCTCGCTAGCCTTTTTTTGAGCTATTTATAAATTATTATATATGTTAATATAATAATTATATTATATATTAAATTTTTACAGCTAAGTGTTCATGTGAAATCGAATGTATTAAAATGGAACTAATGTTCAAGGATGCCTCTATCTCACAATATGTCACATGACGATCTTGCATTATCAGTTCTCGCATGGCATCGATGTTTTGTCGCACAACAACTTATTTTGGGTGGCCTTCAAGGAATTCGTCAGCGACGGAACTACGACCACGATTGAAATCACTATACCAGCGATACACTGCGGTCTTTGATAGTGCTTTATGGCCACATATTTCTGTTTTTGCATGCACACTATTTATAGGGAAGTTCTAATGTATATGAATTTATAGTTTTAATCCCAATCCATTGCCGAGGAAAACCTCTCGAAAGTACGTAAGTTATTTTAGAAATTGGGAGTACAACTGAATGTTTTTAGGCACATTTTCATTCATTCTGATTTTTTATAATAATATAAAAAAGGCTTTGCTCTTTTGTGGTTATTTTTTTTTTGCTCTAACCTATTAAAAAAAGGAAATATTATAAAATGAGAAAAAAAACAAGAAATAAATTTTATATAAAAGTCGTGTTGTGACCATTAATACTTCCTTAATTGAAGTTCGCAGTTACGGAATAGTTTGTAGAAACAGTAGAACAACAAAATAAAAAAGCGTGGCGAGAAGAAAAAGAAGAAAAAAAATACAAGCGGCATGTAATACTTAACTTTTATTTATTTATATGCCACTCTGCTCAGGTGCAACACACAAGTACATACATATGTATGTATGTGTGTGTATGCAGTTATTTACATTTCATAACACACAGAAACTCACTGACACACGCACACATGTGTATACACAAACACACATCCACTCGCGAGTTTCAAATAAAAACCATACAATGCTTAATACTTGGCATAATTATAGCTGCAACGTGCAGTGAATGCATTTTAATGCCATGAACTAGCAACAATTGCTTATACATACTCGTATATATAGAAGAAAAAATTAAACAAATAAAAATAATATAAGAAAATCATACAATTGCGCAGTAAAATTGTATAAGAAGAAAACTGAAAAACAAAACCATGCAAAAAAAAAATAGTGAAATAATAAAAATAAAATGTTGAAAAAAAACTATGATGCATGAAAAAGCAAAGCAAAACTTTTGAAAACATATGTAAGCCCAATTCACAATCTTGTGCAAATGGTCTGGCATCGTTGCATGTGCAAAATGGTATAGTATATTGATACTCACCACTAAGAATTGTTAAGTGGTGAGTATCAATATACTTTACCATTTTGCACATGCAACGATGCAAGACCTTTTGCACAAGATTGTGAATTGGGCTATAATTAAAAAAATAAAAAATAAAAAAAAAATAAGAAAAACCTTATAGATAAACACATCCATGTTTGCTTGAAACAGGGAACACAACAAAGCTCTAAAGAAGGAGAGTGAACATCATCAACAAAACAGCAAGCGACATGGCAAACCAGCAACAGTCGTCTCATCTTCATCATCATCATCATCCTTAGCTGCAATAGCAGCAGCAACAGCAACACAGTGCACAATAATCATCAACTGCAGCAGTATAAAGAGAAGAAAAAAATTGAATTATAGAATAGTGGAGTGAAGAACTTATCTGTGATTGTCATGTTGAGTCATGTCAAAGCAACAGTTTCATTTCTTTAGTTTATTTTTTATTTTATTGTTTTTTTTTCTTTCTATTTTTGTTGTTATAATTTGCAGTTGTTTATGATTATTTGGTTTTTGTTCGCTTACTTTTATTATTGTTACTTTATCCTATTTAATAAAATGTGCTTGCTGGGGCACATTCGCATTATACTCTCTATAAACTCTTTGATACGATTGTACAATCGCTTGAGGAGCAAGGCCAAATTTAAAGCACAATTCCCGGCAATATTTTGTCAAATCTTTCATCACATTCGAATGATTTTTGACAGTTATATATGTATGTATATATGCGTGCACAATAAGCCCGTAAATTTACGAAATTCCCGCCTCTTAGCTGAAAGGGCAACACTGGTACCTCTGTCAACCAGCAACTGTCAGTTGACTGCTGTCAAAATTTGTAAAAACTGTATCATATAGCTTGTTTGACAATCATTGATTGATAGCAGACTTCTGGGTGATTTGAGAGGAAAACGGAAAAATAAATTTCGTGTACGTTTTAAGCATTATTTTTAGCACTCACTCACTCAGGGTAGGCTAGATAAGTACTATGGGAATTGTCACCATCAATTTTAATGGTTAAAAACTGGTTTAAGCCGCACGTTCCGGATGTCCAACAACTGAGGTCTCTCAACCCGAAACAATTGAAAAAAATTCACTTATTTTTTTTTTTTTAAGAGGACTAAAGGCCGGGGCACAATGAATCCGTCACACGTTAAACTTCGCCTTTTTCAACTGACATTAACGCAACGACGGAGAAGGTTGGCACATTGAGTACTTTATTGACGGAAGCATTTGAACAGCTTCAATAGGTCGATTCTCCATTTTATATATTAAATTCAACTTTTTGTATATATTTCGTTTATTTCTTTTGTTTAATTTTACTTTTGCTCCCACAGAACACAAAAATCCAAATCAGAACATACCAAAAAAACCAACCAATATCTGTCAAACTACTCAACGTACGCAAAAAGTTAAAAGTTGACCTAATTTTGTACTTTGCGTTGACGGACACGTACTGAATGTAACACACCTCATAAGAAAATATGTATTTCAACTTAGCTGTCAGTTCAAAAAGGCGAAGTTTAACGAATGACGGATTCATTGTGCCCCGGCCTTAATACTCAGGCAATGAATGCCTACGACTATTACTAGGTGTTACCTTCTTTAGGAACGGGATAGTGATAGAGAAAACAGGTGGTCAAGGAAGAGATAGAGAAAAGCTTCACTCTTTTACAACTCTGCTTTTTGCACGTTTTTAATAATGCAGCTTTGCAGCGCCTCTGGTGTCGATGAAGTGCATTAAATTTTTCAAAGTGTAATACTGCAGTGTTGCAGCGCCTCTGGCGTTAAATGTGGCGTATTAATTTTTTTTTTTTTTTTTGAAGCTGTGTTTAGTAATCATTTTATCGGTTATTTTACTTCGCCGATAATTCTGCTACACAACGAGGAGTGCATTCTGATGTTACATTAGAATTAGTATCTGCTGAAGTCGGTATAGTTCAGTGACCAGTAACTATGTCTTCATCACTAGAAATTTTCCTACAACAACTGACACAAAGGGACACTAATGCACCTTAGAGGCCTGCGTAAACAGTCTTCAAATGTAAAAACGTCTTGTTTTTTAAATGTATTCTCGTGGCATGTATTATACTAAACAAATAACAAATGCTGTCCTTTGATAAGCGAAGCAAGATGGATGCTTTGGTGTTCGTGTATATGAGTGTTAACAAGCGATGTCGCGAAGACTTCCTGTTCATAACAAACAATCAAAAGAAGTAGTGTTGATGCGTGTGTACTTGTTATTATTTGTCTTTTGTTATCATGTGTTTAAGGGTGTTTTTTAAAGCAAGCCCACACAACTAATTTCAACGCATGTGTGCATTTGTATGTGCGCAGAAAAATAAAAGATCACACACACAACGTGTGTGCGTATGTACATGCATGACGTTTGTATACGCACCCATGCGTATGAAGAAGCAAGCATCACAAATTTTTCCGTCACGAAGTATTTTGTTCTTTACTCCGATACCTGCAATAACTAAAACAAATAACTTGCCAACAGTGTTGTTTAGAGTTTGTTTTAGAAGATTTCACTGTAAGCATTTGAAAAATCCTCCATGTCTTAAAAGTTTTTGTAAGTGATCTTTTGCAGGGACAAAATGCGTGGTATTGTTATTTAATGACTCTTGGATACCGGGCTCAAACTCATGACCTTCGGTTTTACAGTCAACGTGCTAACTACTTCAGCCAACGCCACCGAACGTATGTGTATTGAAAACGAGTGGCTTAAGTTTTTAATGATGACATGGGCATGGGTTCGCAGTAATATTTGATATTGTTCAACCGCAATATGGAAAATTTTTGACGCCGTTTCATAATCCTGGATGAAATTCGGATGCACCACAACACACCAGACAACAAGCAGTGGATTCCTCGGGGTAAATCGGAACCAAAGAAGGCATGTGACATGTGCATAATTGATATAGAACAAATGAAAATGGCAAAGACTGTTGTAAACTTAGAGATGGTAAAATTGAGCTTTTATTACAAAAAAGCTTTCAGCAAATTGAAATACGATGGATCCAAACAATTCACATATTCCATTTGCACTAAAAACTGAGTATGTAAAGCAGAAATCTACATCAACTGACTCCACACATAATGGACACAAACACAAAGAACACTCATGATGAAGGTGTAGTGGCCTTCGAAAAAAAGCTGGTTGTTCCGTTCTACTACGCGTTTGTCAGAATATTTGCAATTAACTTTGGTGTCATTTGTTCCTCAAAAATTGTCACATGCAATTCGGCTTACAAAGTGATATCAACTTTAGCCTAATCAAATCAAAAATATAGAAACAAATGAAGTTCAAACAATAATAATTAATAATAACTTTGGTGTAATTTGTTTCTTCTTCAGAAAACAAAATAGAGAGAGAGAGAGAGAGAGAGAGTTCTTATTTGTATTGACTAATCTGCATACTCTTGGAAGCAACAATTTGATTTTTGCGCCATTAGCTTTAAATGTCAACAAGTAGCAGCCTAAAGTGGGCCTTGCGTGTTACGTAGTGCCAAATAGCGACTCTTTCTAATTTGTTTGAACTCTTAAACTCACCTAATTAACCCATAGTGAGAACCCAGCAAGTATCTGCCTTATGAAGTTTTTTACTATATGTAATTGTTTCTTTGGTATTACTACTCGTGTTTCCTTATTTTTTATTTTTCTTATGCCAGTAGTTAAACTTGCATTTCTCTTCGATTCTCTTTTATTTCTTCCTATCAAAATCTATTTGTTTCATTTCTAAAAATTCATTTTATGAAAGACAAAAAGAAAATAAAGTTAATAAACTTTATAGGAATATGTAGCCAAGAACTTTGAACAATCATGGGTTCGTGCTGATTTTCATCTGCTTTTAAATAGATGTATTCTTGTTTATGTATCCTTATAATTCAGACAATAAAAAAAGTTCTCTTTGTTTATCAAATTGTACTCGTAGTCTACATGTACACACATTTACGCACAGTAGTCCAGCTCAAAGATTTGTTTGATTTCTAAAACTCTTGATAGCTATAAATAAATTAAAATTTCAACCGACTTCAAAAAAGGAGGAGGTTATCAATTCGTCTGTATTATCATTTTTTACATTGTTACTTCATAACTCGATGCATATTAGAGCGATTGGATGAATTCTTTTTTTCCATTGGGTTCTATTGCAAAAATAGTGGGCGGGGAAACGTCCACTAATTTTTATATATGATTTTATGATATTTTATTTATACGAATGCTTCGAAACCTAACAGATGCTTGTAATTATATAATTTCAAAGTTGAAAAAATGGGCGGGGCTACGCCCTTTAAAATATATTATTATGCTCAGTAGATTTTTATGAAACTTACCACACATCTTGAGCTCTAAAATAGACACAATATGCCATTTTAAAAATGAGCGGAGTCACGCCCATTAAAGTTTAATACTTTATTTTTCGAGGTTTTACTTTACCGATTTAAACAAAACTTAACACACACCTTGAGCTCTGAAAAACACACAATCTGGCATGTAAAAAATGGGCGCAGGCACTCCTATTAAAAATGTAATTTTATATTTCATATAATTCTTCTTAACCAACAAAAACCATTTTGGTCCCATAAATTTATTTTGGCAGAATTATGTTATTGACTAATCGATAATAAGAAATAATATTAAAATATTTTTAAAAACAACAAAATCCAAAACCAAGAGCTTTACATATTTATTAATTGATGCTGTTAAGCATTCGCTAAATCTGTTTCCTTATAGCAAATTCGTGAGTTAACGCACACAGTGATCCTATTTATTACTTATGAGCAGGGAAACCGCAAATATGCAATTACATGTTTTTCCTTGTGTAACGTATTAATGCGGGGAGAAGATATGTACTTGTCCGTTTCAGAACTTTTTATGAGTTTTGGCATCAATTTGTTAGTGCATATTTTTGCATATTTTAAAGCATGTTTTTGCATATATCAGTCTTACACACATTTTTAGCATAGTTTCTAATTTTTAGAGCATAATTTACGCTTTTAGGCAATATTTTGATACTTGGTAGAGTTTATTTTATTTTAATATGCTTACAAGCTTACAAGCCAAAAATTTTAATTTTTATTTTTCGCCACCTAAATCTCATTTCCAATGTTCCAGGCAGTGTATACATTTTTATTATACATTACGCAGTTGTTACGAATGTTAGTTTCAACAAAAATTCGGTTTTGCTGTTTGTGACGTACTCTGCCCCGAGTAGACTTTGAAGGAGCATTGTCAATGTTTAGTGCGAGTAGATGTGACAGGCAATGATTTTTATTTGAGAATCTAGTTCAATATTTATTTTGTTGTTTATTGCTATAAAAATTATAATTAAAATCTTGCCTTATTTGCCCAAAACACAGTTCCACAGTTATAGTTCTGATATATCTTTTGAAATTGAAGTTAAATTCTTACGAGAGTATTCAAAAAATAATAATTTGTATTATTTGCTTTAGTCAAATTTTGTTTTAACGTCCATTATTATTCTTTGTTAATTTTTTATTGTATCCTTTGTCTTATGTTATACGCAAATGTTGTTGAATTTTAAAATTAAAAATATATTTTCATTCACAAATAAACCAATTTATTTTATTTTTAAGAGCATATTTTTTTAGTTTTTAGTGCATATTTTCAAATTTTTAGTGCATATTGAATGCGGATAAAACACTTTTTTTAGAGCATATTTTTGGTTTCTCTGCTCAAGAGTGAGCAGAGAATAAGCACAAATTAACGGCCTCCCCTATTGCCTTTTTATATAGAAAACAACAAAATTTTATCATTCTAATCTCCCTTGTGAATGACGTCGTCGACGTCACATCAAGACAACTTTAAGTATTGTCACTTCTCTACTCTTTATCGTTAATAATTGGCTTTTATTGACAATTTCTTATTAATCTCTTAGGCTTTGTAAGTTAATGGAGCATGTTAATAGTAGTCAATTGTTGTCGTCAAATAGTAGACAAGTGACAATTTTCACTGTCGTCTTGATGTAACGTCGACGACGCCATTCACAATAAGGGGGATCGTTTTTTTGTTTTCAATACAACTTGTCTATCGAACGTTTCTTGTCGACATAGTTGGTCACTCTGTAAATTTTTTCTATATGTTTATTTAATCTACGTTGCAAAACATTACAAATTTTCTTTTTTAGGATATTCTTCTGACAAGTGCTGGTATGTAAGTGTATGTGCTAGATGTTTTGTTACACTGTGTTAACATGTATTATTATTTCCATTACATTTTTATATGTTGTTTTTAATTTTCAGTTTTTATTACATCTTACGTGCAACAAATACATCATGGATTGTTTACATTTTGTCGTTGCCTCAATTTTTGGCTTGTCTTTAATTATCGCCTGTGCCGTTTTAAAGTCAGTTTAGCAAAGTTCGTTCCACTCTCGAGTGCCCTACATTACAGCCAACCAGTTAAGCTAACTGCTTCAATAACAAAAAGAAAAATTACTACTAAAACAATGAAAAATTATTAATTATTTTATTTGGATTTGATTTCAAATATGTAATATAAAATCTTATGGGTTAAAATTATAAAATGTCGTTCCAATCTTAGCATAAAATTTCATTAATTTTAATAACATTCAAGAAATAATTTAAAAAAAAACCTTGGAATACGGAAAAATATAATGATGAAGATGCTGAAGTTTCTTCAAAGCACTGTTGTCGAATTTTTAATCTCAAAAATCACTGATGTAATCGAAAAAATGGGCACTCTTATTAAAAAATATTTTTTTTTGTAAAAAAAAAAATAAAAACTTTCCATAATTTTTTTTTTCAAAATATTTGTTCAAAATACTCCTACTCTGTTTCATGCCACTCTATTCTATTATGTTCGGGCGTAACGCTTCTCTGACCAAAGGTTCGCCGCTTCTAAACCATCCTTAAAAAGAGCAACATTTGAATTCCTTTAAAAAGCTATAAAAACAAGTGCACGCACACAACTATCACAATTGATGGTTTTATTTGATCGTCTCCTGAACACTTACATATGTTATAAATATTTAAGAAAGAAAGAAAAAGTGCAAATCGTTCCATGTAGTTTTGAGAAGTTCGTCATCTATTTTTTGTGTGTGTTGTTGATGAACATTATTCGTTCATCTCCTCCATATTCTTTCTTTGTAAATATTTATATGTATATATACCCTGTAGGAGAATTTTTCGTTGACTACAAAAATAATTAAATTATAGTTAACTTTTCTTAGACTGACTGAAGGCTAACTGCAATGTCATCCAAAACAGATCTAAAATTACCCAGTGGTAAAAATATACATTACGTAATCGATGATATCAGTAATACTTAGTAGCAGTCAGTGGTGATTCGTTAGCTTATTTTGCTACTTAGATTTAACATAAAAGTGTCATAAGACGCGTAAGTGGTGAGCTCTCGCTTACAAAGTAAGCCACGTTGTCAGTATGTATCACTGGCATTGCACTTACATCAACAGCGGAGTTGTAAGCGAGCATGATAATAAATTTATCCTAAAAGTAGACCAGTATTTCAATTTTGTTTTATAACAAACTGTTTGTTTTAATCAATAAATGAATCCGTGATCACATCGTAATCGAAGTTATTAGTAGCACATGACATATCAGATTACGCGTACATTACAATCCAAGTACTTAGATGGCTCGCTTACGATGTCATACTGACGTCAGTGATTATTATCGAAGTACTTCGCTAAATTTCCCGCTGGGTTGTTGTCATTATTCTAGATGGTACCTTAGCTGGGTAGTAGCACGTTGAGTATACAACGTGTGATGCTACATGTTTGAACCCCAGAAATTTTTTTTAAATTTACTGACTACCAGGTGATTTAAAAAAATCAACTTTAAGCTAGTTGAAAAGTAATGCAGAGTGACACAATTTACTACCACCTAGGGCTTCGCAATGATAAAATAGTGAGTTGATTACATTGCAAAGTAATACAATTGTAAGTCGGTATTAGTTGCGAAATAGTTAGCTTAAAGTTAGTTTAAAGTTAATTGAATTTCCGACAGGGTATATTTTACATACTTGTGTAAGTACATATTTTGTTGTCGCTATTTAAAATTTTTGCTTTGGTTTTAATGTTTCTTTATTATTTTTTTATTTTTCTCTTCATATTCTACCGCTTTTGTTGTGAGAAAACAACAGCAAAATACGTTACGGATAAAAAAAAAACAAATCAAAACAAACCAAATAAAAGGAAAAGAGAAGCAGTGCCTAGAATATTCAAGTGCAGCAATGTTGCAGTTTTGTACGGCCAAAGTACAGTAATCCACGGATAAATTCCACATGGATAAATGCCATGCATGTTCATTGACCTCTAGTCTAAAATGCCCATTGTTCTTTCTAATTTTTTTTTTACAAAACTACACATATAATTAACCCACGAAAATTTAAATCCCCAAAATAAAGTTCAGCCTCAATTTTCTTCGTTTAATTACCCAAACTACTTTTTATTTACAACACTGTCAGTAATGCAACCAAGATAACATAAGCATACCAGTAAAAAAATTATTGGAAATCATTTTTAAGAAACTACATTTTCATTTCTTCCAAAAATTTGAGATTTAAATAATTTATTATTTGACATATTGTCATAAGTTAATTTTAATTGAAATTTATTTGCAGTTAATCAAGCATGTCTATATGGTTTTCATTGATGCTTTGCCAAATCATCTACAGTCACTGTTCAAAATGTTGAAAAGTGACTTCGTCATACATATCTACCACATTTCGCTGTAAAATCAAAAGCAACAAGAAAAGAAACTAATTGAAATATAAGAAATAACTTAATGATAATACAAATCAAAATAAAAATTTTAACAAATTATACAAAACCCAGAACTGTCACAACAAATGATGAATGTGAGCGTGTGGCGTGGAAACAGGGTAGTTTATCAAAATTAATTGTAAGAGCACGTAATTCGATCTACTGTATTGTATGACTAATTTTAAGATGTTTACACACATACACACATACTCATACATAATTATTGGTTTCGTTACTCATCTGTTGCCTACATTCTGTTTTTACGCTTGATGGCAGAACACAATATCTGGCGCACGACTAAAAACAAACCAAATAACCAGTGTCGCCTAGCCGGTCATGCAACTCCACAATACATGTACATATGTATATACATATGTATATCTAGGCTTTTCTCATTTCTGATTCCAACGTCCTGTCGCTATAAACATACTACCGTCCACTTAAATAGAGACTTTAATTAATTGTAGGACAAATGGAATAAGAATAGTAAGCATCTGAAAAATTCATTATAATTAATTAATCATTTAGTTCCACAAGGTCATAACTCAACAAAATGTGGGTGAGGTGGATAGAAGCAAGTAATAATGTAGCATAAATCAGCGTCTCGTATTTTTTGGGACAAAAATTAATATATAAATAGCGAGTGTACTCCTCTTGTGAGCAGACTTTTTTTAATATCTTTTACTCAAAATGTTGTAATTTTTATTATTTCATTTCTACCCACTGTAGTGCATTATACACATTCACCACATCAGGCTACATGAGTTCAAATATCGTTAGCTGGGCTGCATTTGCCGACTTGTAGATTTGATTAGTTTAAAGACGGCAGCAGCATCACATGCAGCTGATATTTAAGTATAAATACCTATTTCAGTGCTGCCACCTTTAAATATTCCATATCTTTTTAAATAAAATTACTCTTCTAAAAAAATTTAATTCCCCTCATTGTGAATGGCGTCGTCGACGTCACATCGAGACGACCTTAAAAATTGTCATTGGTGAATTTTGTGCGATATGTAAATACAAACATTTTAAAAATTAAACTCATTTTCTGAGTAGCTTTTTTTCAGTTACATAAACGATATATTTTATAGAAAAGTTTGGAAAGTTTATAAAATAATATTCCTTATATAAGTGCTCCGTAGTGTATGCCTGTTATTTATGGATTGTTGTTATACACACTTGTTGTTGTTGGTTGATGTGGTATCATTTTTAAATGCATGCATCCTACAGATGTATGTATGTATGCGTGTACATTGTACATACATACATACATAAGTATGTATGTAAGTATGAATATGTGATTACCAGTATTTTGTATGTTTTGTTGTTTTATATTGTGTTGTTTTTCATGTGACGTCACTGATGCAGGGCATTCACTTTTTGGATGTCGTTCGTTGCCTTTACTTTTATTATTGTTATTGTTATTTTTGCTTTTGTTATTGTTATTGTTACTTTAAGTGTGTTATTGTTGCTTCTGCCTTTCTGTAACTCACTGGAGGTTCTGAGTGTATGCGGTATTTTATTTATAAGAGTTCAGCTCTTTTCAAACTGTTTACTTACAGTTTTTCTGGGTTGAATTAATTGAAAAGGATTTTATTAATTAATCATTGTAGTACTCGTATATTAATGGATTAAAAAATAAGTTGTATTCATACATACATACATACATATTAGACCCCTGCACAAGACTACTTACAATAACTTTTAAACATTAGGGATTTTTCAAATTTCTTACTACTTACTTACTTACTCACTTACTGTTTGCGAGAAATTTATTTCAGTTATTGCAGGTATAGGAGTATAGAAGAAAATACCTTGTGACGGAAGAATTTGTGATGTTTGCTTCTTCATACGCATGGGCGCGTATACAAATGTCATGCATGTACATCCGCACATACGTTGTGTGTACTCGTATGATCTTTTATTTTTCTGCGCACATACATACATACAAACACACACATACAAGCCTCTATGTGTCAATGAACGCGTCAATAGTTGGTTTTTCTTTTTATTATGATATGCAATAATCAGGGCTATTATGAATAAAATTCCACGTGAAATTATTCCATTTTCCAATTAGAATTTTTTGTTTTCCCTATTACTCGCTATTAGTTGGAAATAATTCCACGGAAAAATTTCACGATAGCCCTGAATATTAAATAAATATATGTAGACGAGCGTTACTAAAACCTACAAGTGAATCTTTGGTTCAAATATCTCAATATCGTCATAAAACAACTACCTTCCCAATAGTGCCAAAGTCTACTGGTAGATTTTCAATGACAACCCTATGTTATATGTCAATAGGCGATTACATTGGCTGGGGTAAACCTAGTCAGTAGCACTATTGACAATGTCACTAGAAAATCAATATAATTTTACTATTGACAACGAGCGAGGAAATATCGATATTGTAGACTGGAGCCCCTAAAATTTACTAGTGAATCTTTGGTGATTATGTCTCCATGTTGTCCCAAAAGAACTACTAAGTCAGTAGTGCTACAGCATAGTGGTGGATTTTCGACAAGCTAATGTTAAATGTCAATAGGCGATTACATTTGCTGGGGTATACCTAGTCAGTAGTACTAATGACAATGTCACTAGTAAATCACCACAATTTCACTATTCTCACTTTCTGCAGGGTAGGTACATACATATATATGTGAATTATTTACATACATATATGTATGTATTGTTTAGATTTCACTTGCCATAAACCAGGCAAAATGCAATATACATATATAAGTATAAATAATAATTTATAAAAATATTTTTTTAAATAATATTTATATGTATATAATAACACTAGTTTACACTGAAAATGTATATTTGATGAGAGGTAATTTTATTTATGTATTTTCTTCCGCTGAATTCAAAAATCAAGGTTAATTTTTTTTATGGTTCAGTTTTCGAAATATTGCAATTTTTTAATTTTTTCGACCTTTTTTCACTTGACCAACCATATCTCGAGCTAGAAATGTCCGATTGGGTCGTTATTGGTATTCAAATGCAAGCTATTGAGATGACGAATAAATATGTATAATTGGATTTTTAATTGGTAAAACGGTTTAAAATATATCGATGAAAATAGGGCACATTTTCAAAAAAAAAATCATATTTTACAGTGATTCTATGGCGACAGAAAAGTCCAATTTGTTTAAAAAAACGTCTGCTTTCTGTTCATGTACAGTTTTCGAGATATTCACCTTATTCCAGTTGTCGACATCGACGTCATTTTGACACAATACCAAAAAATTGGTGCTTGTGTACCCGCTGTCGAAAACAACTGACTCCTGTTGACAGTTTTATAATATTTTCTAGACCATAGGGAACGGAACTAAATTGTCAGTAGCACAAAATTTTTCACCAATTTTTTGGTATTGTGTTAAAGTGACTTCGATGACGACAACTGGAATAAGGGTGAATGTCTCGAAAACTGTTCCATAAAAAAATTTCACCTTGATTTTCGAATTCACCAAAAAGAAAAATACATAAGGAAAATTACCTCTCATCAAATGTATATGAAAAATATATAATTTTGTAAACTAGTGTAATCAATCTTAAGATCTTTCTTTTTAAAAAAAAAATTTTTTTTTTAATAATTCCCCTTATTGTGAATTGCGTCGTCGACGTCACATCAAGACGACTGTAAATGTTGTCACTTGTATACTCTTTATTGGCAAAAATTGGATCTTATTGACAAACTATTACTAATCTCTAAGGCTTTGTTATTATGGAGCATTTTAATAGTAGTGAATTGTTGTCGACAAAAAGTAGACAAGTGACAATTTTTAGTTTCGTCTTAATGCGACGTCGACGACTCCATTCACAATAAGGGGCTATATATAATTAAAATATTATTTATATTTATTATTATTATTATTATTTTTAAATTTATTATAATTAAAATTACAATAAACTAAACAAAGCACTAGCAACTAATGGCTATCGGTTTATTATTTATATAAAAAATACATTAAGCTTGATTTTTTATATATAATATGTGTATTGTAAAAATTCTTAATATTACAGAATAAATCATCTTACTCGTATCGTTATTTATGTACAAATTTCATACAAATATTATATTTACATGTAAAGACTTTGCTGCAGAAAAGTCATAACTCAAAAAATACGACTTTTTAAGTTAATATAACAGAACTGTGCTTTACAATTTGCATAGAAACATAGTTATATTAACTGTTATTTTACAATTAAAATTATATTAAAATATATACTGGTATAAAAAATTTTAATAAAAAGATTCATAACATAGTAATTAATTGAAATTTGTATATCAAATTAAAATTGATTTAGCAATAAATAATTTTTGTTTTTTTCTCTTTCTCTTTTTAGGTAAGTAACATTTCCTTTACCACCCATGAAACAAAAGTCGACTTGGACTTCTATGCAAGTATCACATGTTCGGCCGGAAGCAAAAACTATCATTTCAGCACTTTACATATAAATGATAACCTACCACATACATACTTGACTTAATCAATTTTCTACATATCAAATATACAAATCGAAAACCTTTCCTTACAATGTTATTTGCTACTTACGGTTCCAACAAAAAAAAATTAAGTACTCGTATTGAATAGGAAGGAGGCAAGCCAAAAATCATAAACATCAATCAATGGTGAAAAATCAATTAGCTTTTAGAAAAAGCTCAACAACGTAATTATATTTTTACATAATTCCACACATACATGTACATACATATGTATGTATATACATGTACTATATGTATGCATTCGTTATGCAAGAATATTCGTATTCGAATTGCCGAATATTCGGCCATTTTTAAATATTCGTTTCGCCAAATTCAGGCGAATATGAATACGAATATTTTCCAAAAAAAAACTTAAATAAATAAATGCATAAATCCGAAATTAAATTTAAATAAATGGCTAAAAATATTAGTTAGTACGAATCCATAAGATTTTTTATAAAAATTTGTGCTTTGTATCATTTTCAAATATTATTTAATGACGATCTTTAAAATTTTGGGTAGTGTGAAGTTCCTTTTCATAAAATTTTTTTAATATTTCATATTGCAGGCGTAAATAGAACCCCAATTTAATGTCTATAAGTTTCATACGCGAATATCTTTTCAAATATTTGTATTCGTATTCGTATTCGTATTGGCGAATATCAAAAATTGACATTCGTTACATCACTAGTATGTACTAGTGTCCTGCACAAGAGTATTTATAAGACTTTTCAAGACATGAGAGATTTTTTCCAATGCTTTACTGCAGCGAAATATTCTAAAAGAATCGCTAAACAACACTGTTGGCAAGACAAACCAACGAAAAAAATTACTTGCCAACAGTGTTGCTTAGCGATTCTTTTAGAATATTTCGCTGTAGTAAAGCATTTGAAAAAATCTCTCATGTCTTGAAAGGTCTTATAAATAGTCTTGTGCAGGACACTAGTATGTACATATGTACAATGTGGTGTATATATTCATCATAAAATAATTACATGAAATCGCGAACAATTTCTTAAAACAGAAAAAAAAATTTTTTTTGTAGAAGATAAAAAACCATTAACACTCCTTCAGATATAATGTTGTTCCCTCAGCAAATTTGTTTATGAAATTTGTTAATAGACCAATAGATGTACATAAATACTCGTATGAAGATATACAGTCACACAGATAATAATACGTACCTCTCGAAAGATGCTGTAATCCAGATGAATTTAAATAAATTCAGTAGTTGCTTTGGCTCGCATGCTAATGGTTGTGTGCGTCGATTTTTTCGATTATCTCTTTTCCGGTTTTTTGAAATTTTTTTTAATATTGACGCTTGTTTAGTCTTGACGGTTTTTTTTTTCGTTTTGACGATATTTTTTTTTTGTATTTTTGGGGATTTTTTTAAAATATATAAATATCTTTAGTTTTACGATTTTTTTTCTGGCGATTTTTTTTAATGTTTGGTGAATTAGCGATTTATTTGATTTCTGGTGATATTTTTCATTTAAGCGCTTTTTTCATTTCGGCGATTTGTCATTTCGGCGTTTTTTTAATTTCAACTAAAAATTGTTGAACATATCAACTGCTGGAGTGCTTCGTTGTGTATAACTTTTCTTTTTTTGGTTTAACTGCGACTGTTTGTATTTCAAGAAGCAGAAGCATAAGCAACAGTTTGTGTCTGACCAGTCAAAAATTAAACAGTCGAATCAATAGCACAATCTTAACAGCCGTATTCATAAAAAAAGTTGATTGAGGTTTAAAATTCATATTAGTTAAAAAACGTTTTAAGGCTAAATAACGAAAATCAATTAACTAGATTTTTTTAAAATATCGTGGCAACACTGTATTCTTTATTTGTCACTTGAATATTAGTTCTGCAAAACAACGATAGTTAACTCACAAAGTACTCGTGTCTATTTTGTTTATTTGTCGGTTTTTAGAGAAATATTGCTTCTATAAAATAAAAGATATGTTCCAACTTGTATTTAATAAAATAATAAAAAAAGTTCACAACAAATCTTTGTTAAAAGTGCTTTTTATATTATTTATTTTATTGCAGATAAAGAAGCACTAGAATAACGAGCTTTATTTTGTTTGTTTTGAGTGTTTATACATCACTAGTTAATTTTCTACAATTATACTATTTTTGTTAACACATAAAATGAGAAAACAATGACTGGGAATGGAAACTGGATCGCTCCTTTTCTTTTAAATATTCTTTGGAGTATATTTGTTATTTCGGCAATAGTTTCTATAAAAAAAATTACATTGTTTTCTCCTAAATAACACTGGCATATGCATACATACATGCATACATAAGTACATACATACATACACACATATGTACATACAGGTAAAGTTCAAAATGTAAACAAAAACGAAGCAAAATTTCAACAACGTCACCTTAAAATTGGTTTAAACATGGGGACAGTCAATTTTAAAATTTGCTGATTTACGCAAGGTTTAAAAACCGTTTTTTAAGCTAAAATTCTATTATGAATACAATTTTAGCGAATTTTGCTTAAACAATATATGAAACGCGGTTTAAAATTTTTATGAATACGGCTGTAAGACTTTTGCAGTTTTTTAAACACAGTTAAAAATATATATCTCTGTAGTTTTTCTTTAAAAAATTTTTCTCCGGGGGTACGTATAATTTTCTGTGTGCCTGTACATATTTATACACAGTTGCTGTATCTGAGTAGTGAGAAAGAGGCATAGCCATAAAGACGAAGAAGACATTCATTGGATCTGGCCGATGGCGGCATACAGACATAATAGTTCTCATACAAAAGCTGATGCTAGAGTTAAATTCAAAAACAGTAGCCAACTACAAAACAGCATTAATTTCTTTAGTTATTTTAACAACAGTCATTACCATCAATAACAATAAACTATTGCAGATTGTTTTTATTTTCCTTTCAATATTCATTTGGCCAACCTACCAATCGGCATCTGCTTTATGAAATGCTGTGAATATTCTGCAGCATTAACTTTTTTGCAAATGTTGCCGAAATGAAATGAATAAATTTAATGGAAAGTAGAATTATAATTAGAAGTGGAAATAAAGACATAAATTACATAATGTTTTATATATTCTGTTCTTCAATATGTTTGCCAGATGTCGCATTTAATAAAAAAAAAATTTGAAGAGAATTGAGCACCTGGTTCTTTTTGAGGCCGGTTAAAAAGTACCTGTGGTTAGGAGAAATGATAAAACATACATACATGCATATGTACTACATATGTTGAGTTATACCAAGATTATTCCCGTTTTATTACAAAAGAAAAAGTATTTTTTTTTTATTGTAGCACATTATAGATCCCGCTCCAAAGATCAAGGATATCTAATACTACGTTTATACGCAGGGCTTATTTGCAAATAAAACTGTAAATTGTTGCCATATTATTGTTTTTATTGCGACTTACCAATTCAGAAAACTATTCACGATTAACATACTATTTGCAAATAAAATGCTTGAGGTTGCCACGCTTACAAATGTTCGATAACAAAAAACAATAAATGGATAATTATTGCACAAAAAACATTGATAGAAGCAAATAATGAGAATTAAAACAAATAATTATTTGATATTTTGTACACTTGCACAATTTTTTTTTGTCAACATAAGTAAGTTTTCTATAGAAGTACTACCAAGTTTGTGTACTTTTGCTATGCCGTATAAACAGTGAGTTAATTTATTTGCGAATATTTTTATTTTCAAATAGTGCGCGTATAAACGTAGTATAAGATCATTATGGTAATGCATCTAAAATAATAAATGAAAATTCATAAAAATAATAATTAAAAAGTAATCAAAAATGTCATTAAAAAAGATATTTTTAATATCTTTTGAATTAAAAATATTTAAATCAATTACTCGTAGCACTTTAATTAGGCCTATTATGGCATTTTTGTGACATCACAATAGTGTGTACTACTGGCAACGTTTGTCATTTCCAATATTTTTCGTTGATTGGCATTGCAAGTAAAACATATACATAATTTTAACGGCATTGCACACAATTTGAAAATGGCACAACAAAAATGACAACTAAAGAAATGTCACATATGTATTCAGCTATAGTAATAGGAAAAACTGGTGGTAATTTTTCTGTTTAGATTTATTGAAACAGTTCTGCTATAAAAATTATAGAAACACCTACCTAATCAATTAATAAAAAACACAAACAAACAAAATATGTGCAAAATATTTAAGTATATATCAGTTTAAAAAAATTAAAAACCCTGAATAAATTTCGCGTCGAATGAACTGTTTTTTCGGCAATGTAATTACGCACAAGGGTATTACGCACAAAATTATTGAGCAGGTCAGTTCCAAATGAAAATAAACTTGAAAAAAACTGGTCCATAAAAAAAAGCAAAAGTAAAACACCCAACAACTCAACAGCCCTACAGTTCTGCTAAAAGTCAACTCAAATACTTTTTATTGCATATAATATATTGTAAGTTATTGATATTTTTAAGATGCAAAATTTAATGACTTTAGTCATCGATCGCCGATAGCATTTTTTTAGTAAAAGAGAGAGACTCCAATGGGAGTGAATCCCCAACAACTGGGAATGTGTTGTAGCCTACCGGAACATTCAAGAATGGTTTTATGGATTCAGACTCAAGGGTATTTTCTTTTGAAAGTATCTGTAAGAAATTGTTGAGCAGTCAGTTTTATATTTAAACTTTAATTTAAAATACTTTTTAACATCAGAACTGTTGGGTAAAGGTTGCCAAATCAAATGAATTTATAAAAACTGCGGTTTTATATAAATTATTATGATTTTCTTTCATTTCGTGCTTGTACTCTATATGGAAATTAAACATTAACGGTCTAATTCATAAAAAATATTTTAGGTTTATTTGACAAATTTCCCATACAAATATGTCAAATAAGCGCTTAATAACCGTGAAATATTTTTTATGAATAATGCAGTAAGTAAACTAAATTACTCAATTACTCTGCTTTCAATGACCACAAAAGTACTTGGAGCACACCATCGTATCTTAAGATTCATTTCAGAGAACAGCAATGGGTAGGGAAAAAGTGAGTAGAGTTGAATCATGACTTATAAATTCTTGTTCTTGTGCGCACTCATACTTATTGCAATGTTATCTATGAATCATATTCACTCGAAAGTTTGAAGTGTGCATCGTACTCAAACTTAAGCCCCGTTCAGACTATTATACAAGTATTAATACTTTCATCACATTTTACGATACAGAAATCTAAATACATTCGTTGCGACTGTCAAAAAATCTAACGTAAAATCACATATTGTGTTCAGACCATCACACTTCAAATAAAATGTGTAATACAAGCAGAAAACAAAACATCTGTTCAATGAAAATGTCTGTGCTATTCATTGACTAGCGGCAGCAAAGCGGTTTCATGTAGGCGGGGTCGTGCCGGCACTTGAAAAAATTCAGCAGTTAAAAATATTCTATGTAAATAAAAGAAAACATTTAAGAAAAGATATTACAAAAACGTTAAAAAAATTACGTCAACGAAATATAAATACTTCCATACGATTCACTTATTCAAAATTTTGAGGCGATATACATATGACAAAACATTACATCAAGGACGACACGCTATCGGCGGCGAAACAGCCGACTTGGAAATTTGGTTTGTGTGAAAATGCAACCCTGATCTAATGAAAAGTATTATCGTTTAGAAAATTTTCTAAAAACGAAAAAGTCTTATGGGATGTCAAAATTTGTATCGTATTATTTGCCACTTTGATGACATTTTGCGTTCAGACTATCACACTTGAACGTATTATTTGAATTTTTGACAAGTATAAATACAAAGTATAACAGTCTGAACGCGGCTTTAGCAACATTTATGACGTTATTGATATCGACTCTCCTTAACTAAATGCCTATGGACGATGCAAAATAAGTATGATTCACAATGCGAACTTCACATACGAATGTTAAAGTTCTCATTATGAGGTTATGTGTCTCTCTGTTGCTTTTTTTTTTGTATTTTTGCAGGAATTGAAAAACAACCCTATTTCCTACTATTATATACTACTTGCGAGCTGTTTAATAACTAAAATTTTAAATAAACATACATGCATGAGTTGAGTGAGCTGAATCAATGTGAGAAGTATAAGTATTTTCCTGAAATTAGAAATCAAATTGAGTTGATTTGTGAGTGTGAGTGTGATATGTCTACACGGAAAGAAAAAATATGGTTGAGGTAACCATAATCAAACAGCAACATACTATGATTAAATTATATTATTGTTAATAGAAAAGCAAACTTTAATTATATTATTATCTGAGTTAATAATAATATTATCTACAAAAACAATGAACTTTTACACCTAATCTTAGTATTGTAAATAAGACAACACTATTGTTAGATGTGACTAAAACATAATTGAGACTCACCATACCATGATCTAATATTATATTAATATTTTTAAATATGACTACAGTGTTATTTTATATAAAAATTTTATTTTATTTTTTAATCATATATTTGTGGTAGAAACAGCTGTGCGTTAAATTCGAAAGAAAAATAAATTAATATTGTTGAAATAAAATGTATATATAGAAATGTATACTTACACGACATACAGACATGTCTGTATAAAGAGTTACACAAATGTTTATATATTTTATTGATCTACCATTTTGTTTATACTTTATTTATTTATTTAACACCACGCATGCACTACCGATACCTTACAATCAAAATACTGAACTGACAGATGTTTCTGAAAAATAGTTTTTTAAAAACTTAACATAGTATGGTTTTTGGATAACATTATATTGTTATTTACATCATTTTATTATTAAATAATAATACAAATTATGTTGTAGTCATAAATTTTTAACAAAACTATATTGTTAAACTCTAACCATATCACACTTTTTTATGGATGTGATAATGTAATTATTAAATCCAAACATTACTCTGTTTATCGTAACGAAATAAATGTTTAAAATAACAATAACTAGTTTTCAACGACCACACATTTGTTTCAGAGAACATAATATTCTTTTCTCAACCGTTCTACAACCATATCTCTTCTTTGCGTGTATGATGTCGACGTCATATTCATATTTATTTCAACCTATACTTATAAATTAATGTCATCGTGAGTATGCGTAAATCAGAGTAGTTGAGTTTAAATGATGTCTACTCACTTATATTAAAAATTTCATGAGTTAGTATGAATAGGGAAAAAACGATTCATTGCTGATTACTGATTCAAATTCAGCAGTTCTGATAGTTTAAATACTCCAATATAAGTGAGCATTAAAAATAAAATCAGTCGGCAATTAAAATTAAATTAAAGTAAAAAGCGATGCCGCAAGCTGCAATAGAGTTTATTGTGCTGAATCAGACAGATCTTATCACAGTTTTCTAGTGTTTTCACACCTAAAGTAAACACTGGATTTTTACATTAAACCCTTAAGCAGCTGATTTTGCTTTCACACCACAAGCTTAATAAATTCAAATTTTAACATACATGTTGTTTAATAAATTATTTAAAAAAATTAATAAATCTCCTTCTTCTAGAAATAAGGGTATTTATTTATTCGTGCCTGTTTTGAAAATCACCGTGATTTCAAAAGTACACTACTAATATCTGACTTGATGGTGGATTTTTATTGTATTTTAAATTTTTGTCATTTATAATAGAATATTTTCTTCCAACTTCCAATGCTTTAAATCGTGCAATTTACAAAAGCAATGATTTAGCTTGTGCTTGTCGTGATTTGCAGCACAGGCCCGATTGTTATACTTATTTCTTCTTTTTGTAAAACTTATTTGACAAACTGTACAACAGCTGTTTTCGTTTGTATGAAAAACTAAGAAATTTTACAATTCTCTCTTAAGATGAAAAGTATTTTATTTTTGGTAAATGAATATTTTAAAATTATGGAACTACTTATACAAAATGAAATCAAGTTGTTATACACATATACAAAATAAAACATAAGCGCATTTTGTAAGAAAAAATGCTCTTGTGTTTAAAGCAGTAATGGATGGCTAACGCAATCTGGCAAGTAGCGTAATGTTGCAACAACTTTTCGAGTTGGGACATCTGTGACGGTTTGCTTGAGTCTTATAAAGAGGTTTGTAGAGTACTTTGTCTTCGTGGTCAAGGAAACTATAGTATGTTCTGTAAATGGCTTCCTGCAACTCGGATTTCCAGAGTAATATTAAAATTTAATACACACGAACATTACAAACTAAAAATATTTTAATCGGCAGATGAATGTCTGTCATATCGTTTACTTTCTCCTCACAGAGGTCAATGGAAATGTTTTCGATTTTGTTTCGTCCAAAAGGTTCATTTTCTACGCAATTTTTTAATGGATTATTTTAATTGGCGTCTATTCTTATTAACTGGCATAACTACTATCAGCTGCTGCACTGAATTGTTTAGTACAGTGAAAACAAGGTTGCATTTTATAAAACCAATTAAAAAAAGGTTTTAAGTGAGTTTAAACAAAATTATTTTGTGTGGTAAAACCAGGTTGGTTTTAACGTTGAAACCATGTCAGTGCGCAAACACTATTAAAATAATTAATCGCTTTAAAATTTAACGCTTAAATCTCTGTTATACATACTCGTATGTAGTTTATTTTACGGCATACATTTTAGTTTTCAATACGTACATACACTGTTAGTGAAAAGAGTTTCATGCTGTACTACGTGTTTGTTTTTATTTAGCTTTAAGTGCTTTTGTCCATTGTTTTTTTTTCTATTCCCTCATATGCTGTTATTGCACTTATCTATAAAAATATGGAGTTAAAATTAGTTTTTTTTTGTAACCTTTAAAACTCAGAATGTAGCTTCTTCTGTTTGTATTCGCTTTTTAGAACAAAATTTATACAAATGTAAACAAATATTTTTGCGTCCTTTTTCCATTTAATCCTCTTTTTATAAAATCGAAAATAATTTGTTCATGGTTTGCTACAAAAGAAAATATAAAAATAATAATAAACAACAGGGAGAAAGCCGGCTAGAAAAACTAAAGCCGTTTTGGAAATGAATATGCACACACAAACACATTCATACATATAAACATACATACATACAAAAATACATACATACATACTACTGATCTCTTAAGCCTTGCAGAATAAGAACTGTCTAAAATATTGATTACTTCCACTAGAATACACTTTATGGCAAAAGTAAATTACCAGCGAATAATGACATATAATTTATGTCATATAGAACTTATTTATAAAAAATAATTCTGAGTTATAACAGGCTTATAAAACAGATTTCCATACAAAATTTGTTTTATAAACCCTTTGTAAAACAAAATATTTTTTTTTATGAATAAGCTAGTGTTTATGTATATAACGTCACGCTAATATAGAAAGGCCCTTAAGGTTAAATTAGACGTGACATAGCCATAATGCCATAGCCATAACCAAACCAAAATTCAATTGATTTCTATGTTGAGAGTTATGGCGTTATGGCGAGTCACCTATAATCAAATAACCAGTGTTGCCCATTAGTTTGGTTCGAACGGCTGTTCTCTATGGCTATGGTTATGTCACGTCTGATTGAGCCTTTACTCAGCTTACCGTCTGCATCTTACACAGATACTCAAACGTACAATATGCAAAATAACAACAATACACCCATCAACACTACGATATCTTCGCGATATCGCTTGTAAACACTCATATACAAGTACTTCAATACACCCATCGTGCTTCGCTTATTAAACGACATCATTTGTTATTAGTTTAGTATAATACATGCTACGGGCATACATTGGAAAAACAAGACGTATTTACATATCAAGAATGTTTACGCATCCCTTAATATGTACGTATTATAAATACTAATAACAAAAATTAAAAATTTTAAAAACCCCCGACTTTTTTCAGAAAGGATGTTATATCTTCTAAACGGCTTGACCGATTTTTTTCAAACATAGCTAAGAACCCTCTCGATCAAGTCATCTTTCAAACAGAAAAAACTAAATGAAAATCGGTCCAGCCGTTTGACCTGTACGTGGACACAGACAGACACTACAAACTTATAACACACCTTTTTTTAGTCGGGGGTTAAAAATATATTTTAACATTTCTTCTTCTTTTAAAAATTAAACAATTATTTATAGCAAAAAAAAAATATGTAGACACAAGGGCGGCTAGAATTTTAACCAACAAGGGTAAGATATTTAATTTGTACACATGTGTGTAAATGGCAATAAAATTTTTAGTAGTTGATTTTGATCGATGCACTTTTGCTCCTCTCCGCCTACAAATAAAGTTTTGTTATTTTGAAATCAAAATGCATTGCGAATTATTGAATTGGTTTAAAAAGTTTGATAATAATAGTGTATTTACATTTAAGCAAAATCTAATATGTACTTACGAAATTTTCTGCAAAATCTAGTAGATTTCCCATACAAAACAAAATCTACTTCGTTACAATCTATTTTAAATCTAGTATGAAAAATAAGACTCTGTAATCAAAAAGGTGTATGAATTAGTTACATTGCAGTTATTTGGTTGTAGTTTAGAAAAATGTTCAGTTAATGGTTTTTGTTTTGGATAAGAAATCTTGACTAGATATACCAAACGGACGACATAATCGCCCGTATTCTAGAATCAAAATGTAAATAATTTTATTAAGATTCAAATGTATCTAAACGTCATAAAAAATTCATTAAAACACAGCCACACACATACTTACATACATATGCAACCATAATTAAATAATACATGAAATTAAAAAAAACATAAACAAAGTCCTTTCAACCGATCTAATTCAATTTATTCAACTCTCTTCTTTTAAGTATTATGGCTTTCATACAACAACAGATAAGAGAAAAAAATTGTTAGATCAAGGGAAATACTACAAACACACACACACACACTCGTGTTTTGTTTCTTTTTTACTTGTAAGCTAATAAATGCGTGTGTAATATGTTTGCATGTAGTAGTAGCAACTTTAAACGCTTATAGCTCCCAAAATACTAAACCTATTTCAATAAGATATAGATTCTGCACATCTGTACGGAAGATCCTTTAAAACCATATAAATCTTTTTAAAATCGGTGCAGTGGTACCAGTGTAAAAGGGATTACAAAAAACATGTTCGCCTATTAATTTATAGAGATGAATGTCAAAAAAAACTTGATGTAAATAAATATTTCAATTAAAATTTTCGAGGTTTTCTTTATCGAATTAATTTACATTACTTAGTTCAATACACAAATTTATCCATTTATTTTTAACTTTCCGCTAAAGGATGTTATTGATTTTACACCAATTCTCGTAAATTGACATTTCATCACAACATTTGAGGTCCTGGGAGTTGGTTCTGACTATTTTAAGCGATGAAATCAAATTTGCCATATTCCCAAGATGTTGAGCTCACTTAAGCCTAATATTTGACTTCTCAATTAAGTGTCATTTGTCTTTAAATGCCATTTAAGTATCGAATTAATCAGGTCTATTCGGGAAGTCACTTTCACCACAAATACGCGCATCTTTCACTTTTTGCTATTCTAAAATACTACGTTGGAGATGAGTGATAGAAAAAATATGTTTTCTTTCACTTTGGAGGTATTCTAAAATACTTCATCACCATGATCAATGTCATATTCGTTCGACGCCAATTTTAGCGCGTTAAGTTTAAATAAATAAAGAAAAAAGAGATACGAAGTGTTTATATGGTGTCTACCACTGTTAATTAAGCTTTAATGGCGTTCGGCCAGGCTCTACAAGACAAGTTTCCTTTAAGTTCTTCAAAGATGTAAAAAAAGAAGTAACTAATTTCACTTTTACTGTTTATTGTTTCTTTTTATGTTGCTTAGCACATGTACTGTTAAGTTTTTTTTTATTAATTATTTCTTTAAATTACTTCTTAAATCCCTTTTTGTTTTCAACTTTTTCTGCATACAAGTCAGCTGTTTTCAATGTTGATGACATTTTTATAAGAGATAACATAATATCAATTACTGAAAACGATATTTCTTCGCACGTATTTTAGAATCTGTCGACGTCGACCTGTCGAAAGTGAACATTCGACGACGAAGAAGTGAAGCGCGTATTCTCGAATAGAAATACTTTAAGTACAAATATGAGAAACATTTAAATGAACCTTGTGCATTTAAATTCTATTTAAATTTTAAGTGCACATCATATGATATTGTGCTTTTATGCGTTTATTGAAAACATGTACATGAAAAGAATTTCGTTTAATTTTCATAAATATATAACATATACAATATAAATTTTCATATCATGGAATAAATGAATAGAAAAATGCGTTCCGTTTTTTTTTTCATAAAATGTGTTTTTATGCAATTTAAATTTTTTACACATTTAACTTTATTTATTTATATAAAACAGCTGTTTTTTTTTGAAAGCTTTCCATAATATTTGTGAAAATTTTTGTGCTGCCATACATTCAAAGTACAAATTTAATAAGAAAAATAAAATAGATTCATATCGAATATAAATTATTTGCTGGGTTTTTTATAAGTTTCTAATTCTACCAGGTTTATTTTTCTTTTGTAAGGGTAGAGAAGTACTATGGTAAAAAAATTTAATTTTTCTGCCGTGCCAAATGATATCTTTTTTGCCAATGTAAAATTTTGACGAATTCACTTGAGCATAGAAAGAAGCTGATGAAACAATTGCTGCGGCGGCGGTTTTGCTTCGCCTGACTACAAGCCGCCGGCTACCAACAAATTTTTAAGAGGACATTTTTATATAAAACAATGTTCTTGTAGCAATAAATTATATAATATTATATACATTATGCAACATTTTTCGCAAACTAAAATAAACAATGATTTTTTCACAGTCCAATTAAACTTAAAAGCAGAGTTCAGAAAATACACACATCGTACGTACAATGTACTGTTCAAAAGCAACCAACACATGTTTTTATTTTCATATCAATTATGTGCGTTTTTAAAATTTGTACGCAGCCGCACACAATCATGAATGTGTTTTATTTTAATATTTGGTTGCATACACGTACATACATGAGTAGTACACGTGTTGTTCGATCGGAACACACTTGAACTACACATGTTCAAGTGTAGCTATAATTTGAGTTCGTGTTCATGTACATCATTTACATCGAATAAAAGTACATGTACTTTAAATTCGTGTATGTACAATGTACATGTACGGCAAAAAAGTACTTTAATAAAGCCAAGATCAAATGTTCGTGTTCTGCTAAAAATGCTAATTGCCGCATTAAAAAAATATTTTAGGTTATTTCGTATTTATATGACAAATTTTCCATAGAAATACCTACATATGTCAAATAAGCTCTAAATAAAACTTTTATATTTTTTAAATTATGATGTGAAAATTAGGGACATACCTTGGGAAGTGGATGGTAAGTTTTACTCTACTTAATTTTCCCAAACATTTTTAATAGAAATTAGTTTTATTGAGATATTTTTCTTTAAATTAAAAAGGCAACATTTTCAATTCAGAAAGAAATAAACTATCGATAAAAAAAAGTTTAATAAAGTGTAACAGAACAGGCAATTTATTATACAGGCATTTAGAACACTTCTGAATTAAAAGCAAAAACATGAATTTAAAATTAGTTAAAAGCTTAAATGCAATTTTTTCGAAGCCAAAAGTATAGAGTTAATTAAAATTAAAGACATAACATAACAAACGAAAATATACATAATTGTAGGAACTGTGGGTCAACCTTTTACTCGAATTTCAATTCATTTCAATCTATATTTGCACATTACACGTACTTAAGTCTACAGTACACGGCATTACAAAGCCACATGCGTATGTAGCGATGACGTCACGAGAATTTTCAGCATGTTCGTTGCATTTTCTAAAATTACTAGTATTTTTGTTAGTATTTTTGTTCCAAAATACATATCTGGCACATGTAGCCGAATCGAAGACATTTTCTGGGGCAGCTCGTCTGTAAGCATGTTAATATATACATACATGTATGTATATATGTTGCTAGTACACGGCATGTAGCAAATGTAGCATCGTGATGACGTCAAAATTACGTCAGAACCACATGCGCATGTGATTTTTTACATGCCGTTTATTGTAGGCTTTATATACATATGTATGTATGTAAGTATATATTTAGATTTTTATTGTATATACAAATTGAGTGGAAAATTTTAAATTTTAACCTTTATGTCAATATTTTCAGGATATATATGTACCTTTACTTTAGGCTGGCGTCACTATAATATTAAAACAATTATTTTATTACTCAACTACTGATTTTCTTTGACTTAAAAAACAAACATATGTATGTATGTATGTACATATTTACAAATAATATCGCACATTCAGTTCAATAGTGACATAACTCAAAAAATTAGTTTTTTGAGCTAATAATGCAGAATAATAATGCATTTCGTGTTTTATCTTGGATACAAATTTCATATAAATAGCTTTTACTATCACCTCCTGAGAGAATAATATTTGTTCATGCCTTCATTGAGTTGCATGTAAATTGAAAACTTTAAACGTGTTTTCTGCAAAACTAATTTTTTTGAGTTATGACACTATTGAACTGGATGTGCGATATAGTAATAAAAAAATGTAGTGCATTTTAAATTACACTTCTTGTTTTTGCGCATTCTTTAAAAAACCCACAGGTAGTTTTGCATGCAGCATTAGCCAACCAATCAGTAATACTTTTAATGCTGTATTCAAATTTTTAATTTCAAAACTACCCGTAGGTTTTTTAAAGGGGACAGAACTAATTTAAATGGATGTATATTTGTGTTTATATGAATAAAAGAGCATACACAGAGTAAAAACAACAAATTCTTTCTTCATGACTCATGAACAAATTCTGTCAATATAAAGTCTATACAAGTAATCAGTAGCTCGTTTCTGTATTTCTCGCATCGTAAAATTTCTCACATGAAATGTGAAACACAAAATTCCATCGTTTCTCGATATGTGAGAAAAAAGTGTTTCTGTATTTGAATGCGAGAACAGACAACACTGATTTTGTTTTGACTGGAATATTTCCAGTCATCGAGTGTCAAATGAAAACAAAATGTCACAAAAGTATTATTTTAATAACAAAAAAAAGGAAATATATACAAGAAAAAGAAAATAAAATAATGAACATGTATATAAAGTGAATGTAAAATGCTTGAAATAAGCTTTTTCTATCAACTATTTCTACATATGAAAATTACCCAAAAAAAATTCTAAATAAACATAATTATATCGACTCGTTAATTATAATTTTAGTTCAACAATTCGTTTCATATCTTTTCAAATAATTTATTTTTCATATTTTCACACACAAATTAAAAAACTCATATATTTTTGTCCAAATTTGATTGTTCTCGCACCAATTTAAAATGCGAGTTGTTTTGACAGTTCTTGCGAGAAACTTTTCACAAAATATTGTTACAGAAACACTTTTTCGCACATCCTTCCAATAATTGATGGAAATTTACTTAACTGACAGAAAGTTCTCGCAAAGTAAATATACAGAAACACTTATGTGAGAAAAGCCATTTTGTGTTTCAATTTACACTGTTTTTGGTACGATTCCCTCGTTTCATGCGGGAAATTTTACGATGCGAGAAATACAGAAACGAGCTACAGGACTGTTGAAAGAAATCAGATTAAAAACTAGTGCAATTATAAAACAAAAATATAATCCGTTTTAATACTAACAATAGTTTTCAATATTATTTTTGGAAGTTATATCAATTTTGTTTCGTAAATATATCTGAAAATTCCGTTATTTTTTATAAAATGAATGAATGAATAAATTATCTTTTTGATTATTTGATTTATTAAATTGGCCCGCAATACATAAAATCCTACAAGAATGATTTTTTTTTGTAACAAAAGTTTTTCTTTTTTAAACGTTGAGGGTACGCATAAAAACTTTGCATACCTTATGTATTTTCTAATGGATTTCCAATTCACCAGTGATAAAATATCAAGCTTTTTTGATTCCAAAGCGATCTTATGTGAAATATCATGTATGCATACATTTTTATATGGCTCCGTAGATTACATCTTATTTCTATGTATGGATCAACATACGAAGAACCTCATAATTAAATTTCCATATATGGCTCATGTATTATAATACGTTTCATATATTAGTCCATATATCAATTCATATATAATATTGTTGCCATGTATAATCCCATACATTTCTATACATGAATGCATACATATTCATATATAGTTATATACATTCATATATTAAAAATATATGGACCATATATAATTTTTTTAGCTGGGTAGCGAATTTTTCAAAACAAAGCTTTTTCTTCTTATTACTGTCCATAATTTTCACTCTTTAAATAAATATTTTCAATTAATACATACACGTCAGCATGATATGCTTATGTACTTTTTTTTGCCGTACATGTACACTGTACATTGTACATACACGAACTTAAAGTACTGCCACACTCGAACCTGTCTATTGTACATGTACTTCTATTCGATGTACATGAACACGAACTCAAATTTTAGCTTCACTTGAACATGTATAGTTGAAGTGTGTTCCGATCGAACAATACGTGTACTACTCACGTACGTGAGATTTTAATCCACCGCGACGGCGGTGGATTTAAATTTAATGATACCATGCTTTTTATTGCAGCTTGTCAAAAATTTACCTGTTCCCAGCAAAAATTTTTGCTTGCTGGAAGCATTTTTGTAAGGGAGACCATGAAACGGAATCAGTTGCAATTGCGCTTTTATAATGCATGATTTTTGTTCGCGATGAGCCACAATAAATCATCCACCAAACGTATGCCTGTACTATACACATACATATATAATTGTGTACTGTTCGTGTACGATCGTAGAACAAATTTTAATGGTCTCGCTTACGTTAGTGCTTCTAGAGATGCAACTTATTGCTTCTAACAGCTTTTAGTGCTTCTAAGTGTCGATAAATTTTTGCTGGGTTGTGTTAAAATTTCTACTAGCCCCCAGGGCTAGTGAAATTTTATTCACCTCAGAAGTGTCAAAAATTTACTTACACTAGTACTTTGCTACCGTTTGGCACAGGCCCTAATTTTCAAAAATATTATTATTTGTGAATTCTCAAATAGTTTTGAAAGTCTTTGCATAAGATTAGATAGAGGTTTGTTATTATTCAAAATGTATGGTTGAAGTCCACTGACGATTTATTACAGCAACAATGAAATGCATATAGACAAAGCTGAATCACTAGCAAATAAATTTCAAATTAAAATATTCTTATGAAAATATGTCGACCAAAAAAATTTCTTTAATTAGATTAGATTAATTAGCGATTGAAAAAAAAAATAAAATTTAAGTGGTAATTAACTAAATGAGATTTAATTGAAAGTTTAATTATTGGACCTAGGATGTCGTTTTCCCAAAATATTGTTTATTACAAATTTTAAATTACTAAAACTAATTAGCTGTTAGGACACATTGATTACTGTCAAGTTGACTAAAATCGGGGAGCAAATTACGGCACTAGTTATCGAACGAAATTACGAAATATTTCCATGTAAACTCTATTGAAATATTTCGTAATTTCGTTCGATAACGAGAGCCATAATTTGTCCCTGGGTTTTTTGTTGGAGTACGGGAGAAATCGTTGATGAAAAATTTCAGGGATGGCCTGCAAGTTCAACCGATTCCCATATTTTTTTCATAATATCGTCCGATTGGTTGCATTCATATAATCGAGTAGTAAATGCTTTCTTTTAAGATACTGAGTGTGGTGGTGGAGTTTAAACGTAAGCATTTTTAAATTTCGACATTCTCCAAAATTCTTCACCTGTTGTATACATATATCACGCATTAAAAATTTGCATATGCATACAAAATTGTTTAAATAAATTTTTCATGCATAATTGTTGTTATTCCTTCTTTTTTATATTCTTAGTAAATTCATGCATGAATTTTGATTTCTAAATATTTAATGAAATCATATGCTGTAGCAAAGACTTCTAAACAATTTGATGGTTTGTTTTATTTGTTCTCTTTTTTTGCACGAATTATGCAGAAAATATTTGATTTAGCTTTTTTTCGTATTCAATAAAAGACTTTATAAGGGGGTGCGTTCCTTCATTCAGTATTCATTTATGCTAAAGCAAGAAAAATATACACATAAAGGATAATAAACAGAAAGACTACAATAACAACATAAAATAAATACAAGTATTAGATATTGTTCTAAATTTTTAGAAAAGTAAACGACAATATGTACAAACTAAAGGGTTGCATTTGTATACTCGTTTGTATAGCCAAAACAAATATACCATGGTATGTACCATGTAATTGTAGTGTGAGCCACAGAACTAGTATAAGAGTTATTGTGTGTGCGTGCTTTTCCAAATTACAATACAATTAAAAACAAATAACAATTGCTTATTGTATTGCTGCTGAGCAACTGTTTGATCTGTTTTTGCTTAAAAATACATATTGTAATACAATTGTATGAAAAAAACCATTGTTGAAACAAGTACATGACGGACAGATGTATGTGCGGACGTTCGTTATGTTATTTTGTGGCGCAGCCAAGTATAGAGTGAGAGAGAGACAATTTTGCTCTGAGAGTAATTACACTTGCACATCGTGTGTCATTTTTTTGTATTTGCAGCTCATGTGTTTCATGTACATGTATCATCTACTTACATATGTATGTGAAATTTTGCTTTTATTCATTCATCACCAGCCATGGATTTTTTTCTCAACACAACATAAGGCAGTTACGGTAAAAGCAGTTTTGTGTATCTTATTTGTTTAAAAACAAAAACAAAAAAATAAATGTGTTGTTTTCATTTGCTCATTGCCCAACCATACAATAATTGCTTTAAAAATCAACATTTACAACTAGTAACAGAAAACGCTAAATAACATATTTGTTCATACCAGAACCAAAAACACGCAAAAACTAGTGCAAACAGATGTATCTGTGCAATGCTATAGTACAAACACACTTCATATTTGCAGCATTTTGCACACATGCATGTGAAAGGAAAAAAGGGCTTACGTTGTTACTGTTCGTAAGAGTTTTGTATGTAATATGTATTACGGCCATATACTTTTAACTTGCAAACATTAAAAAAAGCAGGGAATACAAATGTCAATAACCTAGTATAGGAAAATGAAATGAGATAACTTTAAATACATTTTTTGTTTTGTTTTGTTGAAAGCCTACTTTTATGCACATATCTGTAACTGGTGGAAAGAAGCGCATTTATTCTGCATACTTAGTTAACCCTATTTTTTTTAAAGTACCGTGTTACAAACCCTATTACAACTTAATATATTTTTTTTAGCTATAAAATATACTTTCATATGTGCATACATACCTGAGTATCTATAAATTTTTGCATACACAACATTCTCATATATCAAACAAAACTTTTGTAGGACTTTTGCTGTGTGAACTTCTTATACACCCACCTCTCGCAGTAGTTTACCCTTTATTATATGTACGCGTATGTTTATAAGCTTGTGAAACTAAACTCTATCTATAGGGGGCGAATATTAATAATATCAGTTGCATACTTTAGGGGAGGTTTAAAAAAATACTTTAACAATTGCAATAAGATAAGTTTGTATATTTTTTTCTTTCAAAAAGGAAAAAGTTATAGGAAGAGAACAATTGGGCTTTGTGGCAAATTACTATGCTCGAAATCGTACGAAATTTCAAAATATTTTTATAGAAATTCTACAGAAATTTTTTGAATTTCCTTCGATATCAGATGCCGTACTTTGCTTCCCGCTCTGTAAAACGAAAGATTTTCTCAAATTATACTATTCTGCAGATTTTTGTCAATCTCTTGGTGACGTAGAATTGAAAATTGTTTCTGTGGTTATGTGTGTTTTCTTTTCTACACAAAAAATTATACTTCCTTAAAGATACGACGTAAAGTGCATTCACTGCCTTCCATCATTAGTGAGAGTGATGTTTTTTAGAATTAAATATATTACCCTTTTAGAGGTCAAAACATTTTTAAAAAACGAACATCAAATTGCATTTTTTAGAAAATATTTCATTCAATAAGATTTGAAAATACTGAACTTCAGTCCGATTAAGAATATATTGCTACCTTAATATAGAAAGGCCCCAAACTCATTAATTTTTTTGAAATCGACATTTTTGCATTTTTCGTTATATTAGATGTTGTTTTTTCGAAATATAGAAAAAAAACTCGATTTCAAACAAATAACAAGTTAGGGCCGTTCTATATTAAGGAAACGATATGTATGCTTGATTGAAAAATCCAAAAATTTTAAATCATAATTGGCTTAAGAGAGAGAGCGAGAGATAGAGAATAGATTTTGCGCCGAAAACTTTTAGCTTAAACTGTACCTGTACCTGGATTCAGTAACTTTTATTACGATAATCGTATCGTTATAATAAATATAACTAAAATTTATCGACTTTGCTATTCAGTTACATATATTAACGATATTCGCTGTCGGTTGGAGAAAAAAAATTAAGTCACAACATCAAATTTTGTTTATTATTCTTAGTGCTTTTTCTTATTTTCACATTGTCTATACAGAGCTACCACATAATATTGAATTAAATGGTGAATAAGATAAAGAGGGAAACTATCGTAAAAAAGAAATTACAGAATCACATTATCGTTATCGGAAGCGAATAAATATGTCGACAAATATTACGATTACGATATTACGATCCAGTACCTGGATTCAGGTAATATTTATCGATATATTTGTTCGTTTGCGATAACGATAATGTTATTCTATAATTTATTTTTTACGATAGTGTACATTGCCATTTAAATGTATATCATGTAGTATCCCTGTATTCAAAATGTCAAAATAAGCGAAAAACGCAAAGAAAAATAAAAAAAAACTAACTGAACTTGAGCTTTTTATTTTACTTTTTTATTTCAACCGACAGCAAATGACGTTAAAATATGTAACTGAATAGCAGAGTCGATGAATTTTCGATATATTTATTATAGTGATACGATTATTGTAATATATGTTACTGAATCCAGGGGCAAATGACGGCATTCGAAAGCGATCATAATTTTCATAGAAACACTAGGCATGCACAAAGCTTAAGGGTGGAACAAAATGATTTTTGGCATATCGATGAAGAGAAAAGCATAGAACATTTTCTTTGTCACTGTACTGGACTTGCAAGAAAGAGAATGGCCACAATGGGCGCTCTTGAGTTCAGGGAACTTTCTGACGTTGCTAGTCAACGTATTAGTTGCTTTATATTGAGCTCTGGTTGGTTCGACGGTGGGGACTCCGCATAAGCAGATTCTCCGTGGTATCGCAATGGACCAAAACGGTCTAAGTGAGTCCGGGTTTCTGACTGCCACTCCTACCTAACCAAACCTAAGCTTCATACAAACACAGTTGAAATTGTAAGAAAATTTGTTCGATATAGAACAACGTAATTTGCCCCCCTGGTACAGGTACTGGTTTTATTTTATATTTCCTCCAGACAAAGCTGCACTGAGTTGCCACTACTTTTAACCTTTTCAGATAAATTTTGAATTTAATAAATATATAATAAAAAAGAATAAGTCTTTGTATAGAAAAAATCTTAGTTAGGATTTATTCAGTTAAATTGCCATTAACAGAAGCATTTGTTTTTTATGAATTTGTATGAATTTTGTCAACCAAGAAACTGAAACAAAATATAATCAGCTGCCGCTGTACTGCCACTCTGTAAAATTAATACGACTTCTATTTCATCTGGTACCTTTTTTTTCGGACAAGCTTTTCAAAATCGGTGAATCGTGCTGCAGAAAAAAATTTTTGTCCCGATAACATGGGTGAATTCACCTTACATAACCCTACGTCTCCACTAGCCATCGAATTGGAAATGACATGGACATGACGCCGGCAGAGCAACTGTGAAAAATTCATCAACTTCTTTGTTGTGGTGAATACGTGCGATGTCCATGTTCAGGCATATCAAAGTATATTGCTTTAGTGCAATAGAGATGGAATATTTATCAATTTTGTGCTGTCTCTTTTCTTACCATAACACATGGTTGCGGATCGTTAATCTCATGGCAAACATTGTTGCTCAGACACATGTTTGGGCATCCATGTCAGAGCATGGACGAAACATAGACATGAGCGGTCTCCATTAACCATTTGCGATGTCCGACATGATGCCCATACCAAGTTTATGGCTAGTGAAGACCGCTTGTAAGTGATTTTCTGGTTTAAAATTATTTTGTACAATAATAATTCATAATTCCGCAGCTATAATCGGAAATCAAAAAAAAAAAAAGTTACATCTACTTTGATACATATCTTACATAGCCTTGGCATCTTGGTGTAAATGTTTTATTTGTTTACAGCTAAGATCTCTCAATTTATTTTGAAAGTCATCCATGTATATGATTATGAAGATAGTGCAGTTTTACGCTCATTTACAGCCAAATGCATTAAACACATTCACCACAGCAGGCTACACGAACACACGACTTCAAATGCCGCTAGCAGCATTTGTCGCCTCGTAGCCGGCTACTTAATTATTTTGGAGACGGCAGCAGCACCATCTGCACCTGATATTCAAGTACAAATAGATAGTTCAGTATTGCCACTTTCATATATTTTGCATTTATAAAAATTAATTACTCTTTTAAAATGTACTTATTTCACGTAAAAGTACAAAAACGAATCAATTTATTTTTTACATCGATTTTTGGATATTGTTTCTGTTAAATAATATGAAATTGCACAACATCATTCATTCAACATTTTGTATTACACTGGCAACACTAAATTTTCTTATTGTAGCCAAAGAAATAGCAATTAGTTTAATTGGACTACAACGACAAAATCAGCATAGACAACAACCTGTGGCCCTGTTGCCTTGCTGTCTTCAAAAGAATCATTCTCATATAAACATGTGTATTCTATCCTTGACATTTGGTAGTCGGTATATGGTTATGGAGATAGTGCAGTTTTACGCTCGTTTACAGCCTAAGTTTTTGGAGTTATGGATTATTTCCTCTATTAGTGAGTTTTATAAATTCATATATATTCGTTGGGTTTCTTTAAATTTTTGTAAAATGAATATTTTATCTTTTAATTTATTTAATAAACTTGCCTAAATTTATTCGGGCATTTTGACAAGAGGATTGTGTTGAAATTTACTTATCTTGTGATTTAAATAATAATATGTACTCGTATGTACAAGTATGTATCTAATATTAAGTTCGTGTCAGAAACTAAAACTCTAGTGCTAAGTTTCACAGCAATTTTCATATTTATAAAAAAAAGTTTTTTTCGCGCTGAAAATATGCTAACTTTAACAAAGTACAAGGATGAGATTCTTTCCAAGAAAACCGTAGATTAGCAGTAGCAGAGGTTTCCAAACATTTTTTTCTTAACTTGCATTCCGCAATCATATGAGAAAGTTTATCTTCTTGATCATATGAAAGATGTAGATCTTAAGAAATAATTGAGTTCTGAGTATACAAACACAAAAAAGTTTTTGTAAAGGTCGACGAAATTCCAACTTTATTTGAATAAATTGAAAATCATATACATAAATAAAATACACATATTTAATCTTCTTCTAAAGATATTTTCGTTAGACTTTTTCGCCAGCTCCCCAAAATGTTGGGGGATGCCAATGAGCCGAGCCCATAGTTGGGAATCACTAAACTAAACTCAAACTACTGCTACTAGATATGTGTGCTGCATCCTCCAAGGTAACTTATTATCTCTCTTGTTTACCTGGCATTACTTCAGCTATACCATAAATTTCAACCCCAATAAACACAAATTAATTAACAATGTGATAAAAAAAAAATTAGACACATGACGAAAATAAAAAAAAACTCGGCCAGTCTCGTCTACTGCTATCTTATCAAGTTAGAATGTGTACTTGAACAAAAAATTTAATATAATATAGCATTAAACACATTCATCACAGCAGGCTACACGAACACACGACTTCAAATGCCGCTAGCAGCATTTGTCGCCTCGTAGCCGGCTACTTAATTATTTTGGAGATGGCAGCAGCACCATCTGCACCTAATATTCAAGTACAAATACATAGTTCAGTATTGCCACTTTTATATGTTTTACATTTATAATAATTAATTACTCTTTTAAAATGTATTTATTTCACGTAAAAGTACAAAAATTAATCAATTTATTCTTAACATAAATTTTTGGATATTATTTCTGTTAAGTAATATGAAATAATTGTACAAAATCATTCATTCAACATTTTGTATTATACTGGCAATACTGAATTTTCTCATTGTAGCAAAAAAAAAATAGAAATTATTTTAATTGGACTACAAAGACAAAATCAGTTGCCTTGCTGTCTTCATAAGAATTATTCTCATATAAACATGTGTATTCTATCCTTGACATTTGGTAGTCGGTAGCTTGCTGTGGTGAATGTGTTTAATGCTTATGTTATTTCAAATAAAATAACTGAACGTTGTTTTTATGAGGTCATTAACATCAAGGTCGTTTTACCGGTAAGAAACAGCAGTAAAGAAATTGAAGCAACTTTTTTGTACATTGCAACTCGATATAAATACATATATACAAAAAAAAATCCGTCTATACAAAGTGTCATTGATCTATTTATGAACTACTCGGATCTTGTTATTTAGTCTACATAATAAAATAAAATGATTTAAGTAACAGAATTTTTATATATAAATTTTTATTAAAAAAAACAAGTCATTGACCTTTTATGCCAACAAATCAACAAACCACTTGTTGCTGTTGCGTATGATTGTAGTGTTAAATTTTAAATTAATTTAGTAAATGAATCATTGACATTATGGCACATGCACTTCACAGTTCGCTATTATTTTATATGTACGAGTATTATGGAGTCCAAACATTAAACAAAGTCAACAAGTACCCGGTTTTATATCAGGATTATAATCATAACCGACAAAAAAAAAGGTTAAGCTTTTTTTTGGCGGTTATGGCTCGATATTTTATCAATAAGATATTTTCCATAAAATTCCCAATATAACACTGGGCCTTCACGTAGCAATATCGATTGCATCAATTGTCAAATTTGATTACGTGCATGAAATTTCCTAAGTGTAGACAGCGATTGCCATAAGTGTGAATCCATTGCGCAATGATTGCTATGCTGATTGCTCGAGCAATTATGTTGTAGTTTTTCATTAATTTTTGCAAAACAGTGAAATCGAGCAAAATATAAAAAGGCATCATACGAAAGCATAATATTAGAAAAAATAAACACAAATTTTTTCGTATTTTTACAATGGAAATATATATTTTAGACAATACCTGCCCTATGAATGTGTAAGATTTGTAAAAAAAAAATCCATACGTGTTCTCCGCCTAAAGCAAGAACCAAAAAAAAATTAAATTATCCTGCCGACGTTATTGCTTGTTCTCAGCAATGAAATTGCTACGTGAAGGCCCAGTGTAACGTAAAATCTTTATAAATTTTTCAAAAGCAATAAGAAAAATTCATCGATAATTTAATGATATTTTGTAAGCAATTCTCAATAACTTCTATTGTGAACTTATTTCCGTGGAAATATTTCCCTTTTCCCTAATTTTCTAAGCTTAAGTAAATTCCCTTTATTATGAATAATGTTTTTGAGGAAATTTTTCACTTTTCGTTGGGTCTTGGCCGCTGTATTTTTGCGGGTGAACTGTGTAAATACCCTGCAGTCACGTGATCGATCCCAAAATAATAGGAACTAGTCCGAGCTCTAACACTTCCTATGAAGTGAACCAGTCACTTTTATAAGGAGATTGGCCTAGGATGATACTTTGTATGCACCTTGTGACTTATCACTGACTTACCTCATAGGCACCTAATCGTTTTAGATTAATATAAACTATTAAAAAATGTCATTCCGACACTTAACTGTAACAATGAAAACTTCTAATTTTTTTTATTGTTACAAATGAAATAATATTTTGTTTTTAAGCAGATTTTTCTTGGGATTCGAACTGACAACTTTCGCCATAACAGGCTTGCATAATACCCACTCGACCACAGGGCCACTCATATTTCAAAAGTATAAACACCAAATAAGCTTTGGGTAATATCTTAATATAATTAAGAGATTGGTTCCAGAGTGACTTGGCGGTTTCATTGGATGGAACAACTAACATTATACTGATAATATTTGATAAGTCCTGGATCCAACCATATCGAACTTGTTAATTGCCATTTACTACAAAACCCAATTAAATTGACAAAAGATCAAGATCCTTTTTTCAAAATACCCTACTCTCTGCTTCAGCATATACTAATCCTAATGTAGTATCAGAGCGCCTTCCTTCGTCGGTTTTTGTGTAGCAGAATCATCGGCGAATTAAAATAACTAGCTAATAATAACTAAACGCAGTTTTGAGAATTTAATACGCCTCATTGACATCAGAGGAGCTGCAAACACTGCATTATTAAAAACGTGCAGAGATGTTAAATAATGAAGCTTTCCTTAATAAGGTAACAGCTAGTAGCAGTAGTAGGCGTTCAGTGCCTGAGTGTTACTTCTCTTAAAAAAAAAAAAAACTAAAAAAACACACATTTTTCAAGTCAAAAGACGGTACATTCTCCAGTGCAAAAATGTATCATATATTTTAAGTATTTTCCTTACAATTAATTATTAAAATTTATAAAATTTTGTTTTTGAAGCAAGATTTGTAAACAAATTTAATGATAATTAATAATGGTCATGATATTTATACTCGTATTTATGTTGATAAATTGAACAAAAAATTTTAAGGTTAAGTACCGCTATTTTCTTCTCAAGCGTTGCCATGTGAATGAACATTTTCTAATAATCCCAGTCTCAAATTAAAAATACATGGAAATGACATTTCAAATAAACAGCTGTACGCTGAGGCATATTATTGCAATAAACTTGAACTTTTAACACTTGATTAATGCACACTGAGTCGAAAGTTAATAACCTTATATTATGGCCCAATAACAACATCTAGAATTATTTGTTTTTCGCCAAAAAAAAAAAAAAAAAGTTGAATAAACTGAAGGAACCCTATAAAATATTAAATGCTATATGTATGTTCATATGTAATGGGTGTTTTTTATTGAGGTATAGAACTTTAAGTTGGCATCACTTTTTTAACTGGCGGCCATTTTGTCAGCTGTCAAGTGATTAATATTTAGTTTGGTTTGCCATTTTATCGCGAACAGGTTGACAAAAGAACAACGCTTGCAAATCGTGCAAATTTATTTCGAAAATAATGGTTCAGTTCGCGAAGTTTACCGCAAGCTCCGTCCATTTTATGGTCGACATAATCGTCCATCAGAGCAATTAATTCGGTTAACCATGGATCGTTTTCGCACTACGTTTACTCTATGTGATAATACGCATCCGCAGAGACGTCGAACAGTGCGCACCGAAGAAACAATTGCCGCTGTAGAGCAAAGTGTTGAAGAGGACCCGAATGAATCGATTCGCCACCGTGCACAGCAATTGGAGCTTTGTCCATCAACTTTATGGAAGATTTTGCGCAAAGATCTTGGCTTGCGACCTTACAAGATCCAGCTTGTGCAAGAATTAAAGCCGCGAGACCATGCAATGCGTCGTGATTTTGGTGTATGGGCCGAAAATGAGATTGATCTCGATGCTGATTTTCATCGCAAAATTTTGTTCAGTGATGAGGCTCATTTTTGGTTGAATGGCTACGTCAACAAGCAAAATTGCCGCATTTGGAGTGAAGAGAATCCACATGAGACCCTTGAGACGCCATTACATCCACAAAAACTGACTGTTTGGTGTGCTCTATGGGCTGGTGGAGTCATTGGGCCATACTTCTTCCGAAATAATGCTGGAGAGTCAGTTACCGTTAATGGAGACCGGTATAGAGCCATGATAACCGACTATTTTGTTCCCGAATTGGATGGCATGAATGTGGATGATTTGTGGTTCCAACAAGACGGCGCTACATGCCACACAGCGCACGTCACAATCGATTTATTGAAGGAAACATTCGATGAGCGCATAATTTCGCGGAATGGACCTGTCAATTGGCCACCAAGATCGTGTGATTTGACACCATTGGATTATTTTCTTTGGGGATATGTGAAGTCGCTCGTCTACGCCAACAAACCAGAAACGTTAGGGGACTTGAAAGCCAACATTCGTGGCGTTATTGCCAACATACGGCCCCATATGCTCGAAAAAGTGGTTGAAAATTGGACCTGTAGAATTGGCTTTATTCGAGCCAGCCGCGGCGGCCACATGCTCGAAATCATATTTAAGCAATAATGGCATAAAATTATCCTTTTAATAAAGCCAAATTGATGGACATTAAAATGATTTTCTTGTGTTTTATTTCAATTCGAAGTTCTATACCTCTAAAAAAAACACCCTTATATGTATAAAAATTATATGTAAAAGCTTGTGTGTTTTTGTGTTAAAGTAACAACTATGTATGTATGTATATAATGTTTAATATCCTGCGCACGCAATGTTACAAAATATTTAATACGAGCAAATAAAATGGCAAACATAAAGACAAAAGTATGTATTGAAAACTTTTACAGTCTACATTCTACAGATATAGAACAAGCTCCTCTTTTCTTTTATTGTGTATGCATTTAAATGTGAAAGTAAACCTTCAGCCTAACTAAACCACTTCAACCGTTCCAATCGAAACGAACTGAATCGTACGGCGAAGGAAAACGGTGTATCCCAGGCAGACGAAAAAAACTGAAGCAATTGAAACTTTTGTTTGAAAACATTATTTATATGAGATTGTCAAATAAGTGTGTCTAGACGTTGAAGGCCATTTTACGTGCTTTACGAGAATTTTATGTTCATTCACTTTGTCATTGTTGCGGTTTGTTGTAGTAGGTTTAACTATTACAAATATCTATGTATATACAAAGTAAAAAATGTAAATAAGAATAAAGCAAAAGATAAAGATGAAAAGAAGCTAACGGTGAATAACGCCACAGGTTGCTGTTTGATAGAAGGATTATAATTGTTTGCTCCATTTGAGAGAAATTTCAATACAAAAAAATAACCATTGCACCAGATTACGACAAAAGTATAATTTTAAGTACCCTTTGAGTGTTGGCCATCAAACAACTATGAATGCGAGCAGCTAAAAATAAAAAAACAAGCTCATATACAAAATTTATAAACATTTTCTAAATTAGGCAGCACAAAGAAATATATCTAATGAGCTACAATCATAGGCATGAGTATAAAAATACTCTGAGTATTAATCGGCTAAACATGCTTGTTAACAGGGATATTTTTCTTTAAACTCATACATAAAGCATATTTTCAAACAGCCACGCACACCCACAGATTTGTCATTTTATATATACACATATATATACATATTGTCGCCAAATTATGAATAAATATCCCGAGGATAGGAATGTTGTTTTTAGTTGTACCGTATTTTAGTTTTTTGCTTAAACGAAGTAGTTGGAATCGGCTACAGTCATAGTTAGAATCGGCTATAGTCATAGTTGCTTGAGAGAAAATATGTGAGCAAATCAAATTGTTTCCGCTGCAATTATTATACGCAGTTACTAAAATTTAGGGCCATTATTACAACTTAAAGATAGCTAAAAGTAGGGTTTTATCGGACGTATAAAAACTTTATCATTTGCAAAATTTTACTTTAACCTAAAGTGAGCGATCAATTATAGGCAAGTTTATCCTACATGGTAATTTAAATCCAATTTGCAATAATGGAAAGCTTTTTATACGTCCGATAAAATCCTACTTTTAACTATCTTTAAGTTGTAATAATGGCCCTTAAACTATTTACTTATATATTTTTTTGAGTACTCAGTGTCATTCTCTGATGTGAACAACGGATTTTTTTTTCTAAAAAAAATATCAGTTACGTCATTTGAACATTTAGGCGAAAATGAAGGCAAGCATGTGAATGTGAACATCTCGAAATTATATTAATTCTAACATGGAACAGGCAAAAATACACACACATACATATGTACTCGTATATAAGAAATTAATTTTAATTAAATACAAACATAATATGTATGTATGTATGTACTTAAGTTGGCATTTTTAAATGATAGAGTGCAAATTTCTATAATCTGCTGGTTTCCTGTAGGTAGTCTCTTCCTCCTCGCCCCTTTAACTCTTAAATGTTTCTCTATTTTAAAACACCAAAATTTTTGCACAGCATAATGACCTCATAATTTGAATATATGTATCTATTTTTATTTTTCAGCAAATTTTATTTTATTAATGTAAAACTTTATGGTCATTTAAACTAATAATTATTATTTTTCATACCAAAAACAAAGCAATACAATACAAAGTATTAAATTACTTTTTTTCTTCTTTTATAATAACTTCATTATTTATAATCAGATTTATTTGCAGTCTTTATTGATACAGAAGTTCATTTAACTCGCAATATGTTTAAATATTAAATCATTTTTCATAAAAAAAAACTCGCTTAACAACAAACAATAAATTCAAAATGTGACTAATTTAATATGGTATCAAATAAGTGGGGGATTCAAGAGGCAGTCAAAAAGGTAATATTCAGGGCTATCATGAATAAAATTCCGCGTGAAATTTTTCCCGGGAAACAATTCCAACTAATAGCAAGTAATAAAGAAAACAAATAATTCTAATTAGAAAAGGGAAAAATGTCACGCGGAATTTTATTCATGATAGCCCTGATTTTCTTAATGTTTGAAATTATTTAAATTTATTTGTTTTTTTTTTTCTTTTTTGGAAAAAGAAATATATTTTAATAATTTAAAACACTATGATACATAATTCAAACTTTATGACTACATAATGCTTTTCAATAATTAAAAAAAAACGACAGACAGTCCACGGCCAACATTATCAAAACCTTATACGAAGTTTATTTGAGGTTAGGTTATAATTACAAGTTTTTCTAACAAAAGTTTGTTTTTTTAAATACTTACCATCCCCTCTTTTAACCGACATAAAAAAGGGAGGAGGTTAAACAATTCGTCTCTATTTTTTTTGTTTGGAGTTGCTTCATAATTCGGTACATTTTAGACCGAATATAAAAATACTTTTTTTGACTGAGAGGGTATAGCTTCCCATTGGTCCCATTGTAAAAAATTTGTTTATTTAATTTAATCATATTCTACTTATTTGATTACTGCGAAACCTATAAAAACACCTTTGGTTCTTGTAATTGCACAATTTGAAAGTTGAAAAAATGGGCGGGGTTGCGCCCACTAAAATTTATTATAATATATCACGCGGTTCTACTTAACCGATTTTTACGAAACTTATCACACAGCTTGAGCTCTAAAATAGACACAATCCTACATTTAAAAAAATGGGCGGAGTCACGCCCATTAAAATTTAATATTTTGTTTTAAGTTACTTTACCGATTTTTACAAAACTTAACACGCACCCTGAGTTCTGAAAAACACGCAATCTTGCGTTTAAAAAATGGGCCTAGGCATGCCCATTAAAATTTAATATTATTTATAATATAATATGTCAACTTCGACTGCCCATAAATCAGCTGATAATTGTTTATTTTTACAAAAACCAGGTACGCAGTTATTTGCTTTGGTATCTTCTTAATCGAACTTCATTATAAAAGACATTCGGGGCTATCATGAATAAATTTCCGCGTGAAATTTCTCCCTTTTCCAATTAGAATTTTTTGTTTTCCCTATTACTTGCTATTAATTGGAATTGTTCCCCGGGAAAAATTTCACGCGGAATTTTATTCATGATAGCCCTGATTATTATTGTTGTTAGTGTAAAAAATAATTTTTGGCCAAGATTTCGGGTCAAATTATTTACTGTGCAATGTCTCTTGGAAACAACTTGAAAGTGTAACGATCTGTAAGTAAAACAAAACAAATACAATAAAACAAAAATACCAACAAATTAATTTTTTATCTTGTCTTTGTCCAATAAATAAATATTTTATGAAAAAAAAACAAAACACAACTTTTACATTTCATGTCAATTTGACAAGAAAAAAAAAATTAAAAACACATGTAAATGGGTCATTCATTCCTTTTATAATACTCGTAATTGCTTCGTTTCTGTAAACCACCCTGCAGAACTTGTAATTTGGCCGTATTTAAAGGATATACATATGTACATATATACATATTTCCTGCTCAGATGACAAAGTAGGCAGACGGAAAATTAATTAAAATTAAACCATTTAGGGTTAAGATTACTTGAAGATAGCAAAATATAATTAAGTAATTTAATATTATTTTATCTCGTTTCCCACAAAGAAACGGGTTTTTTTTGATGTTGGTTTCTTTTTCAGTTGGATTTTTTTTAGCCATAATAATAAATACTTGCATGAATACCAGGAATCAGAAATTGACTGACTGTCTCCTCTCCAAAGTCATTGACACAAAAACTTGCTAAATTGTTTGCAATTAACATTTTGTCATGTATTCAAGGTTCATATATTTTATTTTTAATTAATGTTTTTATTGTTGGTTGTTGTGTTAATGCACTTTTAATTAATTGAACGATATAAATTTAAGTTCTTAATACAGGCTGAACATACATATTTGTGGATATAAATTAACACCCCATTTAGACACGCAAAGTTTACTTTGCAAACTCTTAATTCAGTTGGGAGAAAGACAGAAAAAGAAACTATTCTTATACCCCTCTTAGACACGCAAAGTTTACTTTGCAAAGTCTTTATTCAGCTGGGAGAAAGACAGAAAGAGATAGTATTCCTCCCTCTGTCTTTCACACAGCTGAATTAAGATATTGCAAAGTAAACTTTGCGTGTCTAAAAGGGGTATTACATCTGTCTGGAGTATAAATTTGCAGGCGAATGAAAATGTGTCAAAAATCGAGCTGTCCTCTGTTATTTGCTGAATTTCAACCATGGAACTCTACACTTACATATGAAGAATGAATTATTAATTAGCAAAATTTATTATTATTGAAATCACAAAACAAATAAAGTTTAAACCTACGGACATTACATTCAATAAAAATTTTGGTATGGTTCTGTGCGGGTTTTGATGAGGCGGCTTAACCGTCCCGTTCAAACAAAGTAGTATACCCATTTCAATGGCAAAAAACTAATTTTTCTTATATATTAAAAAAAAAAATTGTGTATATAATTAATAACGCAGTGGGAGTGAAGGGAATCGACAATTAACACGAAATAACTTGAAAGAAAAAATTTAAAAATTCTTGGACCTCTTACCTATTTGATTGCCCATATATAAATTTTTTTTAAGAGAAGTAACACTCAGGCAATGAATGACTACAACTTTTACTAGGTGTTACTTTCTTTAGGAATGGGATGGTGGTGAAGAAAGAGATAGAGGAGAGTTTCATTCTTTAACAACTGTGCCCTTAATTATGAAAGTGATCTAAGTCATGTGCATTTTTGCTTCATAATCGAAAGTAGTACAGCTCTAAACTAAAATGTTGCATAATACAAAAACATTTTTTTATTTGTTCAAATGTAATCTACTAAATATCTCGACCAAAGAAATATATTAATTAAGGCAACACTCTGCTCTTTTGCACGTTTTTAATAATTCAGTGTTGCAGCGCCTCTGGTGTCAATGAGGGGTATTAAATTTTTGAAGCTGTGCTTAGTAGCCATTTTATTTATTTCTGCTACACAATACCGACGAAGTGGGGCGCTCTGATGTTACATTAGCATTAGTATCCGCTGAATCCATTGTAGTTCATTAACCAGTGTCTATGCCTTCATCACTAGAACTTTTACGACAAGAACTGATACAAAGAGACACTAGCGCGTATCAGAAAAAATATTTGGTGTTGTTATTTAATGACTGTTGTATGTATTCGGCCCTTAAAATTTAACCACCCGATGACACAGCTGAGCTATTTTTTTTTTCAATTTAAAATTGGCCGGACACTTCAAAAATGTTTAAGAAAAAGAAATTTGAAAAAAAATGTTAATAAAATTTCAAATGAAAAATATTTGCTCAATTCACAACCTATTTTTAAATTAAAGTATGTATGTATACTTTGTTTTGACTATAGCCTGGTACTCTGTTCAACAATTCACGCGAAATGCTGCCAAAGTACATATAAAAAAAATTGACACGAACTGTTCATGAAAAAATGTTGCAGAAATAGTACTCTGTTTATCTTGGTAAAAACATTTGTAATGTATCTTCAACAATTTAAGTTTTCATGCGAAATAAGTAGAGTGCCACTTGTTTCGTACGGAATTTAAAACAAACACATGGGGCGTTTCTACAAACATAAGAAATTGTAGCATAGTTTCAGGCGCCAATTAATATTGTTTACCTGTAAAATGTTTCGTACGACTTAATCAATGTTGATAAAGATTTTTCACAAATTTGAATCAAGTCCCAGCGGGAACTAGAAGGAGTAGGGATGCCTTCTAGAAGGCCTCTGTGCGCCTTATTTTAGATGTAGAAGGCCTGCTCGCTCCATTCCATACTGGTATCTTTTTTACACGCGTTGTCATTGCGGAGCAGGCCTTCTGTTCTTGCTTCTTTCGCCAGAGATTCTGGGAGGCCTTCAAACTAATAGATTTTGTTTTTGCTTTGGTATAAAAACAAAACAAAACATGTTACTCTTTCTCTTCTCCCTTCTCATAGAAGCGATTGTGGAATGCGTATCGTATATTTTATGCGAAAGAGTCCTTTAATAAGGCCTGCACTAAGAAAGTCTTCTGAGTTTTACCGCTGGGCTACTATGCATATAACTATTCGCCATTGTTTATAAACAAATGTTTGCATAGAAATTACTAGCAACATTTGTACGACCTACGACTCCTACAATAGGTTGTGAATTGAGCAATTATATTAAAAATAATATTATATTGTATCTCTTAAGCGCAGTATTCACAGTCAAAATGCATGAGACAAGCATCGTATACGTGTGCATGAAGAACTCAGCATACACGTGCATGCATTGCACGATAAATTGATAGCATCTTGTTACAAGCTAATTGCAAGGCAATTGTCAAACTACGTACAAAAACTGTTTACATATAGAATTTGACAGTTCTTTGAAACCTCACTGCTTTCAGTAGTTTATCTTGATATGTTTGTATTGTATACATGCATGTGCAAAAATCAAAAATTTAGATTTTGCTTCAAGCATCGTCGGTGTAACTCATACAAACAAAATTTAACTAATATTATCATAATGCAGGTCATGCATTTTGACCGTGAGTAATACGCTTTAAAAGAAAATTTTCAAATAAATACAATTTATAAAAAACTTTCGAAGAAAAAATAGCTAATTATAAAAAAATATTTTTAAACAAATGAAAAGCCGTTTTTGTTAGAAGTAGTGAAATTTTTTGAACTTAGGGACATTATTAGAACTCAAAGTTAGTTAAAAGTAGGATTTTATCGGACGTATAAAAATTTTATCATTTTTATCAATATTACTTTAACCTAAAGTTAAATCCAATTTGCAATAATGGAAAGCTTTTTATACGTCCGATAAAATCCTCCTTTTTAACTAATTTTAAGTTGTAATAATGGCCCTTAATCAGCCCAATCATGAATATTCCCTCGGAATTCATTTCTCACGGAAAATAATTTTCTCGAGAAAACTTTCCTTCAATCATAAATTGCTTGGGAACAAAAAAGAGTAATATGTGGCATCACCGCAGTACGAAAGTCGTTGTTTTGCTTGTTTGTTGATATTTTGTTTCGCCCTTTTCTTGTAGTGAAAGAGTAAATAAAATTATTAACATTTACCAACTGATAAAAATATGTAAAAATAAATTTATAAATGATTTATTTGGGCACTATTTGTGTTTTTCCACACACAAGAACTATAAAATAGAAGTTTATGTATATAAATGCTTGTTTAATGGAGTATTAAGTGTATTTTTATATAAACTCCCTTCTGTTTTGCAAGTGAAAGATTTTTAGTGAAAAAAGCAAGTTCAACTGCGTTCATGATACCTACTTTTCTTCCCGGGGAGTTTTTTTATTCCCGCATTTGGTAAACAAAGGGAAAAAACAAATTCATAATGGGAGAAAAGGGAAAAGTGAAAAATGAATGTGAATAATTTTTATTTTTAGTCTTTTTTATGGGAATTGTTACAATTTAAGTTTAAAATTTTTAAACGCACTAATAATCCCAAATTAATATTTTACCTATTAAGTAAAATATTTTTTTATTAAAAATACATTGAAATTGATTATTGAGGGGTTTAGCTGGATCCTAAGCGCATTTCACTGTTGCTAATGCAGATCATCAGGGAACCTTTACCCAAAGCTTCTTACAACAACTAGAGTTATTATATTATAAACTTTCATATAAACAAATGAGAAGCTCAATAACAAATAACAAAGTTGAAACAAGAACTCAATAATCAACATTTTTTTTTATTTTCTTACTTTACTATTGCTACATTGGCTGACTTTTTTCAGCTTCAAATTGTAGTCGTAAGAGTATGTAAAAGAAAATAAATGTAAATAACAACAACAGCTATTTAAGAATAGAGTGTTGCCACACAAGTATTTTTTTGACCGGGTGCAGTCAAGTTAATAATTAGTGTTTTTTATGGAAATGGTTACAATTTAAGTTTAAAATTTTTAAACGCACTAATAATCCCAAATTAATATTTTACCTATTAAGTAAAATATTTTTACTTAATAGGTAAAAATGTTTATGATCTGCATTAGCAACAGTGAAATGGGCATAGGATCCAGCTAAACCCCTCAATAATCAATTTCAATGTATTTTTAATAAAAAAATATTTTACTTAATAGGTAAAATATTAATTTGGGATTATTAGTGCGTTTAAAAATTTTAAACTTAAATTTTTATTTTTATTTGCTTTAAAAAAATATATATTGTTGACATTTTGGCTCAACTATGTTATTTGTTTTTATTGTTGCGTTTTCTTTAATCTTGCTATTACCTCGAAATGAATGTCCCTTAGTTGTATCATTATTTTAGTGTATTTTGAAATGTCAGAAATTTAAATTCACATTCATTTCATTTGATAGCACTAAATTTGACCAGATATGGAAAGTTTAATTTTAATGCAAAATTCTTATAAGTTTTTCGCTATGAACAATTTTTATTAAAATAGTTTGAAAATTAAATTTAAATTAATTATATATGTATGTATGTTCTATATTCTGCTGTTAGTTATCATATATTTAGAAGATTTTTACAAATAAAACTAACATATAGTATATTTCCAGACCTTGAATCAATACAACTACATATTTGAAAAACATATAAACTTCAATATTTCAATAATATTTCTTTTTAATGCGTATGCAACTGTATAATTAGAACACACTTATGTATGAAAATTACCAACAAAAATAATAATATATTGTATAATTAGACGATTTGACAAACCATACGACGTTAATTGGACAATTGGTTAAAATTTATTTTACTAATTAATTGTAATTTCTCTTTTTTTGTGGGTGTTTAGATTATTCACGTCCATGCTGCGAGTTGAAAATTTTATAAATGCCCTCTTAAGCTTCTTGAATTTGTTCACATTTTGAGTTGGACATATATATATATATATATATATATACATATATTTAAGAATATATTCCATTACAACTTGCTTTAAGTATTTCTAATTTACTACAAAACGTCAAATTTGTTCACCATTTAAAAAAAAAACTTATTTTAATTGCAGCATGAAGCAATTATTTTTGATGGGTTTATTTTTATTAATATTTCAAATTTAGAATACATTAAAAACTAATTCTTATTTGTGTCCTTAATTATGAAAGTGGTAAAAAATAACTTCAATAAATATTTACGGTCTAATTCATAAAAAATATTTTAGGTTTATTACAGGTTTATTTGAAAAATTTTCCATAGAAATATGTCAAATAAGCGCTTAATAAACTTGAAATATTTTTTATGAATAAGGCAGTTAGTAAATATTAAATAAATTTATGTTAATTGAGACTAGTACAACTCCAAAATGAATTGTTTGCATAATATAAAAAAATTTTTGATTTGTTCAAATGTAATCCACTAAATATATCGACTAAAGAAATATATGACTTAGACTTACATATTTAGTTAAATGATTTATTAGAACTCATGTATAACTAAAGTTTCTTGACCTAAAACTGGGAAACAGTTACTACGTTCACTGAAAGAAAAACACTCCGTAACGGGAATGAAACCCGTTACGTTGAACCCCTTTCATTAATACAATGACAAATTTCATTGATAAAATGAAACATTACGTTAAATTGATGCAAATTTCATTAATGGAATCAAACCTTTCTAGTGCTTAATATCTTACATTTCCTAGCATCATTAATGTTACGAAATAATGTTCATTCGGGTAATGAAAAACTTAAATACATGTTTGTATGTAGAATTCATGCAAAAAAATATTTTAAATTAAATAGGTGACATAAAAGAATATCAAAATTTAAAGTTCATAGATCAAAGATCAAACTACAATTGTAATTAATCTATTATTATGGAAATTATAGTTTTGTTGCAACTTTAATGAAATATTTTCGTAACTACAATAAAGAAAACTTCGTGCTGCTCGCTAGTAGGCAGTGTGCTACCCTTGTAGTCTCAGGTTCGAATCCTGGAGATAAGACAAAGAATTTTTTTAATATATACACATATTTATTTTTAGTTATAACTTTTACAAACAAATTAAATAATGTTGAATTAATTAGATTAATTTAATAATTTTGAATTAAAATTTAATTTACGATGGTATATGTATATGTATTTAGTGTGTATCTAAAGGTACCAACAGACGACATGTTTTTTACATGTGTTTTTTAAGTTTTCGACTCGTATGTTTTTCTTTATGCTTGTCAATATTGGTTAATTTACATAAGGTTTATAATTTTTGGTCACAAACGTACATGTAGTGTAACTTCTTCTTTTTCAGTACATAAATATCCACGTGGTTTGTTTTATAAATGGCTTGCAGCCGTCGAAATATTTTTGGTTCCGTCGCTGTAGTACTTGCGACGCAAATTTGATTTTTTAATTTTTTCTTTTTTAAACAAGACGTTGAGGTTGTATCTAAAAATCTATACATTTTTGGACTTGTTTTAATAAAACGACAACGTTAAATTAAAAAAAAAATATATAATTAATTTGTCTTGCAAAATACTTCATTCAGACGGCTAATGATAGTGCACATAATCAACCGCCGACGAATTTGTTCGCATGACATAGACATTTGGAGCTGTATGTTTATCATAAGAAAATAGAGCACGCTCTATTTCAAATAATGTCTTATGTTTTTTGTCATGTTTTTTACACAAGCAATGTTTTAAAGGTAACACACGACATGTTTTCGTTTACATATGTAAATTCTGGCACATACAATGTGAAAAACATGTCGTCTGTTGGTACCTTAAGTAATATTTGAGGTTGTTGTGGCTGCAGCGGTAAGCACGTTAACTACCACGCGATGCTTTCCAAGTTCAAATCTTGGCCGATGAAGCCAGTTATTCATATCCATACAAGCATTTTGCTGATACCTGTGCCCAATATACATACGTAAGTTGAATAATTAATAAAATAAAATACAATGATAATAAAATACATTAAATTAATAAATCAGAGTCATTGCAACAATGACTTATGTTGTTAACACAATGATAGATATTACCAAAAAATTAAATGTTACGTCTGAATAATGAAATACTCTCATGATATACATGAAGAATGTTGTTAATTCAATGAAATAGTTCGTTAAAAAATGTAAGACTAATACCTGATTTACATTAAGCATTTTTTCACGAAATTTCATGAATTTTGTTGCACGCAACTTTTTCTATTTGCTAATTACAGCGCTATAAAAGAGAATTTTATATAAAAAAGAGCGTAGAATGAATCTTTGATGCATTTTTTGATAACTTTTTTGATATAAGTTGCTCCTCCAGGCCTCCTATTGACAAATAAAAAATGTTCATGCAACTAATTTCATGAAAAAAATGCTTAATGTAAATTAGATATAACTCACTTCATTGTATAAACTAAAAAGCTTCATTGCAATAATTACATTTTTCATTTAGAATATCAAAATGTACGTTGCTTAGTAAAAAACATGTCGTTACATGAATCAAAATATTTCGTTGTATACATGACATTTTTTCAGCTAATGAAACAATTTTCGTAATGTGAATGAAGCGTTGCATTGGTTGAAAAATAATGACAAAATCATAAATACATATAATGTCAAAAATCATTGCATTTACGAAGGTTTTTCTCTCAGTGTGTATACGCCCGACTGATTTGCAAATAAAACTGTAAATTGTTGCCATTTAATTGCTTTATTGCGACTTACTTATTCAGAAAACTAATCACTATTTTTATTTGAAAGTAGTTGGAGTATAAAAGTAATAAATGAAATGTTTAATCCTTTTAAGTCTTTCGCTGAATTATCAAATAAATTAGTAGTTATTTATTATTATATTAACTCATAATTGAAATTATAAGCTAATAAAGCAAAAGAGTTTTAGCAAAAAATATTCAACTCACATTTGACTTAAAATGCTCATTTATAATATACTTGCAGATTATAAATTAAAAAAATTTTCTTTTACCTGTTTTCATTTAGTCATAACATTGACAGGTTTGCCTTTAAAGTATTATAAATTTGTTTATAAAAATTTAAGAAATCATCCTTGGCAAGAATCATTAACACTTGAATACCGACTAAAGACTCGTACATGTGCAGCACATAAACAGTTGTTGGATAATGTGTAAGTGTTTGTGTGTACGCACTCTTTCAAGCACAATGAACCTTTTTTGAATATACTCATACATGCTTACATACAACTGTGGGCAGACACATATAGACAAATATAACAAGTACAGACAATTCTAGGCCTGGTAAAATGAAACATTGAACCGAGCCAAAAAAAAGCAAGCAAGAGTGCTGTGCGAATCTTATATGCCCTACACAAATCATAAAATTTATACATATAATATGAAAAGGTATATGAAAAAACTTTTGTACATATACATAAAACCATTACGAATTGATTTACAAGTCTCAAAAGCTCTCAAATTTCAAAATTAACATTAATAGCCATTTTACGTTCAATGCCGGGAACCATTTTTTTATATTTCCGATTTTCAAAACCCAACGAACTAAGACCAATCCAACAACGAAGTCTTTAGCATTTCTGGGAGGCTATGGAAAATCGATTTTATGTACACGCAGACGGTTAGAAGAACATCGCATATTCGACTATGCTATTATGGGATCGCATAAGAATATTGTAGAAATTACAAACGGAATGACAAACTTATCATTTTTGCTGAAGGGTTTAAAAAGTAGTTTACATTTAAACTTGCACACACCAACCAGACATACAATAAATACACACACACAATCCTGCCAACACAAACAACTAAACTTAAGCATTATTATTACCATCATTTTCACGTTCCTAAAATAAATATATAAATTTGATATTTTTCGTAAATGGTTTTAGATACTAAGAGAATATAGAATATACATATGTATTTATGTATATGGATGCATGTGTAAATGGATTGTGTATAAAAACAGCAAAACAGGAAGAATAATAAGAAGATTGTGAAAGTAAGACATAAAATATTGAGGTTATTGGGCCACACATACACATGCAGTTGCACATACATACATACATGCTTGTTCTCATGAATGTATGTATGTGCTTAAGTTTACGGCACAATCTGTGTGTGTCTGTATAAAGTATAGATAAATGTGATAGTCTACCTTAAGGCTCTGACAATAAATTTAATTTAAATATTGATGAGATTTACAATCCTAATTGGTTTTTTATTGAATTTTTTTCGAGATTATTTATTACTTTTAGAAACATAATTGAAAAAAATCTTATTTTTTATGTTAAAATTGTAAAGTCAGTCAACAATGATTTCTTTTTTTGCATTTCATATTTTACATTGGCCAAAACAATATATAAATACATATTTCTGTGGCAGAAAGACAGAAAGGCATAAGTGCTTAAGTTCAGATAATTACTCCATTATAATTTTCTATACTAGTAGTGTTCTTGATCGAAATCTCAATTGGAGTCCTACCTAAAAAAATTGCACAGAATAAAAATAAATCCAGTAGTGCGGAACAGAGTGACTTTTATATTCGGAAAGAGTTAAAAATAAAATCTTCAAAACTTCGTATTAGTGGCTCCCAACTGTAAAGGTCACTATGTTCCGCACTAGTGGACTTTTTTTTTATTTATTTTTTAGTTTGATTAGGTAAACTTGTTTTTGAATTTTTAAATTTATTTCCTATTGTATATGTATATAATTTTACTAATTTAGCTTCAGATCTATTATAAAAAAAATCTTTAAGATGCTAACCAAAGTGGCGGCAAAATATCGGAAAAAAATAATTCATTGTTATTTTTAATAATAATAAATAGATGCAAAGCTTAATTAACAAAATTAAATTGCAAAATTTAACTTAAACTTTAATGTTTTACTTTTGTTTACATTTTACTAACATTAGAAAAAATTACTTTTAATAAATCTTAAAGTCTGCGTTTGGCTCCTAAAAGTATGCTGCGTTTTTCATTGACATACTGAAAGCCATGTTGTTATTGTAGTTTCTATAACAATTTGTTGCTTTTTTGTGTATGTGTGTATGTATTACGTATGTGCGGTAGTCGGTTGTAGGCGTATTTTCTTTCTCTATTCACTTATCCATTCGTTTATGTCGTATTTAAAATGTATATTAAAATATGTGGGTTTACTTATGACGCTTGGCATGATAATCTACGTGATTATGCTAAATTATATAAGTTTTTTTGTATACAAACAAGTATGTATGACGTCAAATGCAATAGTCCTTTTAAAGTGATAAATTTAAGAAAATTATATTTATGATTTTAACAGGCTAAAGTTCATATCGCTTTTTAAGCCAAATTACATGTGATAATTATTAATGAACAAATAACACCAAAGTTAGTTGTAAATATTCTGACAACACATAGTTGAACGGAACAGCCAGCCGTTTTCGAAGGCCACTAAACCTTCATCATCATCAGTTCTTTTGTGTTTGGTCCACTGTGTGTGGTGTCAGTTGATGTAGATTTCTGCTTTATATACTTAATTTATTTACATACAAATATGATAACCTATTATTCCTTTTTTCTTTTTTTTAGGTAAGTATCTTTTCAATCTATTTTGGATAGTTAACTAAGAGTGAGTAACATTAAATATAGTTTTTAAATACACAAAAAAACTTTTAAATAACAGAAAATAACGCAGATTGGCTACTGATCGATAGAGGGACACTTTTGAAAACAAAAGCGATTGGCTGCTTTCGTTCGTTGGGTTATCGTTCAGCATCGCCGGGCCAGGGTGTAAATATTTTTGTTTAAACTGTTTTACCACTTTTATCGTGGTTAGCGTATTTCGACAACGACGTTTTTTTTTTGTAATTTTGCATTAAATTCCTGCAGAAGACCACTTACAAAAACTTTAACGACATAAGGGATTTTTCAACTGCTTTACTACTGCGAAATCTTCTAAAAAGAAACGCTAAACAACACTGTTGGCAAGACATTTGTTTCAGTTATTGCAGGTATAGGAGTAAAGAAGAAAAACTTCGTGACGGAAAAATTTGTGATGCTTGCTTCTTTATACGCATGGGCGCGTATAGAAACGTCTTGCTTGTATATACATACATACATACATAGACACTTAAGTTGTGTGTATGCTCTTTTATTTTTCTGCGCACATACAAACGGACACAGGCATTGACATTAGTTCTGTGCGCTTAAACACATAATAGCTTACCATCTACATCTTATAGCCTTTTCACACTTACTCACATCTTTCATCTTTCATCAATTTGGCAAGATGATAACATCTTCCCATAAGAATTATACAGGGCTGAATGTTTAACATCTTTCAACATCTTCAAAAGATGTTCCTATCTAACTTTGTTCCATTCAACATCTTTCGATTATTTTAGTGTCATCACTAGAAAAAATGTATGCAACTATACATACATGCATACATACTATAAAAATGTATGTAAAATGTAAAATGCATGTACATATGTACATACATTCAAAGCTACATTTTGGAATATCTTTCCCAAAAAAAGATCCGTAATTACTCTAAGATTTTATTATATAAATATGTATGTATATGTATGCATATAATAAAATCTGTTATATATTTTTCCAAATCGAAATAAATTAGATAAAAATAGTTGCAAATGTCTACGCAAAATCTTTGCGGATAAAATTTTTAATATTTCTTCATCATCATTGTCCGCTGGCATAATTTCTACATAATTTTTAGCATTATTTGTTTCTGCTCCTCAGAAGCCAGCAATTAAATCAATTTCTACTGAATTTTTAAATTGCATTTTATTATTTAATTATTAGTTGCTCACACTCGTAAAAATAGTATTATAATACATGACAGATGAAAGATGTTGTAATGTGAACAGGTTTTTTCAATTTTCAACATATTCCACGCATTCCTCAAAGATGTGAGTAAGTATGAAAAGGGTATTACACACACACACACACTCAAACGTACAATATGAAAAATAACAAGCATACACTCATCAACACTACTTCTTTTGATTATTTGTTACGAACACGAAGTCTTCGCTACATTGCTTGTTAACACTCATATACACGAACACCAATGTATCCATCTTGCTTCGCTTATTATACGACAGCATTTATTATTGGTTTAGTATAATACATGCCACGAAAATACATTTAAAAAACAAGACGTATTTACATTTCAAAACTGTTTACGCAGACCTCTAATATGCATTAGAGATGTGCTATTCCGTGATTTTTAATAATGTTCTCAGTGAACATGATGTACAAATTACTGTTTTTTTAAACTGCAACTGTGATCACACATTAACAGTATTTTATTTGTAGCAGTTCTGTTACTTTGAGAATCACTAATAAGAATACTAATAAGAATAAACAGCATAGAGAGAAATAAAAAAATTGCAAAGAGTTATAGTTGCCAGAAAAGACAATTTTACACGACATGATTTCTTTTCAACAAAAGCTGAAGATATAAAAAAAATTAATTTAGTAGCTTTGTTTTGCTTTTCTGCTTTCTTGTTTGGATGAAAGAACTATATTTCGAGCAGCTGTTACTTGATAAATTCGGTCAGAGTCACAGAATACACAGAAGTAAAGAAAGTAAAAAAAGCTTCAATAAGGTTTTTTTAAAGTTCGTGGAAAAAAGAGAAAATTATAGTGTATTTGATACTGTAGTGTACTACTACTTACCAATTCACCCAGCTAATAAAAAGCGTTGTAATTTTATTGCACTAGAAAGAAGAATCAAAACAAAAACGCCTACAAAATTTGAGGGAAAACGAGACAAACAGAAAAATACCCTTATCTTCCGTCTCGTAACAATTCTGTATTCTTTTTGTCAAAGTAGCGAATAGCGATTTTTCAATCACTGCGGAAAAGTAACAGTTATTAAAATATCGCTTATCTCTAACATGCATGCATGTCGTTGACGAAAGGTAGAATTAGCCGAACGTCCACGTAAGCTAACGAAACAGCTGATCGTTTTTGTTGATTGAAAACAATGCAAAGACTTACCGAAATTTGCTGTAACGTTGACGGCACGTCTCAACCTGTATAAAATAGAATTTCCTAACGTTGTTAAGTGATGTTTGCAAGCCAGTGATGGTACCATTGTAAGTTAAATGTAAATGGGGTATTTTGGCTCTGTTTTTTGGTACTTTTGCTAATAATAATATCTGTGTGAAAAAACAACTTAAAATAATACATAAATATTTGGGTATGTACTTGTACTTATGTACACATGTGTATGTATATGTATTATATATATAACAAAGAAATGCATAAATATGTATGGGCATAATATAAATGTGATATGTATTAAAGGAATTAAATGGTATCAAAACCTCTTATTGTGTATGCACACATGTAAAAATTATTTCATGTTGCTAAATATCGTTGGTCACAAGTAGAAAGGTCCTAACTCAAATAATTGTAATTTTACATAAGATAAAAACATAATAATAAACAGTACAACTGCTTTTAAAAGTGTTATTTTTACGCTATTGCAATAATTTTTTGTGACGAGGTGTACTTGTGTCCATCGATATGTATGTAAGTGTGAACATATATATATATATATATATATATATATATATAATAACCCTGCAAATAATGCGACTAGTCAATACATGCATGTAAAGACTAGTCCAAAGAGGAGTAGGAGTACCACAAAACTACTCCAAATATATAAAAAAAGGTGGTCGATTTAACATTGCGACGTCCTAGGGTTTAACGACATGGGCCAACTTTGCATAACATCGGACTAACCCCAAAACTACTCCATATGGAATAGTTATAGACTACTCGCATATAAGTTGTGAGTGCCTAAGAAGAACGATCATAATCGTTGAAACACGAACACTTATCGTACAGCATTGAATGCTTGTATGCAAACGAGATGATCCATGACTGCATTACATGGGACCATGATGTAACTAATCTGTTTCATCTAGATTGGACCACGTACTCCAATATTATTTGCAGGGAAATGTGTAACATACATACATAAGTACATACATACATATATTTTTATGTAAATGCTCCTATACAGTTTTAGTAGCATTTACATATATTAGGTACTTTTTCTTCGCTGCATTCACCATTTGAACTTTTTTATTTCCCATCACTGTTTTGTGAACAGCTGTTCCTTTTTCGTATTAAAACAACAAAACCAAGTAAACCATACGCACGTTTTTAAATGTTCTATAAGTGCACCAACGTGCTAACAGTACGGTACGGTACGGTACGGTACGGTACAGTACGGCAACAGCAACGTTCGGCTAACCCAGCCTTTACGTAAGTTAACAGCAGTAAATTACATGCAACAGTGCGGAAGTTGATTGCGACAGACTATGATTGATTAATTGAACATATGACCGCTGACAATGCGTTAGTCATTAATTTTATTCCTAATGCGCTGAAAAAAACTTGAAAGTAATTATTGAAGAACTAATCACCAATCTCCCTGATCGTGGTCTTTGATTAATTTTAGACTTAATTGTAACAACACCCAATAAAAGCATCAATAATTTTTTTATATATGTATGTATGTATATATACTTTTTGTGCAAGTGAAACCTGGGTAAAAATTTTTCATTTATTGATCTAGTAGTATGATTTGAAAAAAAATTTAAACATCTCTCTTTCCTATGGCAAATTTTTCCAAATTCATCAATTATAAATTGCACGAGTGCGGGGCCATACCCTAAGTGTTGACCCGGCTAAACTTTCCATTTCATTTTCAAGCAATTGCATATATGTACATATAATTTTGTTTGAATTTTATTGTTTTCTTTTTAATTCAACTCGTACAGGAATAACAAATACGAGCATGCAATAGAAAAAGCGGAAAATGTTGTTTTCCTTATGAAAAAAAAAATTATTTAAAAAAAATTACATAAAATTAATGTTGTGCTCATTTAAAAATGTTTTCTATTTTATTTTGGCTTAAGAGTATTTTTGCACTTTAATAAAAAAAAAAATTGAGGAGTTTTTCCTATAATTATTTGTTTTTCGTTTGTTTGATTGCCTGTTAGAGTAGCAAGCAAGCATTTTTTGTATAAAAATTCACGCAATTCGTAACATCATCTTAATATTTTGTTTTTAATTTTTTTTGTAAATTACAGTGTTTCTAATGGATATTTAGTGAAAAAAAATTAAAACAGCAAAATACCAGCAACAATTGCATTTTAGAAAGTTTAGGAAAAACACACACATACAACACTAGAGTTAATTAATATTATTTTTTGCATTCCGTTTTATTACTTCGCCAAAAATTATTACTTCAGCTGTTAAGCGATAAATATAGAGTTTCTTGCAGACATTTTTCTTTTTCTTTAATGAATTTTTAGCAAATCATTACAAAAAACAAAAGTTTTGGGTCAAACTGTAATAATAATGAACACTTGTGGAGTATTTCTTTTTACTAGATTTATTTTTAACAAATCTCTGGTGATAAGATAACATTTCTCAAGTTATATTTTACTATTTTATAGGGAAGAAGCACTTTTAAGCTTTCAAGATTTTCAGGAGTTTGTTACTTTTAAACTGGGAAATTTGGTGTGCACTTAAACTTTTTTTAAATATACTAGAGATAATAAATTTAATTAAAAAAAAAAAACAGTATAAGCTAAACTAAGCTGCGAGAGCTACTATTTATATTTCGGGAATAGCAAACAAACATCTTTGAATGAAAATGGCTTTATAAATAGTTTCTCAAAGTATTCCCCTTGATGTTAAAGACACTTTTGCATTCGTTCAAACCATTTGTTATAGGAGTTTTTCTATTCCTCTTGAGACACTTCCTAAACATGGTTTTTGAACGTTTCAACTGCTTCTTCGGCGTTCGTAAATCGTTGACCACGCAGTTTACCTTTGATATTCGGGGAAAAGAAGAAGTCATTGAGTGCCAAGTCAGAACTTTACGGAGGATGAGTCATCAATTCGATGTTTTCACTGCTCAAAAATTCAGTTGTTTGACGAGATGTGTGAGAGCTCGCATTGTCATAATGAAGAATGATTCGTCTTCGAGGATTAATCTTACGAATTTCTCCGAAAACTTGCGGCAAACAAATGGTCGTGTACCATCCCGAATTAACAGTTCTTCGTTGTTCAAGCGGGACAGTGGCCGCATAACCATTCGACCGAAGAAACAGGCAACCATTTGATTCGGTGTTCTTTTTTCACGAATCACTTTTGTTGGATTTAGCTCATTTTGGAATACCCACACGGGCGATTGCTGTTTTGTTTCCGGATCATAAGCATATATCCATGATTCATCACCTTTCACGACTTTATAAACGTCTTTTGAAACACCCCTGTTGAACTTTTTAATCATTTCTTTACACAACTTGAAGCGAGCCTTTTTTTGAGCGATTGATAAATGATGGGGTATCCAACGAGAACAAATTTTTTTCAACTAAGAATTCATGCAAAATCGAATCGATTGAAGTGGAACTAATGAGCAAGGATGCCTCTAGCTCACAGTATGTCAACTGACGATCTTGCATTAACAGTTCACGCGCTGCATCGATGTCAGGCCACGAAGCCGACCTGGTTTGTCGACCGGCTGCGGCTGAACAAAATAATCTACGGTGGAGGGTGAAAGTCGACTCAAGCAGAAAAATAAGAAATAAAAACTACGGCGGCGGCCTAATTGGCTAAAAAATTTATCATTTATTTCTTTTGAGCAAATAAAATTTAAAAATTTTCTTTCTGTTATTTTGTTTAAGTTGTAATGCCTAAATAATTATACTTTTTAATACAAAAGTAATGTCTCAGACGGTGTCGTCGACTAAAAATTTTAGTCGATGCAAGCCGTATGCATCGGCGGCGGCTCATGGTGCTCAGTATTATTGGCGGCGGCTCGAAGCCGGCTCTGGGCTGATCCGCTTCGTCCCCTGATCGATGTTTTGTCGCACAACAGCCGATTTTGGACGACCTTCACGGAATTCGTCAGTATACAAGCCATATACTTTGGTTTCTGATGCCGCTTTATCACCATACAAAGAACTGAGTTCATCGAAATTTTTCTTGTTGATTTAATCCACGTCGAAAAATGTGAAAAATAATGCAATGAAAACCTTCTCTTGAAATTTCCATTTTTTTTTTAATTCATTTTCTGAACTCACTGTAAACAAAACCAATAGCACTTGTACATCAAAACGTTGTGAGTACGTTTATGCTAAAAAAGACATCAAACTTTATTATGGTGCTGCCAGATTTTAGCTATTGACATTTAGTGTTGCCAGTTCCGGAAATATAAATAGTAGCCCTCGTGTTATTCGATATGAGATTATAAGTCGAAAAAAGATAAGCAGCAAGTCATTGCGCTATAACATCCATAAAATTTTTATGAAATAATTCAGATTTTTGTCATTTGTACTTATGAGTATGAAGATTATAGGGATTATACTAACTCAAATTTAGTTTATCTCGACTTAAGTACTTTTTCATTTTTGCCACAAAAATTTCTTTCCTGAGAAAATAACAAGAAGAATTTTTTTTTGTTTTTGGTTAAGCAACGTAAGCATAAGTAGACTTCAACCATAAAATTCTTGAAAATGGTGGAAAAAGAAAAAGGGATTAGGAATTGGCTAAATTGTGAAGTTTTTGTTTGATGCTTTTTAACTTACTATGTTCGTTTACGTAGTGCTCAATAACATTTTGACAGTTTTTCTACAAGTATATGAAGTTTGTTTTATTTTGCTTTCGAAATTATCTCTTTAAATTCACTCAATTTATTCCGACTTGGAATTAATGGTGGCTTTTCGGCAAAACGCGTCGAATATGAGGCACCTTTCCATTAAAGCAAAAATACAGTTTAAAAAATTATTTTCGTTTACCCTATAATTCTGAAATGAAAAAAATGTGAGAATTTCAACGCATTTCTCTCTATTAAAAGCGGTGAATTTTGTATGATAAACCAAAGAATATTTTTACATTTATAAAGTTTTGTTTTTGTTTTTGTTTTACATGTCACTTTCACCAAGTCGACGCGTATTCCAGAATAAACACCAATATTAATTTTTTACTTATATTAACATCTTTGCATATTTGAGAGTTGAGAAGACTTCTTCGGGATTTGTTTTTTTTGCGAATAGTTTTACTTATATTAACATCTTTTTTGAAGACATCTTCAGAATATGTTTTTTTATTGCGAATAGTTTGAACGACATTTAAGGCTCGATTATGGTTGGCAAACGAACTTTAGTTGCAGTGCCAGTTGCTAAAATACTATTTTAACATTTTCATATTCTTTCGTAAAAACCTATTCAAGTTTTCCAAAAACAACCCAAGAAAAATGTGTGTAAATTTAAATTCTGGCATCTTATTTTTTGTTCTGTAAAACATTTTAGCAAATATTTCTGACTGATTTAGCACTCTCCCATCATCATTTTCTGGCAACACTGCGTATGTCAACTAACAAGTAACAGCTGTTAGTTTGAGTTGGCAAGTTTAGTTGTTATACAGTATATCGATCGGATAAGGGTGAATATGAAATAAAAACACTTTTCCTGCTTAGAAGCAAAATAATATTAATAATATTTAAAAATATTGCCTAACAAAATGCGAATGTTTTTTATTTACATTTTTATATATATTTTCTGTAACTTAGAAGTCTTTCTTTTTTTCTTTCATTTTTAATAATTTCAAAATATATTTTGGAAAACATTCCATTATAATTTGCTTGTTTATTAATTTTTACACTCAATAATACATATTTTCCCTTCTAAACATTTGTTTTCCTTCAAAATTTTAACACAATATGGGGCAAATTCCAATTGTGCATTTAGACAACGACCAATAGAAAAATAAATAAATACAAGTGAGCAATTATATCCAAAGTACTTATTTGCAGCACAAGCTGTATAACACATCACAAGTTATAGTTACACATATATATATATATATATATATTTATAGGGTGTTTGTTTTAGAGATGGTGTGCTATAGATTGAAGTAAAAAGTACCAGCATGAGATTTCCTATCTAGAAAATTTGTTTTTATTTCAATTTAAATTGTATTTAAATACGATTTAAATTTTTTTAGTGGTTAATTAAAATTCCTATTGAATTACTTTAAAAGTACGGCAGCACTAAAAAATTATGGAAAGCTTTCCAAACAACAGTTGTTTAAAATAAATAAGAAAGTTAGATTATCTCAAAATGTAGAAAATTAAAATTGAACTTAAACACATTTCATGAAACCAAACGAGCATCAGAATGCATTTTTCTACTTATTTATATCATAATATGAAACTATGTATTGCATATGTTATGTATTTATGAAAATTAAACGAAATTCTCTTTAATACGACCACATAATGTTCATGTAATGTTTTCCAATAAACACACTCACACACCCACAAAACATATGGCATACTTATAAAACTTAAATAGAAATATGTCAAATAAGCCTTTAATAAACCTAAAATATTTTCTATGAATACGGCAGACATTATTTAGCATACTTCGACTTCAACTACGAGCTTTTGGTCCCATACTAAAGACAAAATGTTAAGGTGTTCTTTAATCTATTGCAAAACATCATAGTCGAAAGTCGAAATAGCTATGCCAAGCATGGTAAGGGTATTGGCTTCGTTCTAGCCATCCGACTAAAAATAAGATCGAATATAGTAAATGAATTCTTAAACTGCTCGAAATGAAATGAAGTTTGAAAATCTTCCTCCAATGAGATTCTGTAAAATTATTCTCCGCAAAACAAAAAATTAACACCCATTATTTGTAAACAAGGAAGAAGCAAACGACTGCAGTTGAGAAAATTTTTTAATGAATATGACCTATTGTGTTATTTTATTTTCTGCTTTTTCTTTATTATGACTTTCCTCTTAATTTCTAATATGGGTCATTATAACGAAACTTTAGCAAGCGAAAGAAAAATAAAAGTGTTATAGTATTTCGGTTTTTATTTAATCCTACAAGCAAAATAAAAAATTTTTTTTATATGAAAACTTTGACTCGTATTGTATGCTGGCTTTAATTAAATCTTTTGTCAAATAAACTTGTTGGATTATCAATTTTTTTCCTCAATTTTTCTGTGCAATAAACTTTTTTTTTTTTAATTTTTAATACCATTATTTGGTAACAGACAGATTAATTAAAATGATGTTACTTAAGTTTCAATAGATTAAAAAGATTTTCATTTTCCATTGTAGAAAAAAAAGATAAAGCATTATTTCAATGACCTATTTACTTTTGGGAGAAAAAAATATGGTATATACATACATTACATATTATACAGAACTTGCATTAATAAAAGGAAAGCCAAAAAGTATACTTTTTCCCTATTTTAATTGATTTTCCCCTGGGGATATGCAAAAGATGAAAAGCAGAAAGCAGACTCAATTTTTGTTTAAATTCAAAACTAAAGAAATACGCGTGGCTGGCTGGTATCATGGGATGAGTAAAATGATATTGATTACAATTTCCTTTATCGTTATTAAAATTTTTTTTATTTAAAAAAAAATCATATTACCATAACATTAAGAAATTTTAAGAAAAATATAAAATGCTTTTTAAGCATCACAACTAAAACAGTTTATTCAAGAAAAAGCTTTCATGTCTTAAGAACTTCAATTGCTAAAAATCATAGATATTTTCTAAAAACCAATACATACTTGTAAATATAAAATTTTCTCAACCCCTATAAGTATACTACAGGGGCTCATTTATGTAGTTCAATATCTATACATACTCGTACATACATTCAAATCTTATAAAAATGAAATAAAAAAGTTTAAAAAAATATATATGTATGTATTTCTGAAGAAGATTTCCGCATATCAAATCAAATAAAATGAATGAGCATAAACTAATTCCGTATTATTTGCCTTTTTCTCTATTTGTGGTACTTTAAATAAAATGAGCTGCCCTCAAGAAAATAAAATTCAATGCTGAAAGGGGATTAACCTACATTTTGCCAAAAACTGTTAAAAAAGCAGGTTTTAATTAGAAATTAAATACATACTCGTATATTTGCACAAGGATATATGTACATAGGTAGAGAAACGTCAAATGTAGTGGTATTTTTTTTTCTGTTAATTGAAAATTCAAAGAAAATTAATAAGCATAAATTTTATATAATAATAGCTGATCCGGCAAACGTTGCCACATAAATTGTTTCTAAGGAATTTCTAGGGTACAAAATAATAATTAACTCATTGTAAGTGTGTGAGGATGTGATATATGAGCAGGGTTGTCGTTGAAAATTTCGAAAAAGTATCACAAAAAGGGTATTTAAGAAAAAAAAAAGGTCAAAGAAAAAAGGTATTTTATAGTAAAATAGAGTCAAGTTTTTTTGTGAAAAAAGTAACATTTATTTCAATCAACAAAAAAAAAGAAACACGAATTTTAATAATTAATTAAATACATTAGACTAAAATAAAATTAATTAACATATGAGTACATACTGTATAAATCAATGTTAGCCCTCTAACTGGCCAGATCGTAAAAATGAGCGGATGAAGCTAATAATTTTTTTTTTTAAACTGGATATAGTCAAAAGAACCGTAAGTTTTAATTTACAGGTGAAAAAAACATTAGGAACGAACGACAAGTGAGGAACAGATAGTGCAGACCGTCTGTAGACGGTCCTGCCGGTTTGCAAATATTTTATTAATGAAAAGTTTTATTGAGACTGAAGATGAAAGTAAGTTAAAATACATATTTTTTAATTGTGATACTCCCAGAAATAATTTGTATTTGGAAACAAGGATTTGGGTGTCAGCAATATTTTCACAATTTATTGGGTTTTGTATCGACTAAAACAGTAAAATGATCGACACCATGGAACCAAATATCGCCAACTGGACGAACAAAAAGTGTCGTTTGTACGAAAAAGTGTCAATAGTGATACGAGGAGTTCTGTGAACGATGACGGAATATAAACATAATAAAACACCAAGCATTAATTAATTGTTTTAAATTTATTATAATTTATACTTATACTACGAAAAAAAAGTCCGTTTAAGAAAGTTGTCTGCAAGATGGGTTTGTTCTCAATTAACCATAAACGTGTGACAACTTCAAAGAAGGATTGTTTGGAGTTGCTTAACCGCAATCCGAATGAGTTTTTGCTGCGTTTTGTAACTGTGGATGAAACATGGATCCATTACTGTACTCCAGAGACCAAGGAGCAGTCTAAATCTGCTCCTAAGAAGGCCAAGGTGAGTTTGTCGGCCAATAAGGTGACGGCGGGATAATCCACATCGATTACCTTCAAAAGGGAAAAACAATAAACAGAGAATATTATGCCAACTTAGTAGGCCGATTTAATGAGGATTTAACAAGAAAACGACCCCATATGGGCAAGAAAAATGTTCTTTTTTATCAAGATAAGATAATAATGCATGGCAAAACTCTATGAATTGGGCTACGAATTGCTACCCCATTCGCCATATTCTCCGGATTTAGCCCCTAGTTACTACTTTCTATTTCCAAACCTAAAGAAATGGCTCGGTGGAAAGGGAATTAGCTCCAACGATGAAATTATTGCCTATTTTAAGGACCTCGAAAAATTCTATTTTTTGGAAGGGATACAAAAACTGGAGAAACGTTGGACTAAGTGTATTGAGTTAAAAGGAGATAAAAAAAATAAATTTTAGTTTTGCAAAAAACTGTGTTTCATTCAAAAAGTCACGGACTTTTTGATCCGCCCTCGTAATTGTTTTTAAATTGACTCATACTCATAACTCACTGTAGGGCGATCACACCCAAATCGGGCGACCAGAATCATCAAGAACAGTAGAAAAGGTGGAAAGTATTGATCAGTATGTTCGTGGCAAAACAGAGGTTGATCGTTATTATAATACACTTTACATAAAGTTCTAACCAGAGCTCTTAAATTTCGATAACGATTAGAAATCAATTAGATTACATTTTAAAAAGAATTGTACTGATTATATTATAATTCCCTTTTAAAGAATTTCTGATAAATAATTGATTACGATTACTAGTAATCTGAATTACTAGAAATTATAACAAAATAATGAAAAATAATTAAAAGTAATCGAAAAATAATCCGACTATTTTCAAAGATCACTTTTGATTATTAATAACTATAATCAAAAGGAATTAAAAGTAATCTTTAAACATAATCGGATTATTTTTTGATTACTTTTGATTCTTTTTGATTACTTTGTTCTAATTTTAAATAATTGAGATTACTTTTCCATTATTAGTAATCGTAATCAACTAGTAATCGTGCTAAACTGAATAAAATCTTAATTTAATCATTACTTCACCTTTCAAAAAAAAGTAATCAAATTAGTAATCAGTACGATTACTAATCAGTACTTAACAGCTATGGATACACATACATACATATATTCTCGATCATAAGAATTCGTTTTTAATCAAATTCCAATTTGTTCCTTACAGAAAGAACTATTTCAACACAACAATTTAACCCTACTTTTATCGTGTTCATTGTTAATATTTTTTTTGTTTCCTTTACCCCAAAACCACACAATTGTTTAGTTATCAGTAGGGTAAATGCTTGGATCACATAAAATTCGTATTCACACACACACACACACACACACACACACACACACACACACACACACACACACACACACTCACACACACACATACACACACACCTATCTATCTATTTATATATGTATAAATGTATGTATGAATTATTATTATGGATATTACACAAACATACATACTTACTAGTACATATAATATACAAGCGGGATACTGGAAACACTGGAAGCCACAGTTTCAAAACCGAATTTTGTGGTATCCTTGTTGATAAAATTGGAAATTACAAACAAACATAAAATTTATATGGTGAATGATAACAAAAGTTCATACTTTCTCTTTCCTCTGCAAAAACAAAGGAAAATAAAAAAAATTAAATAAAAAAGAACTAATATTGTTTTAAGCAAGCAATAAAAAGTGTAATTAATGTTTGTGTTATACATATTTAAATTAAAATTAAACTATTATTGTTTGTGCTTTGTTTTATAAAACTTTTACACACAGTATGTCAAAAATAAATTTGCAAATCTAAAATACTTCAACATTTTGAAATTTTTGAAAAAAATTATTTTGTTTTGCTACATTTTTTTCTTTCTAACTAATATATCGTCAGCTAAAATGCAAAACTATTTAACCAAGAAAAAAAAAATTAAAATCGCATTCTTAATTAATTATTAGGTATTTCACCGAAACATATCGTAGCATAACAGCCAGAAAAGCTCAAGCGCAATAATATTCGAACTTAGTTTTTTAACCAAAAACTATTCTTTGCAATCGTAAATAATCGATTTTGGACAAAGAAACCATGTCTAAAAAATGCTTCTGTTAAGCTTTTTTGGCGGTTGTGGTTATGATATATCCCTGCCAACTTTGAAACCCAAATTAAAAAGCGAAATGAAGGATATTTACTTCACTCACTTGAATAATTTTATTTAGTGTTTTCTCTATCCTATAAAATTTAAAAAAGTTTAGTTACGCGATTTTGCATTTTAGCTAACGATATGTGCTTATAATTTTTTTTTTAAAGAGAAGTAACACTCAGGCAATGAACTCTTACTATGTACTATTTATTACTAGGTGTTACTTTCTTTAGGAAAGGGTTAGTGATAGAGAAGACAGGCGGTGAAGGAAGCGATAGAGGATAGCTTCATTGTTTTACAACTCTGCTTTTTACACGTTTTTAATAATGCAGCGTTGCAGCGCCACTGGTGTCAATGAGGCGTATTAAGTATTTGAAGCTGGGCTTAGTAACTTTTACCAAAAAAAAAAAAAATTAATCTCTGGCCCATTGTGCTTTAACGAGAAAAAGACTTTGCATTCGTTTTATTTTACATACATGCATTCTTAACATCATTACTAATATATATCAAAGTGAATTTTTAATGTTAAGTTGTTTATATTTAATGTTGACTGTCATTGTCACTAAAATTATTCAAGGGCTAACAAACATGATATTACTGGAATGCATGTCAATTAAAAAATTTTTAACAAAAAAATTAGAAATACTTCAGAAGAAACGATACAAATACATATGCTATGTATGTAAATAATTAAAACCAATTTACTTACAAACAATTAAATAAATTTCCTCCAAAGTAATTACATACATATGTTAAAAAGAGAGAGAAGAAAGAAACTAAAAACAAACCACAATTCACTAACTAAAAAATAATTGCCATTGTGACGACCGTTTTCTGCCACAAAAAAGAAATCATGAAATGCATACAAAACTGTAATAAAGTTCTGCTGCAATAGTTTTTTTTTTTCATAGTTAACACCATGGCTTTGAGTTACTAAGCTTAAAGCTTGCAAGAGCAATTATTTTAAAAATGTACTTAAAGTAAAAGGTTTTAAATTTTTGTCCATAAAATAATAGTTAAGGCCACACACAATTTATTATTATAAATTTAATAATTGAGCATATGCTGTTTTATGTATTTTTTTAAATATATATAGTCTACTTGTTAATTATACATATGTATGTACATGCATATACATATGTAGAAATTTTTCTGTGTACATAAATGCATATACATATGTATATATATATGTACATACATTTATGTACACTAATAAATATGCATGTTGTGTTGTATATAAAATGCCTTGTTCCACATAGTTTCAACTGTAAGTACGCTTGACCTGGTTTACTTTCGATATTCGGTTTCGCTGAAAATGTTACGTTTCCCAGCACACTTTACCACCCCTCAAAACTTAGTAGAACTTGAAATATAGTATACATTAGTATATAAAATAAAGTAAATTCATGTTTTTGCATGCACGGATACATATTGCTACCTTAATATAGAACTGCCCTAAGTCATTTTTTTAATTCGAGTTTTTTATTGTATTTTTCTACACGCAGAAAAAAGATATCTTTGTAGCATGGTTGAGAAAACAATATTATGTTCTCTGAAACAAATGCGTGGTCGTTGAAAACTATTTATTGTTATTGTTTATTTTAAACATTAATTTCGTTACGGTAAACAAGGTAATGTTTGAATGTAATAATTACATTATTACATTCATAAAAAAGTGTGATATGGCTACAGTTTAACAATATAGTTTTGTTAAAAATTTATGACTACAACATAATTTTTATTATAATGTCAAAATAATATAATGTAAATAAAAATATAATGTTATCCAAAACCATACTATATTAAGTTCTAAATCAAAATCTTTTTCAGAAACATCTATCAGTTTAGTGTTTCGCTTGTAAGCAATCGGTAGTGCACGCGTGGTGTTAAATAAATAAATAAATAAATAAAGTATAAACAAAAGGGCAGATCAATAAAAATATATATACATAAATCTTTTTATACAGACGTATCTGTATTCGTGTATACACACATATGTAAGTACACATGTACATACAATATACATTTTATTTCAACAATATATATTTTTTTTATTTCTGATTTGACGCACAGCTGTTTTAAACAAAAGATCTGCTAATAAATATATGATTAAAAAATAAAATACTATTGTTATATAAAATAATATTGTATTTAACAATGTTATTTAACATGTTATTATAATATTAGAACATGGTATGATAAGTCTCAATTATATTTTAGTCACATATAACAATAGTGTTGTCTATTTACAATACTAAGATTAGGCACAACAAAGTTAATTGTTTTTGTAGATAATATTATTATTAACTCAGATAATAATATTATTTAAAGTTTGCTTTTCTATTAACAATAATATGATTTGACTGCAATCATATAATTCAAGCATAGTATGTTGCTGTTTGATTATGGTTACCTCAACCATATTTTTTCTTTGCGTGTATAGAGGTAGTATATCTAATGTATCGAAAAATGCAAAAATCACGATATCGAAAAAATAGTGAGTTAGGGCCTTTCTATATTAAGGTAACGATATGTATGTACATGTGTCTATTTTTGCATGATATATGACAATTTTTCCTTTGATAACTTTTTTTGGTTTAAAGCGGCTCTAGGCAAACAATACGTGCCATTACTCTACTGTGTTGTGTGTATGCAACAGTGTTGCCGTGATGGCGTTTCCATTTAAAATAGCTAACAGTCTAATTATTGCATGGGTTTCTATAGTGTGCAATTTCCTGCACTCTCACAGAAGTTGAGAAACTGTTTAATTCGTCTTCTGTTCTTGACAGATGCGACAGAATGTATTATAGGGAAAACCTAGCCGACTAGCATGTCTTTCGATTGCCCAGTGTTCCGTCAATACCGCGACCAACTGCAAAATTTCTTCTAAAGAAGAAAAAATAAAATGCAATTTGCAATGAAAAGTTAAAATCTACATCAACTGACAACACACACACTGGACCAAACACAAAGAACGCTGATGATGAAGGTGCAGTGACCTTCGAAAAGAGCTAGTTGTTCCATTCTACTAGTGTTTTTCACAATATTTACAATTAACTTTGCTGGTATTTGCTCATTAATAATTATTACATTAAATTTGGCTTACAGAGCGATACGAACTTTAGCCTAATCAAATCATAAATATAAAATGCTAGATTTTAAAACCTATGCAATCTTAGCTGTTTTTGGAAAACTTAAATGATTTTTTTTACGGGATAATATGCTAAAACTAGCAGTGAAAATTCTAAAATGACAACAATGTCTGAATCTCATCCTTAATTTATTTTATTTTATATTATTAATATTATTATTACCGCAGAACCGATCTTAAAAATTGTTTCACCTTTGGAAAGCTACAGTAGCAGCGTCAAATATAGAATAATTTTTATCCGGTTTTGAACCGGTTTTTTATATTTGATATGGATTTTTTCCGAAAAACACATTTTTTGGCTTGTTAGGGTAATTTTCGTTTCGGGTTTGATTGTTTAACAAGTTTTAAACCGGTTTTTATGTATTTGTCAAACAGATCAACGCGAGCGGAGCAGCGTTTAAAAACCAGTTGGTTAATAATATTGAATACGAATTTTGACACTCAAATTTTACTAGCCAAAAATTTCTAAAATTTTACCAAATCAAATCGACAACAGTGGCATGAATATTTTTAATGAAAATTTTTCGTTTTCATGTATGTATGTATGTTAGTGCGAACACTGCTTTTTAAGTGTGTGTGTGTGTTTTTTTTTTTTTTTTTTTGTTGTGTGTTTTTTTGTGTTAGTGACCTACTTTGAATTGCTTAAAATTGCACCTTTTGGGGGTTGTTATGTTGAGAAAACTATCATGATAAGCGAAAAACATGGAATGAATAAAATCTGAAAAGGAACACATTTATGTATAAATATATATATGTATGTATGTACATATAAAAAGCATTTTCTCCTTCATATTGACAAGGTCAGTAGTAGTGTATGTAGCAGGCAATAGCAATTTAGTTTTGTAGCAATATGCTGCTATGTATTTCATATACATATATTTATTTTTATTTTCATAGAAAATTTATTATTTTACTATTAATAAGCCTATAATACGGCATAATCAAAATTCATATGTAAGCCATACATTTGAGGGGTGGCGAATAAATCATTTTCAGCATAATTTATACTAATAGGCAAATATGGCGCAAATTCTCAAATATTTTTCTACTACAACTTTAGCTTTAATTAAATTTCTTATGTTTAGAGGAATTTTATGTTCAGGAAGCGACACAAATTGTTATGTTGGGGTAGGGTGTGGTTTTTTCTTAATGACATTATTTAAGCTTTTTAACACTCCTTGGCCCTCTGAGTAGATTTTATTCTGTTAAAATAATCGCCATTGAAAACACATTTTATCAGATTATATTAAAATTTATTTCTGTGAGTCACGTTACTACATAATTGGTCTCTTTTTCTTTTATTCTTATGGAAAATATAACATTTGGTAAAAATTTTTTAATATACTATTTACATAAATAATAATAACCAAGATAATACTAAACACGCAATGTATATATAACATCATAATTTGTAGATTTTCATTATATTTTTAAATATCACCTAAACCTCCAACTTTTAAGAGATCATTTTTATCCTCAAAATACCGCCGTGTTCAAGTCTTTGCCACTGGGTGGTACGTCAGTTGTGTTTCACCAAGAGTGTAGAATTAGATGTCAAAAAAACATATTTACTTACAAAAAAATTAATTTAATTTAAATCCGTATTTCGTCTTATGAACTTAGAACCAAAATATGTTTTTCCTGACATTCTTTGCTAGTAAATCTTTAAAATTTTATATTATACACTTACCATATTTTACAACACATTCAGGAACACGTTGAAACAAAATAAATCGTATGAATATTGTGTATATCTTTCTGCTACACAAAACTCTCGTTGAAACACATTAATTTGTTAGAAGGTGTTCACAAAGGATACTTTTTCCATATTACGTTTTACGTATAAACATTTTTTACATCACAGGCTTTTCACGCTAAATAATTTATGTAAAAAATTCTTATTACAAACACTACTTTTGGGAAAATTCACTTCACAAAAAGTTTTTTTATCAAAGGTTTTTTCATGAAAAGAACTTATATAAAAAATTCGTTCAATAAAAGGTACTTTTTATGAAATCATACTTTTAATAATAAAATATACTTTTTATAAAAGTACCTTTTACAAAAGCACTTTTAATGAAAGACAATTTTTATAAAAGGTACTTTTTATTACAGGTACTTTTTATTAGTCACTTTTTATAAAAGTTACTTTTTATAAAAGGTACTTCTATATATAAGGTACTTTTTATAAAATGTACTTTTTATAAATGGTACTTTTTGTAAAACGTAATTTCTATAAAAGGTACTTTCTATAAATGATAATTTTGATGAAAGTCATTTTATATAAAAGTTACTTTTTATAAAAGGTAAATTTTTTATATAATGTACTTTTTATAAAAGGTACTTTTTATAAAAGGTACTTTTTATAAAAGGTACTTCATATAAAAGGTACTTTCTATAAAAGGTACTTTCTATGCATAATATATTTTGTTAAAGGTACTTTTTATTAAATGTACTTTTTATAAAAGGTACTTTTTATAAAAGCTACTTTTTATAAAAGGTACTTTTTATAAAAGTTACTTTTTATAAAAGTTACTTTTTATAAAAGTTACTTTTTATAAAAGTTACTTTTTATAAAAGGTAAATTTTTTATATAATGTACTTTTTATAAAAGGTACTTTTTATAAAAGGTACCTCTTATAAAAGGTACTTTTTATAAAATGTACTTTCTATAAAAGGTAGTTTCTATAAATGGTACTTTTTATCTAAGGTACTTTTAATTAAATGTACTTTTTATAAAAGTTACTTTTTATAAAAGGTACTTTTTGTAAAAGGTACGTTTTATAAATGTTACATTTTATAAAAGGTACTTTTCACTAAAGGTACTTTTTATAAATAGGTAATTTTTATAGAATTTTCTTTTATAACAACTTTTTATAAAAAGTATTCACAAAAATTTTTATTAAAAAAATCTACTTTTTATAAAATGTATTTCTTTGTTAAAAATACTCACATGCATATCTTACATATTTTAAAAATATTTTCTATATTATTTCTATATATATATTATATTATTTATATTTTCTATCCTTATTTTTTTCGTAAGAATTTTCTATTTTTCATTTCCTTTAAACCACAAAAAAAAACATATGAATATCTGTATGTGTATAAATATATCGTTACCTTAATATAGAAAGGCCATGATTAATTATTTGTTTGAAATCGAGATTTTTACATTTTTCGATACCTTAGATGTTCTTCTACCGAAATATACAAAAAACTCGAATTAAAAAGAAATTAGTTTAGGGACTTTCTATATTAAGGTAACGATATGTATGTAGTTCGTGCTTAATTAAGCTTGATTTTCCTTGTTACCAGCACATTCAATACCAAATATGCTTTGTTTCAATTGTTGCTTAACTATAAAGTTGTTAACATATATTATCATTAAGGGATTTGTGCTGGAAGCCATCAAGACGCTGTCTCCTTTAAACCCTTTTTAACCCCCGACTAAAAAAGGGGTGTTATAAATTTGTTGTGTGTGTCTGTGTATCTGTGTGTCCACGTACAGGCCAAACGGCTGGATCGATTTTCATTTAGTTTTTTCTGTTTGAAAAATGACTTGATCGAGAGGGTTCTTAGCTATGTTTGAAGAAAATCGGTCCAGCTGTTTAGAAAATATAACATCTTTTCTGAAAAAAGTCGGGGGTTTTTAAAATTTTTAATTTTTGTTATTTAACTATTAATACGTAAAATACAATATTGTGACTTGACTTGTTGACATGCTTTTAAGTACAGAAATACACAAGTACACAAATATTTACAACTTAAACAATTTGAAACACTTTTCCAACATATTCCTTTAAAATATGCACTTAAATGTAACTTTTCGGCTGCTATTCTAAATAAAAAAAAGTTTTTACAAGCATTTATCATAATATTTTATGTTACATACAAACTAAATAGTATTTAAATATCGTTCATTTACTTTAATAGTGTCATAACTCAACAAGATAATATACTCCGTTTCTTTAGTTCATAATGCAATTCCGCAATTCGTTTATTATCTTGTGTAAAAATTTCATATAAATAGCTTAAACTACCACCTCCTGAGAGAAGAAATTTGTTTGATGTTTTCAGTGAGTTGCAAAACTAGATTTTTTGAGTTGTTACACTATATAAGTAAATGTGCGATATGTATGTTTGCACTTGTATCTGACCTAATTGTCGGCTGTTTGTCAGAGTAGCAAGCCGTAACAGCGCGGCTGGCGGCTAGCCGCTCAGCTGTTTTTTTTTTTTTTTTGAACAAGCCGAGCCGCCGTCGAACCACTCGGCTTATTGGCGGCTTAGTACTCAGCCGATATTATTTTCTTTTATTTTTTATACTCTTTGAATTATGTTTAATATTGTGTCTATTCCACTTGCTTATAGTTTTTATTTATATTTCGTATTGAATATGATAGCCTGAGTCCCTGAAATATGGTTGATATTGCTTCCACATAGAGAGAATGTGTATGTGAACGGTAAGTCCCGGTTCACACACTTCAACTTTTGTTGATCAACTCGTAATTCAGTTGTAAGAGAGACGGAGGAAAAAGTACAAATATCTCTTTTTTTCTTACAGCTGTGTATGAACCGGGACTAACGTAGCTGCGGCAACACTTACGTTCTTTATTGGAGTCCCTTCCCAAATCCATGCCCGTTTACATAGACTTTTTGTTGCAGCAGTTAGGCGACTTTTTATAATTTGATCAAAGCTTTTTATTCGTTCATCCGTAGCACTGTTGCAATAAATGAAATTTATGTATAGTCTAGTTTCTATGGTTTAACAATTTACGAAGTTATTTTTATTGGCACTTAGGACATCAATTATTGCAACATGCAAACTATTGCCTTTGCAAAGTAAATTTTGCGTGTGGAAAAGGGGTATTTTCTAGAAACAGACTGGGTTCAAAAAATTTTTTATATGCTTAAACAAATCGACGTTAAGCCGTTCAGCCGCTGCCGCCGAAAATATTTGTCTTTCAGCCGCCGCCGAAATTTTTTAGTCGGCTTGCTACTCTGCTGTTTGTTCGCTCTTTATTTATTTGATATGCATTTAGCTCATCATCATTGCCATCACATTGTCATAGTTTTAAAAAAAATAAAATAAATAAATAAATATAATGTAATAATAAACACAAGTTTATGCAATTTATTATTTAATTTTATAAATAAACACATGTACACAATACCCATATACTAGATATTCGTGTATGTATGTATGTATATGCATACGTGTTACTATAAACATGCATATGCAGAATATGCATAAGTATGCATGTTCAAAAACGTTTAGCCTTGTATTCACACACAAAGTAATTGCAAAGCAATCAAACCGAACAACAAAGCAGCTCCGTTACATACATATGTATGTATGTACGTACATACAGCAGAGAGGAGACAAACAACTAATAAATTAATGAAAATGTAACAGAAAGTTGGGAAGGAAGTAAGCTTTTTAACTGGGTCATCATTGCAAACAATAAATAGAAACAAGTACATCCAAATACATACATATGTATGTATGTACATAGTACATAAGTGTCTACTCACACAGAAAACAAATCATATCAACTAAACGAGGGTTAGACAAAATGACACAATTTTCAAAACGACTTGTAAAACAACCTTGTATTTGATATAAATAGTTATAAGACAAAACCCCTCACAATTGGGATTTCACTTTGAGAGTCAAAACGTTAAAAAGAGAAAAACTAATTAAAAGCAATAATTAAATTACATATTTATACGAGTATTCATTGTTTGGATAGATAGAATAATAATGAAAACAAATTGATAGAAAAAGGAATTGTATTAAGTTAAGCAAACAGTATAACTACTGCTAACATACAAACATAATGCACTTAAATAAAGTTATTTTTACAAAACTCTTTGCTGCCTTTAAATCAGCTACGTCCAAAACATATGCACAAGGTGTAAGCTTTTACAAAAGAGCTTTGTGCCTTCACACCGACCAGAGCACAACAGCCAATCAGATCTCGGCGACAACAATGCTTCTTGCTGACTTTGCAAAGAAAAAAGAACAAACTGTAAGAGCTTTCAAAGCTGTTTATCTCAAATGCAAGTATTATACATACTATTGTTTGGTCGTAGCTGCTTTAAACGTTTATTTACGGTACTGCTGCACTATAAAAAAATTTTGCCATTTTGTAGCTATAATTAATTACAGCCAAACGACAGAACCGACTGAAATGATTTTTTGGAATCAAACTTTGGAAGCCTACCTCTTAACGTTCTGAAAGTTTTTATCACTTAATCTAAAGAAGAAGAAAATTTATCACCTACGCTCACAACTTTTGACTAATATTAACAATACCTTCGTAACTATTTAAAAAAAATTTTAATATTCAAAAACCATAATTTTTTATTATGAAAAACTTTAAAATCACTTTGAAATCACACACAAAATACTTGATGAAGTGACAGTATATCAAAATTGTCGAGAAATTTTAAAAAGGTTGTTTTCTTTGCTATTTTTTTTTTTTTTAAATTAAAGCAAACCAAAAAATTACTCAAGTTTAAAATTTTTTAAAAAATTACTTTTTACTCACAGTCACGCATTCTCACGCGTGATAATTTTCAAACACTCCTTTTTAAACCTTTTAATATGGCTTAACCATGCATTTAAAAAAAAAACTAAAGTGGATTTAAAAATAATTGATTTTCCGATTTCTTCCCCATACAATTTCTTGTCGTTTTAGTTACCTAGACAAATATGCATGCTTGTCATATACTACGTTTATACGCAGGGCTTGTTTGCAAATAAAACTGTAAATTGTTGCCATATTATTGTTTTTATTGAAACTCACTAATTCAGAAAACTATTCACGATTAACGTACTATTTGCAAATAAAATGCTTGAGGTTGCCACGCTTACAAATGTTCGATAACAAAAAACAATAAATGGATAATTATTGCACAAAAAACATTGATAGAAGCAAATAATGACAATTAAAACAAATAATTATTTGATATTTTGTACAGTGTAAAACTTTTTTGTTGTCAACATAAGTAAAGCCTATAGTACACGGCATGTAAAAAACCACAAGCGCATGTGGTTCTGACCTAATTTTGACGTCATCACAAAGCTACATTTGCTACATGCCGTGTATTAGCAACATATGTACATGCAAATATTCATATGATTATAGATTTGCTGCCTCAGAAAATGTGTTCAATTCGGTTAAAAATGTCACATTTGTATTTTGGATCAAAATTTTGTATCAAAATTTTACGGCATGTAGCCACTACTATTAATTTTAATAAATGCAACAAATGCGTGACGTCATCGCCACATATGCATGTGGCTTTTTACATGCCGTCTACTATAGGCTTATGTTTTCTATAGAAGTGCTACCAAATTTGTGTAATTCTGCTATGCCGTATAAACAGTTTGTTAATTTATTTGCAAATATTTTTATTTGCAAATAGTGCTCGTATAAACGTAGTAATAAATGCTCGTAAAATTTCACGTGGAAATATCCGAACGTCTAAACAGTTTGTTTTAAAAAACACCGTCCGTATCCCAAAATATTTTGACAATTTATGAAGAATTATTATTCACAAAGATCTGTCTGTTGGAAAAGTTCAAATATGTAAGCTTTTAATTATAGTGAAATTAAACGTGTGAACGAAAAGTTTTATTCGAAAATGTTGACATATGGAATTCATGATGAGGCTAATGGTTTTTAATAAATTTGCAAATATTTGCAGTTTAAATATTTCAAATTCGAAGGATAATAGATTGTCCTAGATAACTGTGATGGAGTAATAGCTATCATTTTTTTCAAATAAAAAGACTATAGTTCTATTAGTTTAAAAAAAATACTCACTTTCAACATTATCTTCCATTTATACAGTCTCTGATTGTTAATTCATTTAGGAACCGCATGCAAAACATATTATAACGTAATGGTAAATCAACGTGATGGTAAAATATATACAGGCACGTTTAATTTCTTATGTTTTAGATATATTAGAGCAAAAATAATTTTAATATTAAGTTTCTTTAGTTTTAGCCAAAAAAAGAAGAAGATTTCCTATAATGCAGCCTTGCCACTTTCTGTATTATAGTACAAAAATTATACTATTTAAAAATGTTTGTACTGGGCGATTCTATTCTGACGGGTGAAACATTTAGACGCTTTAAACGCCTTTTACTAATAGAAAGAAACACATTTTCAAATTAAGTTATTTCTAGAAGGGGTAACATTTTTTTATATAAAGGGTCCGCCAGATAACTTTTTTTTTTTTGAAAATGCTATAACAAAAAAACTACTGAATATTTTCTCAAATTTCTTTTTTTATTTGAAAGTACAATCCTTAATAATGAAAAATAATTTAATTTAAATGGCTGCCTCGGCTGGCCATGCAGTAGCCTACACGATCGGTCCAATTTTTAAGCACATTATCGATTGTGTGCAGCTGTATTTCACCAATGGCTTCACGAATACGAGTATTGTCCTTTAAAGCGTCAATTGTCTCTGGCTTGTCGGCGTAACACTTATCTTTGACGGCACCCCACAAATAATAGTCCAACGGTGTCAATTCGCAGCTCCGGGGGGTGGCCAAACGACATCAGCTCTGCGGCTGATAATGCGATCTTCAAAAACAGGTCGCAAAAATCGAGTATAGCTTCGGCTGTGTGGCACGTAGCGCCGTCCTATTGAAACCAAATGTTGCCAATATCCTCCTCTTCAATTTTTGTGAACAAAAATTCGTTCAACATGGCCCGATAACGATCGCCATTGACTGTAACGGCCACTCCTTGCTCATTTTCGAAAAAAAAATGGCCCAATTATGCCTCTGGACTAGGGTGATCGACTCGGTTTTTCAACCGGTTTTAAACCCCGGTTTTTTCAAAATACGGTTGTCGGTTTTTTCAAAATGTTGATTTTTCGAATGTCGAATAGTCCGGTTTTTTTTACAATTTAAAAACCGGCTGAGTCGAATACTTTTCGGTTTGTATACTTTGCATGTTTTGTTGATTTTCGTAAGTATTTTTTTAGTGTAAAAGCTCTAAGCTTTTTTTTAGAGCATGGCAACATTTACTGAACTATGAAATTTAAGAGAAAATATTTGATGAGCTAATAGCAGAGGCGAATTTAATTAGCTTTATGGTGTACAATGGATGTCAAAATACAAGTTGCAAAAATGTTTTTTAGTTTTGGTGCAATTTTGCTTCATATTTTATATATAGAGGTAGATATCCACCTTGTTCATACATTCATATGTATATACCATTAAGGAATAAACTCCACATACACCCATCATTTTTGGGATTTGAGGAAACTTGGGAAGAATTTCAAAAAATTAATTATGCCAATATTTAGGGTGCTAATAAATATGTTTATACAAAAAATAAAAAATTAGAAAATAATTATAATAACAACTTAATAGACCATATTTGGATGTCATTTGTTGACGGCTTCGTACCGGAAATCACAGAATTTTCAAACAAGTTGACGACATCAAACATTTTGCACGTATTTTTTCATGTATTTTATTCCTGTATGTAGACTTTTCTCCTATGTATTTTTAATATTTTTGCTACTGTAGGTGTTATAATTGTTTTTTTATTTTTTGTATAAACATATCTATTAGCAACCTAACTATTGGCATATTTTTGAATTTCTTCCCAAGTTTCCACAAACCCTAAAAATGATGGTTGTATGTAGAGTTTATTCCTCAACTGTATATTATATATAAATATTTATTTACTATACATAAGTATATGAAGTTAATTTTTATGTTTTACCTTTAATTTTTGTATTTTTTTATAATATTTACATGAACTCTTAACTCTTTTTTTTATAAAGCAATTTAAAATCAAAACTTTTGTATAATTTTCTTACTTAAAAAAACCGGTTGGCCGGTTTTTCCTGAATTGCAAAAACCGAAACCGGCTTTTTCATAATTTCAAATATTCGAACTATTCGAAAACCGGTTTCTGGAAAAATCGAATAATCGATCATCCTACTCTGGACCAAAATCCGCACCAAACAGTGACTCGTTTTGGGTGCGTCGGCTTTTCAATGTATGCGTGCGGGTTTTCTGTGCCCCAAATGCGACAATTTTGCTTGTTTACATACCCGCCAAGATCAAAATGAGCTTCATCTGAAAAGATGATTTTTTTTGGCAAAATCGGCATCTTCTGTAAGTCGATCGCAGGCCCACTTAGCGAAGCGTATACACAACCATATTCGTTCAGCGGAAGGATAAAACTAATTATCTGTCAAATCAGACATGAGCTAAGTTTTACCATTCACGAAATAAGCACTAGTTGAAAAAAAACGTTAGATGGCGGACCTTTTACTATTGTTATCTATTTACAAGAAATTATATGAAACGGTCAAATAGCCACGAGAGAGCTTTAAAGTTCATGACGGGTGCAACCAAATTGGCCCACTTTCATAAGATCATACCACAAAAACACAAAACTCTGTTAATTTTTAAACTTTTATTGTATTATTCTTTTTTATTGTGAAAGACGAGATATCAGACTATGATTATCAAATCAAAGATCGTAGAGAAATATAATCCAATAATAAGAAATTTGCTCTTTAAGCCATGACGGGTGCAACATGACGGGTGCAAATCTATGAATCTTAATGCTTCGAAGTGCACAACAAATTTATATTTTTAAATAAAGTTTAAAAGCTTACGTTTAAAAAAATTATATTGTTATAAAATATAGATATTTTACTTTAAATTGGCATCAAAAAAAGTATCAAAAAATTATTTGAAAATTGATCTTAAAAGTTGTCTAAAATAGAATCGCCCTACTATTAATGTGCAATGAAATTGTTGTAACATTTTTGTACTATTTTACAAACAAACAATTCAAATGGGCTGAGTTGGTTTGAAAAATACTGAATCTAATTTGTAAAATAATGAATTTGATTTGGAGAACTCTGAATTTGCTATAAAAATAAACTTGAATTTACTGCCAGTTTATAGAAGCCATGTAAAAATTCTCGGCTGTCTATTTATATTGAAAATAAAAACAAATTTTGAGTGCTTTGTTTTTGTTTTCAATATAAATAGGCAGGCGAGAATTTGTACATGGCTTAATTTTGAAAGTGTCGAGTTGGATGTTATACACATATACATATGTGCCCATAATTATGGAAATGGTCTAAGTCATGTACATTTTTGCTTCGAAATATTAAATTAATCTTAAAAACACTTCAATAAATAAATAAATATTAAATAAGTTTGAATAATGGAGACTAGTACAACTCTAAATTAAAATGTTGCATAATATAAAAATATTTTTTGATTTTTTCAAATGTAATCTATTAAATATCCTGACTAGAGATGTGCAAACGTCGTGATTTTATCGTGTCACGCGTGATCAAATTTATAACTAATCACGCGTGAGTACGTGAGCGTGACTTAAAAATAAATTACTCGTGCGTGATCGTGCGTGAGCTATTTTTAATAATCACGCACGAATTCTCACGCTCTCACGAGATATCATTCCTGAATAAGTCAGTATCAATATTCTATACCATTTTGTACATGCTACGATGCAAGACCATTTGCACAAGATTGTGTATTGGGCTATTGTTATAATTTTTTCAGGCGTAGTAAACTGACTCATATGAAATTCAAATATACCAATATAGAAAAATAAAATTATTTTAATATATATTTTTTATGGTACACAACTATATTTTCCCTAAATTTCGACTTTTTTCAGAAAAACTACGCGTACATCCGCATTTATGAAAAGGCACTCTTAAATTTTAGTTAAAATTTTTTAAAACTATCTACATAATAAAATCTTATAGTTGAATATTTTAAAATCTACCTTCACAACTTTTTATAATCGCTTTAACACAAAAATATTTTTTAAAATTTACTATTTTAGGATATTGCTGAATGTAGGGTACATATCCAAAATACAAAATAATTGGCTCTAAGCACATTCTTAATGCATTGTCTTCAGCGCTGTGTAATTAAAAAATTAAAAATGTATTAAACAAAGTTTTTTACAAAACTGAAAATAATGAAGATACTTAAAAAAACACATGCCTTTTTCAGGGAAATTTTAGAATTTGGATTTTTTAGCCTTTTCCCGATTTGACGAATGAATATGTTAATTTTTTTTCCTATTTTTATATAAAATTTTTTCAAAAACTTAACTTAAAATTCAACAATAAATTAAAAAGTAATAGGCGAAATACTAAAAAAAGGTCAAGGAAAAAAAAAATTTTTTTGTCTTAAGTAAAATATCTTATGAGAGATACGGAAACACATCTTGGGCAATTATTTCTTAAGAACTTCAAGTTTATGTCAAAATGTTTTATCCGGTAAAATTCGGATAATTTTTAAAAAAGTTACAAGCCTCGGCAGTTTTTTTGAGTCCCAGGTAGTCAACTTTGGCCCACTGTAACTCATGTCCAGCTCAAGCCAGAAGACTGTCATGACATGTGTTATAAAGCCTAAGTCCTCCTCTATGGATGTTGGAGTTTCATATAAATCCAATCAATAGTTTAGAAGTTCCAGATTTATTGCCATTTACTTTGTACAAGTCCCCACTGTGCAATGTAAATTTTACATATACACGTGCATACATATGTACATACATACATATGTATGTGTGTGTAAAAACCTATTTTTCAACCCAAAAAAAGATACAAATTGGATTACATACTTTTTCGTGAGCATGCGTGATCGTGATAAGTTGTAAACCACTCGTGCGTGATTAAGAATATTTTGTTCGTGAGCGTGCGTGATCGTGAAAATTTTCAATATCATTCGTGTGTGAAAGTGCGTGAGTAAAATATTTTTCTGCGTGAGCGTGAGTGTCGTGAGTCAAAAAACGCTCACGTGCACATCTCTAATCCTGACCAAAGAAATATATGATTTAGACAACTTTCATAACTAAGGGCACATATGTATGTAAAAAATAAATATGTGTATATGTATGTATGCAAGGGAATAAATATGTTTTGTTAATCACTAAATGCATATAATACATCGTTACATCGTTATAGAAAGGCCCTAACTCAAAAAAATTTTTTAATCGATATTTTTGCAGTTTTCGATACATTTTCGATAATATGATAAATGATCAGTAAAATAAATATTTTGACAGACATGTTGGTTATTATTTAATTTTGCTTTTTAAATTGGGCTTTATTTCATTTTTATTGCGTGTTTTTTTTTCATAAATTGTCTCTTTATTTTTTTGGGTTTTATTTTGTTGTTAGTTATTTCCTTGGGCCTTATTTCATAGCGCCGCACAATTACATATGAGTCGTAATGATGACAAGTAAGATGTAAATAAATTCAGTAAAGTGCGACCACGGACACTACATATCGTTACCTTAATGTAGAAAGGCCCTAACTCATTATTTTTTTTATGTCGACATTTTTGTATATTTCGATAGAAGAACAGCTAATGTATCGAAAAATGCAATAATCTCGAATTAGCTGTTGGCCAAAATCTGATTACACCATTTTTTTAAGGTGCAGTGATTTTCGAAATCCTTGTAGGCCCATAAAAAAAATTGGTCACCAAAATCACCAAACGGGGTATAGGTGTTTGCTATCCTTTGGTAGTACTATCGAACCTATATTGTCAGGACCGTGTGGATTTTTCACTGTAACACAGTGTAATTATTTCTGTATAATAATTATTTTTTGTGTACAAAAAAATTTTTTTATGCGTGTTACAAAATATTAATTATGAAAATATCTCATTGGCAATTAAAGTTAAGTTATTGGCTATTATTACTCTGTATTATTGACTACTGAATATAAAAATTTAATTAATCATTCAAACTAGGGAAATTATGTACATATTTTCCCTTGCAAATAAATATATGTACTTATAAATGTATATTTACAAAAAAAAATATCCTGTAGCATACATATCTGTAAACATACATACATATTTTATGTTGTCACAGATATACATACACACACACACACACACATACATACATGCATACATTTAAACAGGCAATGCTCTATATACCGAAGGGATGTGAGTGTATAAATTATTTCTACTATTTTGATGCACAACATTTTATTCCATTACTTCCAATGACCTATTTTTAAAAAGCAGAATAACAACTTACTGTCTACTGTAATGTGTGCTTTTACCCCCAAAAAAAGAAAGGAATAAAAGTCATGTATCCTTGATAATAACACTAACTTGAAGCTCTTAAGCTAGAAAGAAAAAACAAAAACAGAAACGCAACCTTGCTCAATTTTCTTTTGATGCAAGAGAGAATCTCTTGAAAAGGATTCTTGTTAAACTCTGTTGAATTTTTAAAACATAAATTACTCATTTAGTAAAAGAAAAACTTGAGGGCTTTCTCTTAACCTAATGAATTTTGACTCAAGGATAAGTGTACTCTTGAGCTTTTTGATTTTTTTTTAATTTACTCGTACTTGAAGTTCTCCTGCCTTCTGCGCCATACTAACAATTATTATGATTATGTTATGTAAAAAGAACGAGTTGTTCTTATGCTGGAACATAAAAATCAGTGTTGCCAAATTGGGTATAAAGTGCCCAAACGAGCATACTATGTGTGATAGACGCATGTTTGTCGCTTAAAAAAAGACGTACAAATAAACACGCAAATTACTATTTGTATTTAAACTTTTCTCGTCCGTGCATTTCTCCATCATTAACAAGAATTACAAAGAAACTGATTTATTTATTGTCAAGCAAAGTTGTGGACGTTCAAATATTCTGCGGTTAAATAAAACATTAAAACCCTTTGATTTTCATCAACCATTGCCCAGAATGTGTACGTATAGCCGAAAATCCGCCAACTGCACGCACACAACTTTGTGATTGATGAGTTTATTTGATCGTCTCCAGGACACATATATGTTAGTTTTATATATCAAAATTGAGCACTATTATTAAGAGCAATGACAATAGTGCTCAATTTTACGTATATTGGCAGGAAAACAACTGGGATGAACTAGGAATTTTTGGCTGCGGATAATTTTCTTCTAAAATAAAACAACAATAAGTGTCATGGTGTCGGCCGCAATTGGCCATACAAGGCGAGTTCTGCAATACATTTATTTCTATTTCTAACGGGTCGAATGACGTGCAAATCAGTTTTATCTTTCTTTGCGTAACAAACAGTAAATAGAATTATCAATTATAAGCCCCGGTTCACACATGGCAATTTTAGTTGAACAACTTTTTAGTTATGAGGCGAAAAAAGAAAATATAATTATCTTCACTCTCTCTCTTTCTCTCTCTTTCTCTATCTTACATAAGTTCAAATGTTGTGCAAATATGGCGATTTTTCGCCAAACGTAGCGATTTTTCAACTTGTTTGGTGTCTAAATTTTTGATTAGGCGACATGGAGATTTTTCTGCCGATTAATAAATTGTTGGCGATTTGCATGGCTATTTTAAAAAAAAATAAAATGGCAACATTTTTGTAATTCAGGAAAATTAAATTGTTGGACGGGTAGTTTCAAAAATAACTACTACCAAAACTCATCGGCAAGAAATGAAAACAATTTGATTTTGATGTTTTTTCTGATATTAATTATGGTAATTAAATTCGTTTTGAATTTAGATGAGGAAAATTTACAACAAATAATTTTTATTTATTTATTTATTGGATCCCTTAGATAACAAGACATAGTCTTATAATTATAATGCAGGCTTGTATTGTGTATAATAAATTCGCCAATTTTTGGCGAATTTATTTCTAATTACTTCTGCTAAATTTTTGTACGATTATTTTATAAAATTTTGTATTCAAAAAAGAGATACATATTTATATAAAAACAAATTTATTATCAAATATATATTTTAAAAAAGAAAACTACATAAAATTGATATTGGCGATTTTTAAAATCAATTTAGCGAAATATGTCGGAGAACAACTGAAAACCCTAATAACAGCTGTTATATTTTCTTCGTTATTGTCTTCTGCGTACTGGACGAAATTCCTCGTTCGTTCTAATTGTTTTATAGAACAATTTCTGGGAAAAATTAGAACTTTCAAAAAAGTTTGATCTGTTTTGGAGATACCTGGGAATTAATATTTTAAAATATTGAGAAATAGTTAAATATTATAGTAATTTATTCAACCTTTTTATTTTTTATAAAAATTTTATTTCAGCTTAAGATCAAATCATACCAAATTTGGTAGGAAACATCATACTGCAGTAGTAGAATTTATTTTATTATTTATTTCAGATATAACGGTAACAATGTTTGACTCTCTTTGTTCGCTAACTAGCGTTCTCTTTCGTGACTTTATTTACTGGCTTTTTCAATGTTATTGTTTATATTGCAAGAGCATAAATCCTACTTTTCAGGATATTCCTTTTTTTATCTACGAACATGCCCAACATAAATGATTCTCTGTGTTTTTGTCGTCTGCTACATACAGTATTGACACACACAAATGAACATTGTTGCCTACATATGTGTGTACATATGCACATATGTACATAAATATATGTAAATGCTTGTTACACATATTGTAGTTGACCTAAATTGTGATTTTTTTCTGTTGGTTTTCGTGAAAAATAAAACTTGATTTGATATGCGTTAAGTTTCTTGGTGTATGTATGTATGTATGTATGTATATGTAGCCTTATAACACTTTATTTATGTATATACACATACTCTTGAAATTTCACAGAAACATCCTTGGAAAAATATATTGCGTATTTTGATTTAAGAGGGATGTTGATGATTTTTGGATTTAGTTTGACATTAAGACTGTTAAAGCACAATATCTCAACAGCCATAAATTTAAGCCAAAATCGAACAGAAACAAATACACTCACTAAGGTTCGAATGACAAAATATGTTGAAAACAAAAACAAATTTTTTAATGTTATTGTTGTTTGCAATACAAGTTGTCGATCGAACGTTCGCGAGTGACATCGTGGGACAGGCAGTTAATGTTCATATGCAAAGTTCGCATTGGGAATCATACTTATTTTGCATCGTCCATAGGCATTGAGTTAAGGAGAGTCGAAATCAACAACGTCATAAATGTTGCTAAGTATGAGTTCGATGCGCACTTCGAACTTTCAAGTGAATATGATTCATAGACAACATTGCAATAAGTATAAGTGCGCATAAGTACAAGAAATTATAAGGCATGATTCAACTCTACTCACTTTTTCACCACTCATTGCTCTTCTCTGATACATATGTACATATATAGGATTACGAGTATGGGAACGTGAAATTCAGATATAACTCAGTACTGTTGCTTCACTCACGCAACAGGGGCACAATCCTAAATGTTAATGGCCTTTCAAAGCCACGACAAATTTCTTTAAAAAAAAATGGCCCAAAGAAATTTTTTTTCCCATTCAACTTTATCATAAAAATTTGTCAGAAAATCAGTTTATTAGTACTTTTTATAATTTTATGCTGAGTTCTGCCTGAATTTCATGTACAAAATTTTTCATTTATTTCTTCGCGGAAAAATAATTTTGTAGAATTTTGTAATTCTACTCTAACAAATGTTTGAAAAACCTATGTAATATATCGTTAACTTAATATAGAAAGTCCCTAACTCATTATTATTATTTTATTTTTAAATCGAGAGTTTTGCATTTTACGATACATTAGATGATGTTCTAACGAAATACTCTTATACAAAAAAAAATTAATGAGTTAGGGCCTTTCTTTATTCAGGTAAAGATATGTATATATATATATATATATATGTATGTCCGTAATTTTTTTTTTTTTTTTGAAATTCAATAATTGCATTAAGAAAACTGAATTTGTAATTAATGTTAGAATTATTTTCACAGTAAGCAAGATTTAGCCTCCATTTTTGTACAACTTCAATTGGAATACAAAAACCACTAGACATTACATATCGCTAATAAACGGTGTGTAAATTTAAGTTTAGGAAGTAAATTGGCTTAAAAACACAATTTTTTGACAAATTTAGTTTCATTGATGCCAGTGTAAAGTAGAAATATGGGAATTAATAATGGAATATGATGTCGGGCAAATGTCCACCTCTAGCACATCGGCAGACATTCGCTCTATTCCACAAAATTTTTAACCAAATTTTGCAACAAAGCTTGGCTTATCTCGTCAATGCGGAGCCTAATTTTATATAACCGAGCGTCAGCTGTTTCTGGTTTTTTCAAGGAAACCCGGTCTTTCAAATGGCCCAATAGAAAATAATCCAACGGCGTTAAATCACAACAACGAGGCGGACAATTGACATTGCCAAATCAAGAAATTACGCAGCCGGAAAATTTCTCATGCAATAAGTGAATTGTTTGGCCGACTGTGTGGCTTGTGGCGCCGTTTACATAACCGCCTAATTCCGCGTTCCATGGTCAAAATTTCACAAATTTTTACTAAATAAATGTCAAAAGATGACAGCTGAATTCTTGGCATTTCATCATTTGACAGCCAATTTGTGTCTTAACCTCAAATTATTCCAACCTTTGTATGAGTATTTTACTGCAACGTCTTAAAAATTGATTCATTCAAGAAATGAATGGCTACAACCAGAGAAAAAATCGCTTAAACTTATTAAAAACCATATTGAATTAATAAGAAACTTTAACGAAAGTCTATTCATGTTGAAATTTCTTATTTCAATATGGAAAAATATTAATTTACAGTATTAATTTATTAATTTTATTTATTTTTAAGTATCTCAATATACATTTTCTATTATATGGAAAATTATTGAATTAATATGACGCGTTCTTATTTTTAAGTTGAATCTTTTCCCTGAGTGTACTACTAACTATTACCAGGTGTTTCCTTCTTTAGTCCTAGTTTACACTATGCAAGTCTTATTGCTAAGCTGATTAGTTGGTTAGGAACAGAAACTTTTCTTTACCCTCGTCACTCTCTCTCTCTCTCTCCTAACAAACTAATCAGCTTAGCAATACGACTTGCATAGTGTAAACTAGGACTTAGGAAAGGGATAGTGATAGAGAAGACAGGTGGTGAAGAAAGAGATAGAAGAAAGTTTCATTCTTTTACAACTCATCTTTTGCAGACGAATATGTACATACGTATGCACATATGAAATTTTCTCAACTTTAGATATTTAAAGGTTAATTTTGTTTAGTTTTTGTACTTATATTAATCATTAGAAATTGAAATAGTAAATTTTAGTGTTTCCCGAAATTTTTAATTTGCAAAAGGTCAATACTTAACAAACAATTTGCATTGCAAGCAAATAAAACACGCCTTCTATTTTGCCTTGGTTGACATAATAATATAACTTTGTGTGTTTCTTAACATTGCTTGAAAAAAAAATTAAATTTCTTGTCATATTTTTTGTTTTAAATTTCAATAGTATATGAGTTTGAAAATCAAAGTTGAGACCTGTCACACACATTATGAAAAAATTACGTTTCTTGTCCAAAAATAACAAACACGACACAATTTCATTTATTATTATTATTCTTTATTACTGCTGAGTTAACCTTGAAAATTTTACAAATTTATATTTAGACTCATCGGCACACTTTTTTTTAACAAAAACTAATAAAATGGAATTAGTAACTAAATGAGAAAAAAAATTAAGAATATCTACAAATTACGAAAATCTGTAAAAGTGGGCTACAATAACATTTCGAGAGCAAATCCAGCGTCAGCCAACGTCTACATTTCAATGCGTTGACGTGCAAATTAAAAATGTCATTAAATCGATACGCACAGAAAAAAATAAAATAAAAATTATATTTATATACATGATTTTGCGTTGAATGAGAAAAAAAGCGGAAAAGGCGTTATTTAGGTTGTAAATATTAAAAGGAAACATATTATTAGCATACTTTGAGGAGTTTAGTAATATGAAATAACCCACCAAACAAAATTCTCCAAATTCGTAACGACTGGTCGACAAAATCTTCCGATTTCGGAACCAAAATATTTTTATTATTTGATTATCAATTTACTAATGTATTTTCTTTCTAATTCTATGGACACTCACAATTGCTTAAAAAATTTAACTACATATACATAATTAAATACGTCAAATTTTAATGTTGAAGGCTGTTATGTTGCAAAACATGTCAAGCTATAATATTTTTGTGAAATGAAATACAAGAAAAATATATATGTATGTGTATAGTTTAATACAATTATTTTTCTATCAATAAAAATAATTGAAAAAAATACATTGGAAATTATACATATGTATGTATGTATGTATGGAAGTATAAGCTGTAGTATAAGTATTAATTACTAATTAAATATAATTTTATTGCATTTGCATTATTTATGTATGTAGATAGTAATATAATGTTGCTGTATAAAAATGAACCACATACATACATGTGTATGTATGTGTATGTAAAAGAAAAAGAAAATTGAACCAGTTTCTAACAATGCCATGTACTACTTCAATGTAGGTTAAACATAGCCAGCCATGCACACAAATGCAAGCTGGCTATAGGAAAAGAGAAGGGCAAGAAAGAGCCTTTAATAGATATACACACAACCAGTTAAAAACTGAAAACTTATGAAATATACATATACATATGTATGTACATGCATAGTATAAATGCAGTTTACTCTTTTATGTATATTATTTTATTTACATTTTATATGTTTTTATGACCTCGTGCTGATTTTTCTTTCTTTATTTTTGTAATTTACTTCAATAAATAAAAGAATAATAAAACATCATGCCCATGCTGAATTTAACACTGAGCAAGCATACCTTTTGTTTTTAACACACATACAGATGCCTGTGGCATAACGGTTTTAGCACACTAATATGGCAACACCTATTTGCTCAGAGCAGGGATGTCTAATTGAGATTTTAATAACATGGAAATTGTAGTCAATATGTCGATGGCTTAATATAAAAAAGACGTAACTCTAATTTTCGATATTTTACAGGAGAAGGAAAAAACTGAATAAAAACTAAAGCATTTACATGCAAGAAAAATTTTTTTAAATTAAAAAACGTTAAAAACGCGATTTTGAAAAAAAAATTACAAACGCCCTTTTTATATTAAGCCATCGATGTATAGAGAAGTTTGTATGTATATAATTACATATGTATCTACATTTCATTATTCTTAATTTTATTATTTATTTATTATTTTATTATTTTTACATACATACTCCTATATTGAGAGATAATTAATATTTGAAATTTATACTGTATAAGATTTAAAAAACCACGAATTGAATTTGAATTAACAAAAAAATATATTATTTTTATATAGAAAGAAACAATGTGAGAGATTATTAATAATAATAATAATAATAAAAAACCCTAAAAAATTAAGAAGAAGACAGTAAAGTATCACCGATACCGATATATCGGCAAACCTAAAGTATTGCCCTAAAGTATCGGTTACATTCCTGTTTTTCACTAGCAATTTTTTCTCCAACAAAAAATAACTTTATTGAGATAAATAAGATTTTTATGATTTATATGTATTTACATTGATAATAAAAACAAGTGAAGAAAATGTTTTTACTTCGCCTGTAGTTTACAATATAAAATATTCTGATTCGCCGGAATAACAAATTTTTAGATTTACGCTGTTGTTCCAGAAACCCTTAAATATATCGGAATAAGTGATTTTATCTTCATATACATATCGTCGTTGCTTCGACAAAATCAGCTATGTGTCTTTTACTAGTTTTCAGGAGAGCAAAAAAAATTGTTTTATTTTGAAACCTTATTAGCCTTATTGAAACATATTTAGCTTTTATATAAGTATTTCATAAATTAATCTTAAATAATTGTAGATTTGGTAGGTATAGCGGAATTGCTCAAAACTGCACAAAACTCGTTTTGTTGTTCAGCTTCAAGAGCATTTCTAATAAAATAATTTTTTATTTTAACACATAACTTTTTTTTGATATTTTTTGATAAATATGTAAAGTCTACCTTTTCTAACTTCTGAACCAATTAAGATATCTTTCAAATATTTGGTGGGTTAATGTATGACACATCAAGTTTTATAATGGTGAAATAAAAAAAATTAAAAATCTACACATAACAGATCACGTCAGAGCAACGACGATATGTGATATTTTTTAAGAACCGTACTCAAATTTTATTCTTAAAAAAAAAAATTACGCACGAAATTTTCATATATAAAGTTCATGTAAATATTATTTAAGTGAGTATTCACTGTCAACTGGATATTATTTTGTGTCTTCTGAACAAATCCAAATTTATTTAAGAAATATTATAAAACCAAACAAAGAAAAAAACTGCAATAAGTGAAAAACTCATACAAAAATAAATGTGTTTGAATTTTTATTTTACTAAATCTAAAATCACATCTTACCAGCACTGACTTGAAGTAGATCCCGTTTCTGTACGTTTTTTTTTTTTTTTTGTTTTTTTAACCAACCTGTAAGGGCTCGTTGCATGACTATGTCAGCATATTCGTGTGTATGTGTGCCAGAGTAAAAAAATAGGGAGAAAAAACTTTTTTCGTCATCGTTTCAAGTCGGCATCCTTTCGTTTTATAAATACATAAGCACATGTACATAAGATGATTATGGCGCTCAAAATAGCATAGAAATGAAATGCATTTTTGTAACCGCTTTACCACTACATTCTCAACTGTTGCCGGCCACGCAACGGCCGGTTTTATAGCACAAAAATATAATTTAAAGTGAAAGTAAAAAAACGGAATTTTTGTTTTAAATCATTTATCTGTTTTTAATTTAAAAAAAAAATGAAAAACTATCCCCGTATAACGAGACGCAAAGTAGGCAACATTCCCTTTATTATTTAGTTGATTGTATTTTAAATAAATGTCTAATAAATTTTTTTTATTTTTTTACACTTTTAGCCTATTAAATCAAAATTTGTTTGTACCTGGAAAGGCTGCAATATAAGTGAACACACAAAAGCTAAAATTGAACGTCACATACGTATTGTACATCTTGGGTAAGTTTTACTTATAGTTAATTGTATTTACTGAATCTTGCATTGTGTTTGGATGTAATGTTAAGTTGTTTTATTCTAATTAACTTGTAGTGTATTTTCTTTAAAAATTTTAATTTACTTGTTTAAATGTGATGTGATTAAATGTTGCAGTCGCGTATGAGTGCTGTAGCTGTTAATATAGAAATTGAAATTACTCATTAGTCCTGGTGGAAGTTGAACAATTTATTAATGCACATACATATACATGCATACATATGTATGTACATTAGGGTGGCCGTAATTTATTTATTTTTTGATTTCTTCTACTCTCACCCCCCAAATCGGTTCAGTTTTATGTAAAAAAAATATAAAAAAATTTCATACCGACAAGTTATGTTTTAGGGGGTGCGTCCGGCCCTCAAAGTTGGCCCTCAAGCACATATATTCAATACATATATGTATATGTATGAAATAATTTAATATATATATATATATATATATAAGCTCTTATTGTACATGCTTAAAATAAAAAATGTCAATATAAATATAATTTTGTTACATAAAATTGTTGGTATTTTGTTGATTATTTTCCTGATTATTTTCTAAAATATTAATTTTAGCAAAAAACTTTCTGTAAGACTAATGTTGTTGACTTAAAGGGCTAAAATATTGCCATATGTCATATTCTTGTAATATGATTTTTTAAAAAGATAGTCATATGCAAAAAATTACATTGAAAAATGCGCTTGAAGGCCAACTTTGGGGGCTGGACGCACCCCCTAAAACGCAACTTATCGGTATGAAATTTTTTTGTATTTTTTTTACATAAATCAACCGATTTGGGGAGTGAGAGTAGAAGAAATCAAGAAAAGTCTCCATACAATTAACGGCCACTCTAATGTACATACACACATGCATAAATACATATGTACACACATACATACATGTATGTATGTACGTAGAAAAAACTTAACTCTAGAGAAAATTTCAAAAATCTAAAATTTACAAAACTATAAATGAAATACATACATACAAATCACTCCTTTATTGCAACATTAGCATAACTCAAAAAACTTAGTTTTGCAGAAAATATGAAATAAAAAATATATTTTCTTTTCTCAACAGGTACATGAAAAACTTGCATAAGATTAAATATGATATAAAGATTTTGTTGTGTATTATTAACTGCACTTTCAGTACTTATTTGGGCATTTTGCCCAATGATATTTGATGCTCTATACAATAGAAAAATTAAAAAAAAAAGCGAACAAATATCTGCATGACCATTATCACTTTTAAAATCACAAGTGATTTGAAAAATGTGATTTTCAGAACATGCCTGATATGTTACATTACCATTAATTTATAATTTTGGGGGTCTAAGCTTAATCGCTGGTAAGATGAATATTCTTTACAAACTGTTTTATTAATTTTATGAATTTTTTTTATTTGCTGCCAAGAAAACAAATTAAATTTTATATTATTCAAAAGATTTTTTCAGCCGTGTATTTATATAATCATAATGAAAATTTTTTCATTTGTTAACTTGGTAGAGAATATGAAAAAAAAAGTGATTTCGAACTTGTATGTTAATAAAAATTCCATTTTTTGAGTTATGACATTGTTTGAGTAAATGAGCGATATGTACCTAGTTAGCTAAAAAAAATAATTTTCGAAAAGCCCTTGCAATAATTGTTCAAAAATAAAAGCTTTTAAACCTTGATTCAAATAAATTAAATAACTATAGTTCTATGTGAACATACATATGTGTACATTCATATATTTTAACTTATGCTTATTTACAATACTATATGTATCTTCGTATCTATGTACGTACATAGCATACATACACACAATGTTAACAAGTGCAAACATATTTTGCTTTTGTTGCACATAGCGACATGCATGCATACATACTTATGTATGTACATTTGTACTCTCAATGTTACAACGTTTAAACACCGCAAACAATACATATTGCCTTGACCAACAACAGAAACAACTACAAATGCGCTGGCGCACATTTTTTTATTCATAAATTTGCAACCAAAGAATATCCTTTGAATTAAGACACAAAATAGTTATCTACTCTACTGTACCACTTATTTATTTGCCATTTACAAGAAATCTAGGTTATTTTAGTTAAAAAAACAACATTGCAACCTACATACTCTCATATTTGCCGGTGCAAAAACGAACAATTTAGGATTTGAGGCCAAGGTTTATAAAAAAAATTAAATTAGAAAACGTATTCAAGTTATATATGTTTGTTTTATTAAGCGAATTAAAGTAAGTTTTAGTTTTTTTTTTCAATATGTACATACATAAGTATAATATATTAGGGCGATTATGTTCTGACGGGTGCAACATTTAGATGCTTTAAACTCCTTTTACTAATAGAAAGAAACACATTTTCAATTAAGTTATTTCTAGAAGGGGTAACATTTTTTTTATATACTATTGTTATCTATTTACAAGAATTTATATGAAACGCTCAAATAGCCACGAGAGAGCTTTAAAGTGCATGACGGGTGCAACCAAATTGGTCCACTTTCATAAGATCATACCACAAAAACACAAAACTCTGTTAATTTTTAAACTTTTATTGTATTATTCTTTTTTATTGTGAAAGACGAGATATCAGACTATGATTATCAAATCAAACATCGTAGAGAAATATAATCCAATAGTAAGAAATTTGCTCTTTAAGCCATGACGTGTGCAACATGACGGGTACAAATCTATGAATCTTAATGCTTCGAAGTGCACAACAAATTTATATTTTTAAATAAAGCTTAAAAGCTTACGTATAAAAAAATTATAATATTATTATAAAATATAGATATTTTACTTTAAATTGGCATCAAAAAAGTACCAAAAAAAGGTTTGAAAATTGATGTTAAAAGTTGTCTAGAATAGAATCACCCATTAATTAATTTAATTCGAATATTTTATAGACGAACTAAGTATTATTTGTATTGTACTTTCTTAATTAATTGCAAAGTACACACACCGTTTATAATTAGAGGAGCAAAAAATTAACATATCTGAAGGCTATACGAGTACAATATTTATTTATTTATTGATACATAGGTATGATACAAAGTAAATTTGCATAATATGGTTGCGCAAATAAAGGCGGAGTAAGTAGACCATATGCCCAAGATGTTATTAACAGTATTTTAAAAAAGTTTTGCGACTGACTGTACGCGACCTATGCCTTCACATAGGAAGTAGCAACGTTGTTGTCAACGAAATTCCACAAAAGAACCGCAAGATTAACGGTTATCTGTGGCAGATCAGTCAACCAGTGCGAGCGAGACGAAAAACTCCCGAAAGCCAAACAACACACACAAGCCTGGGGCAAATCACCGCATTCGAAATCGAGTACTTTGTCATCGATATGTTGTTAAAGGCCGTGATTCACTATCGTACACAATCGCGCGATCTGCCAAATATGACATGTGTGATAAAAAAAAGTGTAGTAGTGTGGATTAAAAAAGCAACTGTGTGATAGATTTTTCTGACAAGTCGTGCGATTTTAGAAATATTTATGAAAAATTTCATAAAATGATAGATTTCGTACGATCAGAGTTGTTTTTATTGTCAGAAAGCTGAGAATGTTGTTTTTGCATCATTTTTGTATTAAAAGTGTGGCACCTAAAACACAATTTCGAAGCGATTTTTAAAGTCGGTTAGACTTCTGCAAGATTTTCTTGTGAATGAATCGTGCGATAGTGTAGGATAGTGAATCAGGGCCTTAACGTGGATCACGGCAATCGTTACCGAAACGTATCCACTCGATTGGTAATCTACTATCGAAAACAAGTAAACTCTAGCTTTTTGCCCCGAAACAAACCAAAGAAACAAAACAAAGGAAAAAAGGAAGAAGTAATAAAAATATGTATTTATAAAGGCCGGGGCACAATGAATCCGTCATACGTTATACTTCGCCTTTTTCAACTGACATTATCGCAACGACGGAGAAGATTGGCACAATGAGTACTTTATTGACGGAAGCATTTGAACAGCTTCAATAGGTTGATTCTACATTTTATTTATTAAATTAAAATTTTTTTTATTTATCTCGTTTATTTCTTTTGTTTAATTTTATTTTTGCTGCCACAAAACACAAAAACCTAATTCAGAACATCCAAAAAAACAACCAACCAGTATCTGTCAAACTACTCAACGTATGCAAAAAGTTAAAAGTTGACAAAATTTTGTACTTTGGGTTGACCTCATAAGAAACCATGTATTTCAACTTAGCTGTCAGTTGAAAAAGGCGAAGTTTAACGTATGACGGATTCATTGTGCCCGGCCTTAAGTATTTGTCTGATATTTTCGCACAGTTAGTTTAGAAAATATAATTTTAATTGTTTTTAGGGAAAGTGAATATGAATACAGATTGCCCAATAGACAGTGCAGAACAAATACAAATAAAGTAAATTGGAAACAAAAAGAATTATTGGGGCAATTTATGAGGTAACGTAAAATACGATCGAATACCGTTATCCAAAAAATTGCAGCCATCGAAATATTTCTCTACACGAACGTGCACTCGATTTCGAATGCCGTGATTTGCCCCCTGACCGCACTTAAGAAATAATTACGATGACGCGAGAGCTGTTCTTCAGCCCAGATCTGTTTAACGACTTACTATCAGGGCATTTATGAATAAAATTCCGCAAGAAATTTCTCCCTTTTCCAATTATAATTTTTTGTTTTCCCTATTACTTGGTATTAGACGGGAAAATTTTTCGCGGAATTTTATTCATAACTGCCCTCTATGTGTGTTCCACAAGATTTCGTACAAGTTCGGACTAATGAGAGAAAAAAGAAAATTACTCTCCGAATATGCAGAAGTTATCAAAAATTGCTGGAACACAAAAAACCATAATGGCACATCTTGAAATACTAATATCGTCCCTACCATGTCAAACTATCCAATATGCCAACTAGTAATTTTCAGAAGAGCGCGAAGACCCATCAATTGTGAATTTAAATTCGACGTATTCCTAAAAGTGTCAGGCTTAAAATATTTCTTATTGAGTTATCTATCGTCCATGAGAATTTCAGCATTTTGAAACGAGCCATATCGTATAAATTAGGATACCAAGATAACGAATCTAAAAAAAATTTTGCATATTGGATAGTTTGACGTGATAGGGACGATATGTTGAGTACTTTTTTTATTATGTAAATTTAATTTAAGTGATTTTATTCGCTTAAAACGCATAACATTCACTTTTATTCCAGTTGTCGACATCGACGTTACTTTAACACAATACCAAAAAATTGGGGCTTGTGTACCCGTTGTCCAAAAAAAAAATAGCATAAACCTGTCAAAAGGAGTCAGTTGCTTTTGGCAGATTTATGCTATTTTATGGACCTTAGGGAACAGAAATAGATTGTTAGTAGCACAAAATTGTTCTCGAGAGCGAGTAAACAAGCCCCAATTCTTTGGTATTGTGTTAAAGTGATGTCGATATCGTCAACTGGAATAAGGGGTATTATAAAAACAAAAATTTTGCATCATTGGCAACGGCTGTAAAAAGGAAATGAAAATAAATAAGTTCTAAAAAAGTGAATTATGTAAAAAAAAAAAACATTTTTTTATATTAAAAAACAGAGAAATATGCACAAATGTACTTACAACTTCAAGTTTGTTCAAAAAACCTTCCATTTTGCTTTTTAATAAATTTATATGTAAAAACTTTTTTCCTATATTTGCAAATTTTCTGATCAAATTTTTCAGATTCATGTGTAAACAAAAAACAGCTGATTATTTAATTCTTGTTCGAACTCTCTAATTCGCTCTCAAAATTGCACAAAAATTGCTATCTGGAACGCTTTTGGATAACTTTAAACAAGTTCGGACTGTTTTGTTATGAATCTGGAACAGGCCTACTATATTTATATATTTTTAATACAAAAGAGCAAGCAATTATTACTTTTTTTATTGCTAAATGCTAGGATTCACTATCCTTCACAATCGTGCGGCTTTTTAGAAAATGCAACCCTGGTATGATGAAGTTTATTAAAATTTTCAAAAGACTATAATAATTTTTTCAAAAGTCGTGCTATTGTGTAGGACAGACAGTGAGTCCTAGTTTTAAAAGTGTCTTTCAAAGAAGCTAAAATATAGTTTTTAATATTGATACGCATTTTGTTTTCTCCCAACTTATCGTAGGGTGGTTACTGGTTTGCCGCAATAATAATATATTTTAATATTCTGTGCGGCAAACCAGTAACCACCCGACAACATGTAGAGCCTGTTCCTCAAAACTTATTGCAATTGTTTGTAATACAAGTAAAGTAATTGTAAAAATATACACCCCTATTTTTAACAGATTTTCAATCGAAATATTTTTCCTTTTACCCAAATTGCAATCTTGCAAAATTTTTCGCTAGAAATGTGTTCCTTTTCTGATTTCCCTTATCGTGACGACACCATTCGCAATAAGTGGAAATACTTATTTTTTTAATTATTTGTAGTAGAATAGAACAGACCATGTAGGAAAGTTTCAGAATTCTTCAGTTTTTTTCTTGTATAATTTATTATAATATTTTTTTATATTTATTAATCATTTATAGCAAAAAAAAAAAAACACTACTGCGCTATTACAAATAATATATTAATATTTATGCATTTCGTTTTTAAATTTCTTTATAAGTATAAAGAATGTCTACAGTTTATTCGATTTGTAAATTTTATAAATTTATTATTGATTTGAAATCTCTTTGTGATTGGATTTCTTATTCTTTTTTCTCTCTAATAACTAAGTTTTAAATAAAAATTAATTTATGTGTGTGTTTGTGTGTGAATGTATCATTTTGTTGTTTTGAAATTTTACGAAAATGTATAACTAAAATGGCTGCTTTTATTTTAAAATAAATCCTTTTTCATATTTTCTCAATTATATTTCACATAACTACATATTTGTTATAAAACAAACTAGTAATGAGACTTAAAAAAAAGGTTTTTTATTGTACATACATATCTAAAAATGCGTTTTATACTAATGATTTAAAACATATATTTAAACAATATGAGCAAATAATTTTAAACAAAGAAAATGGTCACAATTACGAGTGTCGTATATCGACTTGGACTACGAAAAATTTGTACTGGCTGAAAAAAAAACTTTGTAATGTTTTTTCTTTAGTCTTGCACAAAATCATTGTAATCAAAGTCGAAATACCACACTCGTAATAAGGCCAAATATATTTTCCTTCAAGTGATGTGACTTTATATTTAAATTTATAAAGAAGAAAACGAAGTCTAATATCAAAATATTTTTAATTTAAGATTCAATAGTTATTTGCATAATATGCACAAATACTTGGAAACATATTCGTAAATAATTAGAAAATTAAGGTTGGCCCGGGAATTAATTTTGTACAAAGCAGCGGGTAGATTATGTATGGCATTCGTTTTTTAACATATTTTCATATAAACTCTATTAAAAGATTTTGAAGTTTCGTACGACTTCGAATGCCGTAATTTGCCCAATGATTTTAAAAACCGCTTTTACTTTCAATAGGAAAGAAACTGCTTTTGCATTTAAGTTAATAACATATAATTCCGAAAGCATTCAGTTTCGTTTCGAATTGCTGAGTAAACCTCTGGTGTAATTCTTTAAATTTAATTTATAAATCATAAAATCAGTACTAATTTATACGCCGAAGCAACATAAAATTAAGTGAGTCAAACTGAATATTTTGAATTATTTTCTTTGGTAATAAAAATTAAGTTACATACTCGATTAATAAATTAAAAAAATGTAACGTAAAAAAATTAGTTTATCTTTTATATATGGTGATGTAATTGCTTTCAGAGCAAATTTGACACAAACTCCCCGATGACTTGATACATTCGAAACATCAAAAAGAAGTAAAAAAAATCCATGTGTTTTTCTTGAGACCCCCTGGCGGTCAACTCTGTAATTCGAAAAGAAAGAAAATGCTTTCGAATTTACACGTTATAAGCATACAAATTCGAAAGTAGTTTCTTTCGTTTCGAGTTACAGAGTAGAACCCCCGCAATTAAAAAAACAAAGCCAATTTAAATATCAATGTTAAAAAAACTTCAACTTTCTTATGAGAAATTAAAGGCTTATATTCAAATTATGCTTTCTGCAAAGCGCCCATTTTTTTTAGCATTAACAATTAGTTTTCTACAATATCGAATGCTTTAATTACAAGATAATTTTTTAGATGGACTGTGAATATGAATTTTAAGATATAATTGTTGGATGCAGTTGGCACAATTGAAAGACAAAAGCCCTAAATGAGATAATTTATTGTTATTAATTTTATAAAATATTGTTAAATTTCATTAAAATCTTAAAACAAGAAAAATCCATAAAGACAAAAAATCTTTTTTACCAGACTCTAGATAACAACATAATAAACCAGACTTTACAAGAGACAAAAATTTAAATTTAAATACATATGTAAATCAAATTAAGCAAAAATTTCTTTATGTATTACACTAAAACTAAATTATGTGATATTCAAAGGGAAAATTTTACAGGTTCTTTTAAATAAAATATAAAATCAACGTAAAAATTTTCTAATATACTTATATGTAAAAATATATTTCATGTATATATTTTACGTATATGTATATACATATACATATATATATTTGTAAAATTAAATTAAAAAATATATGTATGGATATTTAGACTTAAAAAATAATAGAATACAAACGAGGGAAAGAAACAATTGTAATAGAACATCTACATGTATTAAAAGGTGGTTTCTTAGTTTTATTTTTATAATGTAGTTAAAATGCGGGAGTACGAATGAGTGGTATTATTTTCTATTTCTAATTTCAAATATCATAAGATAATTTACGGATGCATAAGCGTATGTGGTATATCCATAGTAACATCAGTCAGGCCATTAACAGCCAAGCCATTAACCATATTACCAGCTAAAAATGAAAACGAGACATCGAAACAATGTTTGTTTAAAAAAAAGACGGTCGAAAAGAATAAGTAAACTATTTGTTAAAATTAAAACTATGCTCACTTGTACGCTGGCCTTGGGAATCTAATTGAGACCAGTATTGTTCAGAAGGACTTTGTGTACAAGTACCAGGAGGAGCTTGTACGGGAGCACCGGTATAGCGGAAATAGGGATTTTTCAAATCTAATGTATTACTAGAGGAAATTAATGTGCCTTCAATATGTAAGTCTATGGTAACATCATAAGATTGTCTTCTATTAGCTTCAAGAAGTACACGCCCGGTCAGAGTTTGTCCTTGTTTGATGAAAATGGGCATGGGTAACAGACAGCGTACCTGGTACCAATGAGTTAAAGGTGCAGTAGGAGAAGTTGACAGCCAAATGTCTTGTGTGGAACCACAGAATTCCACGTCAAACCAAAAGGCTAGTCCATGACAAATTCCAGTTTGGAAGATTTGGAATTCCAAAGGTATATCTACAATTAAAAACAAAAACAGTGTGTTTATTTAAAATTTTTACTGAATTATTTCATAATTACCAATATTATGCAAATCATTTTCATTATCTCTGAGAAAATCACAGACATGTCTAACAGATTTTGCCATGCATATACGTATATCGAATGTATCAACTATGGGTTGACGGAAATACTCCTTCATACCCTCCTTATGTAGCGTGGTTAAATCCACACCATGAAATGCCGATTGATACCAGAAATTCGCTTTATTGTATTGTTCCGAATATAGCGCCTCATCGGAAAAAGGCGCCACATGCAAATCGCCATGAGTGGGAAACATTTTACCATTTGGTTTTAACCATTTCCTTGCATGCAAATATGTTTCTAACATACGTTCGTTGTACAGCATATATCCCATAGGCTCCGATATGATCACATCAACCTGTTCGGGCAAATCTATTTCTTCAATTTTGCCTGGCATAACAAATATTTTATCTTGATAATGATTAGACTCCACTAATTGTTTAGCATATTGTGCCATATTAGAAGCCTCAATAGCGTAGACTTTTGCTGCTCCCGCCTGTGCAGCGAAAAATGACAGTATTCCAGAACCAGCTCCCACATCTAAAACAACTTTATTCTGTAAAAAAAAATTAGTTTAGAACTACTTTGAAATATAATTGGACAATTCTTTAGATTTACCTGGAAATCTTTAAAATTACATAAGATTGCACGTTGATATGTGCTTGTTCTAACATAATCTTGCATCATATTCTGTTGCTGTGATAAATATCCATAGAATTGGAAATATTGGGAAGCTGACGATTCTTCAGTCCTTTGCGAGAACACAGATTTCGGTCGTAATCGTTTCACATGATCAATCAACTTACGGAATCTTTGTTGTTCTAAATAGTTTTATTGAATTATTATTACATATAGAATGTGTATGTATGTATATGATTTTGTACCTTGCTCAGTGGGGAAACGCAGTACAAAATTTTCATTGCCAAAAGACAATGCAAATGTTTGGCGTCCAATTTGAGCCGCGTCTGTGTCTGATGTTACCAAATAATCCTTAAGAACATTCGCAGGCGAAGATTCTGCAAAAATAGTTATTATAAAAAAACAAGCGTATAGTCAAAAATTTATATTCTTAGTCCTGACCAATAAAAACTACTTTCAGTTTGAGAAATAATTATAATTCCCCTGCCTTGGCTTGTAACTAAGATGATATTATAATCCCAAATTAAAATTCTGTATTAACAAAAGCTTGGTAATTCTGCTTGTTATTTTTCATTTATTAATTCTGTTGGCTGCTTGTTCGCTAAGGAATTTGTGTTCTTTAACTTACCTAATGCAATTTTAATAAGTACTCCTTGCGAATCATAACTGCACAATAATGTTGATATACCCTTGTGTTTAGGGGAAAATTCTAATTTGGATTCATCAGATATTTCACTAATCAATACACTATTAAATGTGCAAGTGCCACTAGCGCTCAGACCAGAGCTGTTTATTGGGGTTGATCCAATTAATGTTGTAGTTGACGTTGTAACTGGCACAATGACATTGTTTCCAACAACAGCTGCTGAATTACTTAATATTAAAGCAGAAGACGCGGATGAAGAGGCAGATGCAGTTGCTGTATTTTTTGCTATACTACTATTCGACGAAATAGTAGACATTTCTTTTCCTTTTTTTTCTTTCTTTAGCTAAAATTTAAAATTCTTTTTATTAGAATGATTTAAGCTCTGAAATTTAATTAATTGACTTTGATAGCTTTTTTATAGTGATGATAGTTAGTTCCTTTACTAGTTTTCGTTTTATTTTTGCCAATTTGTTTGGTATCAAGGTTTTCAGTCTTCTTGCTTGTAGCTGACTGCTTGGTGTTTCAGTGACATAAACTATGTACTTCTATTGTTTTTATGCCCGTTAGCAAAATGGAAATTTAGGGGTTAGGTTAGTTTTTACGTTTCCTTTTCAATGCTCTTTATCATAGCTTTTCCTTCTATCTTTTGCAATCAACCAAGCGTAGCACTAAAAATGGACTGCTCCTTTTCTTAATAATCAATTATTTTTGTTATTTTCCCTTGTCTTATTAGACCATGCGCTTGGTGGCTATATTAAAATTACTTTGTTTCTTTTATTTTTATGCTTCTAAAAATTTATTAAAAGTATAGCGTGTTGTGCAAATTTTTGTTGACAGACTGTATATGTATTTGTTTGTCTGACTGCCTTTTCTTATAGCAATGAATAAACACGTTTTTTCCTTTCTTGCAAACTTATTATAGTCAATTGTGTCGGTTTTGTGGGAATTTGTATTGAAAATACCAGTTTTTGTAACAAAAAAATTTCGACAGTACACGTATCTTTGCTAACAAAAAGATTTTATTAACAAATTTGCAACAAACTTCTGCACACAACACCACCACTAGGAAAACGGACGAGTTGATAAAAATACCAACCAGGGTTGCCAGAAGTTTCTGCTGAAAAATCTGGAACATTTTGAAAAACCATCGGTATTTTCGTCATATTAATTTTGAAAATCGGCATGAGTTTTTCATTAATTTTTATTAATTAGACAAAACAGCAATCATATGTAATTTCACGTATTTTATAAAGTGATAATACATAATTATTAACGTGTGTTAAATATTCCTTATTGTTTTAGCAGCAGCGAATTAAATAAATTTTAACTTGTTTTATTTGCTTTTTTTTGCCTACTACTAAAAAGTACAACAATGATGAACACACAAGCACTAGAAAAACGAACGAGTTGATAAAAATGCCAAGTTGCCATTGCCGACTGGAAATATAACGAGTAGGTTGTATTTATATTTAATAACAGGCATGCTTTGAGACACTTCTAAACAACTCTGGAAATGGTAAAACGGTTCATGATCAATAATGGGTATCAGTGTTGGGATGAAAATGGTAAAATTGTACCAAATTAACATCAATTGAACCAAAATGTAGCCATAATAATTTTTCATTTATTGAAAACAAAAACATAAAAAAATAAATACCATCGAGCAAAATAGTTTTTCATTTATTTATGTAAGTATACGTACAAAGTCTAATAGTGGGTACACACTTTGCAAAGTGCTTGTATTGCATGCTGCATACTTTGACACAGACACTGCAACCTGCAGTGCAATCTATAAACATAAAATCATTTTGATATTTTCGAAACTTCGAATGCAATTTCGAACTATAAACAAGACTACACACTGTGCGACGGACAATGCAACCTGCCTGGTTGCATAAACACGTTGCTAAGTCTGTACCTACCATCAGCAATGCCAACTACATATTTATAACCCAAACGCGCTACTACCCTTCTCAAAACGCGCTAGAACGCGCTAAGTTACAGCATTGTCAAATATTTATAGCAAAAACGCTCTATTTTGTACGCGCTAAATTAAATTTCAATAAAGTCGATGTATGTATGTATTAGTTGTCGTATATACTCGTATATTTCTAAAACTTTGTAACAACATATAAATTGTTGAATAGTTTTGCGATTCTAATGCTTTTTGTACTTCAGCTATAATAGATGCTTTGTAAGTTATGTACATTTTTTTTGGTCATTGTATGTAGTACATATTTTTATTTGTGAAATTTCAAAATATTTGTCATTGCAGTATTAAAATTCGTTTTTTATTCTAACCACAGTCAAGCGAATTTTGTTTGCGACAGCTGAATCATTAACTAATTTAAAAAAATTTATCGGAGTTTTGGATATTAGAAAATTGTTAAATTTTTACAAAAAAAAGTTTAAAAAATATTGAACTGGAATGATATTATTGACTTTATTCAAAACGCGCTAATTTAGCACGCTAAGACGAAAAAAAGCGCGTTAGGCATAGTTAAAACGCGTTAAATCTAGCGCGCAACGCGCTAAATTGGCATCGCTGCCTACCATAAAGAACTGGGACAAAACCAATGAAAAATATAAGCATAAACTACCAATGTTGCAAATTTTGGTACTTACTGATAGGCAACTATGGCCGGGCTTCCATCTGTGTGCCATGTGCCACACAAGCGTGAAAAAAACGGAACCATGATTGGAAATTGTTTAAATCAATAAATATATGTCTGAATCAAACAGTTTCTCATTAGTTGGTTACGCTTTTTTGTGCAAATGAATCATAAGAAATGCCAGATGTAAACTCAGCCTATGTTAGGAGAAATTATTATTAAAATATTAAATTATTGCAAAGCACAATTTTTTTTTAAAATTGTACCACTGTTGTATAAAGTGTACCATTGTACCAATCCAAATGTAATTGTACCAAATTTGGTACAATTGTACCACAAATCCCAACAGTGATTGCTATTGTTTGTGACGGTACGACCACACGAGCAATTTGATGTGTCTTAACACAAGCAATAACGTCGGCAGAATGATGACGTCAAATTGCTTGTTTTTAACAATGTATCTGTGGCGAACACGTATATTCAAATATATTTGAATTTTTATGCATATACATACCTAAATTATCCTGTATTAGATCTTTTGCCTATTGTAAATTGAAATTATATTTATTTTATTTATTTCAAATATTTTTTCTTACTGTTTTGTTGAAAAAAAATTAATATTATTTCAATTTGACAGCATGTGTTAAAAGATTATTTATTGCTCAGCAATGTATTTTAACATTTGTTGCTGAATATATATTCGAACACATATTCATACGGTCTACACGCTAATATCTTGTGTCGGCAATCGAATTTGACAATTGCCATGGCAATAATTGCCAAGATTATTGCTCGTGTGGACGGCTAGTGAACTGTGTGGGCATTTTTTTTTGTTTTACAAATTAATACACAAACACAAATACATTTGGCTCTGTAGCAGAACCCTGCGCCGATCGGCTGAGAGCCGGCTTAGCCGAGCCGCCGAAATATTTTGACTAGCCGCCGCCGCCGATTTTTTTTCGGCTAATTAGCGGCTGGAAACTAGCCGCCGATTGATATTATTTTTTAATATTTATTTATTTATTTATATTTTTCGGCTGAAAAATTGTTTTCTGTTTATCTTGGATATAATTATAGATTTGAATTTATTCAATTTGTAAATTTTTCACTAAGTACATATCGTTGACTTAATATAGAAAAACCCTAGCTCATATTATTGAATGAAATTGAAAGAAAATTTTTAAAACATAAGGTCTGTTCATTTAGTTTCCCAGCTGAAACTAGCAACGAGAGAGTAAAGCAGAAACTTACAATATTACTCTCCCAAATATGAAAAAGTAAATGAAATTTTCGTTGTAGCAATTCTTGAGTTTATAAGTGAGATAGGTGAGAAGATTGAGGAGGGGTACACAATTTAATGTGGTCGGCAATTCTCTTTTGTTTTGAAATTCGCACTTTATTTTAAATGTATTTGAAGTTTTATTTTATTTTCTTTCTTCATTTGTATGAAAAATACAAAATATAACAAATAGTAAACAGAATTGTTATTTTTTTAGGAAAATTTGTGGTGTAATAGCATTTTTTAATACTTAATTGCAAAACTAGAATTTACTAATGTAGACACTTATGCAATTTCAAAGCAGATTTTTAAAAAATTGTGAGTCTGGAAGAGGACTTACTTGTAAAAACTTGCAACAAAATGTTCTTCATATCAGAACCATGGATGGAAATCATGATACAATTGTACTTTTTCTGATGTTTTTTGTTTGATAATATTTTAAATTGCAATTTTTTTTTTAGAAATTGACATTTTATATGAAAATCTTTACACTTGTTTCTTGTATTCTTACTGTTTTTGCGCATTTTTCATAATTTTTTAATTTTATTTATTTACAAATACAAAAATGCCACTTTCCATCTCTGATCATGTATTAGAAACAAACAAAATTATTTGCATTAATATTAAATTAACAAAAGAAAAAGAATAAATTAAGGAAACATGCATTCTTTTTACATACGCATACATGTTTTTTAACAAAGAAATGCACATTTTTCAGTTTTCCTTTTTCAGATATTTTTGAAATGATTAATTTGACAACAAAACACACAACAGGTGGTTGGATAAATATTTTACTAGTAGAAATTTGTATTTGGAATTTTTTGTATCTCCATGTAAACTTTTTGAGTTAATGAACACTTTCCAGTAACAATTGTTACAAATTCGTAAAAAATTTTAGTAAATTACCAAACCTATATTTAGTTCACTCATTTTAGTATTTTAAGCTATGAAATTTTCACTTCTTTCCTATTTATTATCTTATTTCAATTATATTATTTCCTATTATATTTGAATTTATCTACCTTCATATAATTGTATCATGGTTATACCCAGGGCTGCCAGAAGATTTTGATGAAAAATCTGCACTTTTTCGAAAAATTGTCGGCATTTTCGTCACATTATTTTCGGAAATCGGCAAGAAAATCGGAATAAATAAAACTGAAGATCTTTAAGCTTTTCATTAATTTTTATTAATGAGAAAAAGAGCAATCATCTGTAATTTCATGTATTTGATAACGTAATAATACATAGGCGGTATTCTGTGTTTGATGCAAATTGTCTTGCGTCATAGTAAATGCAAAATATCGTAGTTTTTCTTTAAAATCCAACAACAAAATACACACACAATCCAAAGAAATGCTTCGATATTTTGCATTTGCACTTGCGCAACAACTTTTTGCATCAAACATCGAATAACGCCATAACTATTAGAAGCATAAACTAAATATTTTTATAAATATAAACACAAAACGTTTGTATATGTAGATTTTAATATGATTTAACCGGATTTTACAAGCTAAAGTACATATTTCAAATACAGGTATGAATACATTTCAGAATTTAAATTTCTTTCTAAACCATATTTAAAATGAGTGCCGAAACAATCGGATTTATTAAGTGTCAAATAATTTTTAGAATACAGAATTCTTTCTAAGGTTTCATTTTCTAAGGAACATAGAAATTTAGTTTTATTTAAATTGGTGGCACTGAAAATGCGTTCGACATTTGCGGACGAATGTGCTAGAACCGTAAGATGTTTCACAAATTCCGTTAAAACTGAAAAAAGTTTTGTTGAATCTAATCTCGTAGCTTTATTTCAGAAATGTTTTATCAAAGATTATATTCACTAGTTTATGTTAGTTTCAAAATTTAACCATTTCCGTATTTGGGTGAGCATTTCTACATAAAAACTTACACAATTATTAGTTATATTGTTAATTTCAGATTTGCTTAGCTTAGATTTTAATCTTAAATCTGTGACATAAAACGCCAAATATATTTTATTAAATTCCAAAAAATTAATTTTATCTATGAAATCTATCAAACTAATTTCACTATTTTTTATAATATCTTTTTTTTTAATTTATAGAATATTGTTTTAAACACTCTTTCCATCTATTCATATAAATCATGTATTTTATGTGTTTGAACACGGAGTTATCGTGTTTTCAGTTGTATTGATTTAAATCGGCATTTTTTGACCTAAAATCGGCAAATCGGCATTTGTTGGTGTTTTAATGGAAAAATCGGCACTTTTGGCAGCCCTGGTTATACCTGAAGTTTTTTCAGCCGGCTGACAGCCGATTTTCAGCCGCCGCCGATGATTTTTTATGAGCTACCCGCTGCCGACAAAATCGCCCGGCGCATGTCTCTGCTCTGTAGCCAGCAGTTTTAAAAATAAAGATAATAATACCCGCATGGTAACATTGACAATGTACTGTATTACCCTCATTTCGCACAATAATTTCTTCATAATATTATCGTTTAAAACGACAACCATTGTACAATTTTTATATATGTACTGGCTTTGTAGACAACGTGAAAAATTTTGGTTGCTTTTTTCGTGTCGTAAGGTTTTTTATATGATATACTCGTACATACTAGTGATGGCACGATTAATCGAAAAATTTTTAATAATCGATTATTTTCCTTCAATTAACGATTTAATTGTATCGTGAATTCTCCTTCGATTAATTGAATTAATCGATTATTTCAAATAATAATCGATTATTTCAAATAATAATCGATAGACATCCAGGAACAAAAAAGATTCGTCGCCAGGCGCCAAGCGTAGTCATTGAGCATTGATGGATGACTACGAAAGGCAACCCTAGTTATTAACGCCGTTAATTTAACCGTCGCTTTAGGGAAATGGAACATTCATTTCTACTGGCAGCATCAACTTTACTAGACCCAAGGTTTAAAAAAATTCATTTTGATGATCTCTTAGCTTTATCAAAAGTCATGAGACAGCTAAGAAATGAAATTATAGAAATTTCTCATATAGATGACAGCATTGGGAGCGACAGTGAAACGTCTTCTGTAGTGATGCTGAATTTGATTTATGGGCGCACCAAAAATCTTTAGCCCACAAACGAAGAAGGAAGGACAATGAGTCAACACTTCCTCAAGATGAACTAAGCTTCTTTGTCAACCCTCCAGTACTAGAATTAAAGCGTAACGTAATAGACGCATGGGAAGAAATGAAATCGGTCTAACTTAAGCTATACTCTCTTGCACAAAAATATTGCTTTTTGATTGGTACATCTGTACCATCGGACCAGCTTTTTTCCAAAGCGGGTGCAATAATAACGGAAAATCGGAACAGATTAACCACGAAACGGCTATCAAAGCTCCTATTTTTAAATTCTGTACTAAACAAGTAATTGCTTTTTTAATAAATTGAATAAACAGAAAATTTTGTAATTAATTAAATAATATTTTTTTTATTTATAATAATTTTAAATTTTAGCTGAAAGTATCGATTAATCGATTAATTGTTTCCGATTAATCGATTAACTGTTTCCAATTAATCGCGATTAATTAATTGTCTTTCCGATTAATCATATGATTCATTAATCGATTATTCTTTTTTTGCCATCACTAGTACATATGTATGTGTGAATATAAAAAATTAATCTCTTATTTTTTGCCTTTTATGTATGTGATTTGGAATGCTATTTGCATAGTTATACAATTATTTTAAAAATATTGTAGAAAAATACTATATGATAGACGAATCAACGACTTATATTAAATAGGCATACCTCGATTTAATTATATGAGAAGAAAAATTTTAATAAAAAAATCCAGATAATGCATATGTATGAATTGAAAAAATTTGGTTTGTTGGTTAAGCACAAAAAAGATCTTTTTCCAATTGATTTTGTAAAATGTTAAATAAATATTCACATCGGTTAATTCTGTAATTCTTTCAATTTAAAAACACTGCTTTGAAAATGTATAACTGAAACATCAATAACCTATAAACATCAAAACATTTCGAATGCAACTTCGAACACAACCATAAACAAGACTACACACTATGCGACCGACAATACAACCTGTCTGGTTAAATAAACACGTTGCTAAGTCTGTACCTACCATTAGGCAAACGTTTGTCTCTAGTTTGCTACAAACTTATTTTATCTGTATGTATTTATATAAAAATAATATAAAATATTTCTAAGAAATTTATTTATTATTCGAAAAATAGAATGTATTCATATCGAATATAAATTATTTGCTGGGTTTTGTATAAGTTCCTAACGGTCTAATTCATAAAAAATATTTTATTTTTATTACAGGTTTATTTGACAAATTTCCCATAGTAATATGTATGTCAAATAAGCGCTTAATAAACCTGAAATATTTTTTATGAATAAAGCAGACTTACTGACGATTTGTTAAAGCAACAATGAAATGCAAAAAGAAACAAATGTTACGAAATGATAATTCGTTATCTATATTTATGATTTTATTTCGTTATATTTTTTTTTTTGCTATTGTTAACACTCTAGTATACGTATTTATGTTATTTAATATACATATGTATGTATAAAAAAATTTATACGAATTTTTTCATAACATTAACAAATTTATACATATGTATTTATTGCTTGTTTTTAAATTACGTGATTTTTCTTGGTTTCAATTTTTTTGAATTTTGAAAGTTCACAACGCTGAATTTTACAACATAATGTACCGTGTTATGGTAGCACCGTAGTACCATTTCAATTTACAATTATCGTTAACTGCAAATTCTATGGTTTTACATGCAGGGCTGCCAGATATAATATCGAAAAATCGTCGAAATCCTGATGAAATATAAAAAAACGTCATTTTGTATTCGAAAAATCGGAAAAATCAAAATGTATTTTTTAACATGTATTAGGAAACACAAAAACATAACAATTCATGTTTATACATGCACTTTATCTAAGAGCCAGTTCCAGCCTATGTGAATACACAAATGCAACTTCATGGAAAAATAAAATTTTATTTTACTTTCATAAGTTGAGTAAGCAAGACATTTGTATGAATTTTTTTCACAATATGAAGAATGATATGAGGATTAATTCTGCATCTCAAACTCAAAAATTCCATTTTTTGAGCGTATACCGCCTTATCAGTTAAAAAAGAACTGGGCCCCTTTCAGATTAGGCAAATTTACTTGCACAAGTCTTGTGTTTGTGGGTGTGAGAGGAAAGGTCGGTTTCAAGAAGAAAGAATTGCCGAGATTTGAGTACAGACTTGCTTGTACTTGGCAATAGTGTTTCTGCTGTCATTTTGTCTTGGGATATTCCGATGCATTCAAGTATATCTTTAACTAAATCATTTTTTTCTTCAACTTCCATTGTATACACCAAATTTCAAATCACTTTCACAATTACAATGAAAAATGAAACAAAACGTCAACAAATTAAGAAAATTCGAGTATAAAAAAATTAAACTTGCTCAACAAAGTTGCTGAATGTGAACATAAAAGCAAGTTCAAAAGAAAATAAATAAAAATGAAAATTATACTTGCGCAATTAAAGTTGCCTAATCTGAAAGGAGCCAAAGTCGAAACCTTTGGTTTGTTAAAAAGATATTTCTAAACTGAAACCTTTGTTATTGGTATTTTGCTCTTTTATTATAAATACTGTAATATCCGCTAATAATAAGTATGCACTCGGAATGTCTTGAGTTTGTTGTAGAGAATGGAGACTATTTTCCTTTCTCTCCTACAGACGCAAGACTTTGCAAAGTAAACTTTACTTGTATAAAAGTCATCTAATACAATTATAATTTCGGTCGTAAAGCAGCTATGGGCTAAAGTACATCTCTCGAGTCATCGTAATTATTTCTTAAGTGTGATCAGGCTTGTGTGTTAATTGGTCTTCGAGAGTTTATCTCGAAGACCAGTCGAGATAAACTCTGTATCGCTTACATTTATTTTGTGGTGTTTTCCATTATTAGGTGTAAGAATTTTAATAAGACATATGTATACTGGTGGAGGCCATTAAAACTCTGGGTGTGGATCTCGCAATCTCGTACTTACTATGCGAAGGTATATGTAGATCGTCTGCAGGTCCCGAAGGAAATATCTACATACATTCTTATATGTGGGATACCCTGCCATTTTGCGTACTTCTTCCTTTCAAACTAAAATATAACAATAATATACATATACTAATAATAATTATAATAATACTACGAGTACAATTATTATTTTTTTAAATTTTAGTTACAAAAAATTTCGCCGTGCGGCTGATCATTTGGATAGTGACAGTCATGACAGTGACAGCCATGAAGAGGAGTTCTATTACACAGAAGTCGAAGATGAAGACGATGACTATCAAACTCCTAGTCCAACATCACCACCTACTCTTAGCCACCGTGATATGGCACGTCCGCCTCATGAAGATCCTGAATACCAAAGACAACTTGTTGGGAACTTTAAGTGAGTTAAGAAAACATAAAACATATCTAGTTAGGCTTTTATAAAGTTATGTATGTTATTACTTTTTTCTTAAAACGCAATATAGACAAGGACGCGTAACAGCACAATTACAGCAACAAAAACAAAACATACAACAAATTAGTGTTAAAAGTAAACATCATAACAGCCAACACCACAGTAGTAATAATCATCAACAACATACTATTTATATGGGCAGTGGCAATCAACAGTTACATCAACTACAAACCAATACCACCAGTTGTATACCAACATCACCACTAGCCCATCATAATTATACTTGGCCAGTGGTTAAGGCCACAACAGTCATTACAAACAACTCAAACCAACATCCTGGAACAGTAACTAATTATCATCAACAACAGCATCAGCCTCCGACAACAACATTCATAAAACATGCTCGGGCATCACCACGTCCGTCCCAATCTACAGCGCCATATCCATCGCCAACATACGTCCATCAACATCACAATTACAGTAGTCCGGCTCCGAACAGTCCCAAAGGCAACAGTGCAGCGAATGTAGGTGCTGGAGCTATTGTTCAACATAATAACGGCAACGCCAGCAGTGTGCTGCAACAATTATCACAACAGAATATAACAGTGACAACAACACATCATAGTAGTAGCCAGCAAACCCACAATCAACAGCATCAATCTCAGCAGCAGCTGCAACATCTGGCAACTGTTACTATAACACCAAATTATACACACCCAAGAGGTGTTCAACACCAACAAGACCCATCTACACTCAACCATCGTCAACTCCAGCAGCAGCAGCAACATCAACCACCAAATCGCTTACAACAGTCGTCAACAACAGCCACTGCCAGCCATAGAATTGTTGCCCCAAATACAAACTCCAACAATTGCAACACTAGCCCGGGATCCAATTTATCGTCGCCGCCATTTGTGGGTATGGGTGCTGCCACAACGACGGCAACAACAGCTACAAATGCGGGTCATCATGTTCATCAACAACATGTTGCTGTGCAGCATGCTAACAAACAAACACCCAATTCACCAAATCGACGCACAAGAGGCGAAAATAAAAAATGTCGAAAAGTTTACGGCATGGATCGTCGGGAAATGTGGTGCACTCAATGCAGGTGGAAGAAGGCCTGCAGTCGTTTTGGTGACTGAAAAAGGCCCAAATCGTCGAAGGCGGCAGCGACAATGACAGCGATGACGGCGACGACGATGACAACTACTACGACGAGCTCATGTGCGAATACGACAATAATGACTGAAAATGTTATATTGCCGTCGTTTTTTACATCGACGGCAAATGTTCATCCCTCAACAGCAATAACAGAAGCAACAAATACTGCAACAATAACTGCAGAAACAACATTTGCTAATAGTAACCTTAATAATAACAATAATAATGGTAGTGTTAACAAAACTTCAAAAAACAATATTTTGGCGCCAAATGCCACAAATTGTATGTCCCCATTAACGAAACCTACAACGACAAAACGTCACGCAAACAACACAAACAATCACAATAAGCCGTTGTTGCCAAGTAAACATTCAAAACACTTTGTGGCTGCAGCTGCGACTGAAGTAACCACACACATACATACACTTCTCACTACTACTCCCACCACCACCACTACCAATACCAATACCAACACCAACACCAACACCAACAACAATACGAACCCTAGCTGCAGCAAAAACAACAAATGCTGCGATCCAGCTACTGCCAAGTTGAGTGGAGCTGTCGCCACTTCGGTTATTGTTAAACCACCAAGTAATTTAAGTAAGTCTCTTAATAATAATAATATTCATTACCATCAACAGCAACTGCAACAGCAGGAGCAGCAGCACCAGCAAAAACAACTTTTGGCCAATACTGTGACAGTGATAACACAACAACAAAATACGGTCGAAGAACAACATCAGTTTCAGCCCTCGGCCACCTCAACAGCCAGACATATTTTATTAAAATCTCCTCCTGCTTATGTTTTAAATGAGACACTAGGCGCAAGTGGGAATAATAGTACAACAACAAGAACAACAACATCACAACAAGTGGTACTATTGCACTGTTAAATAAAAATTTTAATTAATATTTTATTTTATTATTCGTAAATTTAAGTATTAATTTCTAATTGAGTACAAATTAGTAAAAATTTTTCTTATGTCATTTTAACATAAATATGTATTTAAATTTTTATATATTATTGTACATACACATACATACATATATAAATATTAATTAGTTACTTTGCTTCTTTTTATACTAAAACTTTAAAAATTTTCACAAAATGTTATGTACTTAAGCCCGATCAGGTACTGAAAAACCTCTTGAACGTCAAAATTTTCTGTGAATTGCTATCGTGAGATCGAATTCTCTCTGAAAACACTGTACCGATGCTTGGACAAATTTTGTTTGGCAATATACCTACTAAGAGGTTTTTGTAAGTTTCGAAACTTTCAAGTTTAAGTACTATGTACATACATACAAATATCTTTTTTTTTTATTTCCCACCAAATTGTAATAATTTGACTACATTATAAACATATGGATTTTATATTTATTTACATATGTACATACATACACATACATACATACATACATATAAGTATGTTTACAGGGAAAAACGACACGATTGCCGTGAGTTATTTCAGATCATGTCACAAAAAGCTATTTTTTTATTATTTAAACTGATATGTATATAAATGTTGGCTGCTCAATAAGTATGAAAGTAAAATTGGAGTATGTATATGTATATTCTAAAAAGGTAGAATTCTTTGTTGTAGAAAATTTTCGGGCCGCATTTTCACTACCTAGCAGAGTTCAAGATTAATCTGAATGTATTGAAACTTATATGTGTATATGTACATAAGTGCATACAAATCGATGGCTTAAAATAAGAAACGCGTAACTCGAATTTTCGACATTTTATAGGGAAAAGAAAAAACTGAATAAAAACTATTAAAGCATTTACATGCAAAAATAATTTTTCAAGTGGTCATAAATATTTTATTTTTTTAACTGTAACGTACTTAGTTCTTTAAGGAGGATTTAATTATACGTTGGCTACTAAAAACGGTAAAAATGGGATTGCGAAAGAATTGAGATACACCTTTTTATATTAAGCCCTCGATACCCAGTAATAGATTCATTTTTTGCGTGCTATAATAATATTTTCCCCTAGGAAAAAGGATAAAAAGTTACCCCTTCACTAAATAACTACCTATTAATTTTTCATTTATAAATTTCTTTAAAAAAATCGATTTTAAAAAAATATGAATAGTATTTTCTAAAAGAGTGAGGGAATTATAAATTTTCGTATGACTAAAATACAGTTTTACTTGCGTTTCTGCTAATTATCTACATATTTAAAATATCCATTCTTTGGATGCAATGAAAATGCGGTTCCTTAAGCATAAGCTAAATTTTCTTTTACTGGGTATGAAATGAAGTAAATGTGTCTATATAGCTGGACTTAAAAAAGCAATAAAGCTAAACAGTTAAATATTTTATAATACTTTATTTTTATTTATTTATTTACTATTCTTCTGTTAAAATTTTTAATTACAAATTCAGTGATAAAGTTTTAACTAAAAACTTCTAATATGTTTTTAGTGCAATAAAAACTCATACTTACTACATACTACATACATGTTCGTTATAATTAAATTAAATTAGACCTGGGGTCCAATCGTCACATCCGTGAACGTACAACTCGTCAAGTAAAAACACCATTTCGGATTATTTCATACATGAACGTACTGAAATCTCATTCAGCTTATACGATTAACGTAACATTTAATTTGTTTTCGCACGATTATTGATACGATCAGGGATGTGACGATTAGAGCCCTGGTCCTTGCTAAATTTAAATTTTTTATGTATAAGTATATATGGCCAATTCAGAAGGTTTTCTATTATGTCTTATTTTCATAATGTTTTAAATTATTTTAATATATTTTTGTATTCAAACTAAAATTTTAGTACATTATAACAATACGACACAATAGAAAACTTTGTGAATTGGAAAATTGCTTGTATTAAAAGCTAATAGTGAGATGGTTGCGAAATCGATTCCTGACGGAAACTCAGGTTGCTATTGCAGACAAGCTTGTATGAAAAGACACTAAAAATATTCAGCAAATACTGTCTTGTTAGACATATGTACATATGTAAATACATATTTACTATGTACATAAGTACTCCAAAGCGTAGGAAAAGTCTGAAAAGTTGAAATTATGAATTATGAAAAACCAGACAAGTGTGTGATGTTTTGTCATAAATTGTTCCGACATGTCGGAAAACTCATTCATAATTCCTATCGAATTACCTCAAACAAAGATGTCGGATTTCTGGTCAACCATTCATACAATTTTCTTAAGCAGAATTTCTAACTGAACTCGGCAAAAAAAACTGTTCGCTGTAACTTCCATAAATATATAACATGCATATTGTTTCATGGCTTCTGAAAATGTGTTGTTTCCTTATTTCAATTGTATTCTCGTGAAAAAATTATCTTTCTTATTTTTATTAAACAGCTTATGTGTAAAAATTTCCATTTATATTATTTAAATGAGAACTGAAAACATTAAAGTTTAAATTTGATTTAAATGAAATGATATTTTCACTTTTGAGAAATTTTTCGATTTAAAATGTAAATGTACATAGATATGTACATATTATCGACCCTGTTTTATAAACCGTATCGATATGAAGTCGTACGATTTCCAAATTTATTACTGGTAAAATTATATACGGTAATTGTCTTTGAGATATGATATTTGAAGCTCTAAATAATAGAAAAATTAAAAAAAGTCTAAAAAAATATTTCTATTATCGGAGCGAGCTAGGTAGTTTCCTAAAATCTTGCTATTTCAAATCGACGCTATTTACAGAACAAAATTTTTTTTGGAACTCGTATTAAAAATTATCCGAAAATATTTTAAGTGCACAGGGTTGCTTCTTTTTATCTGACGTCAAACAAAAGAAACCATCCTTTTAAATTTATTTTTCCCAATTTATGTTGCATAATTTATACCGCAAAAATATTTGATCAAATTGCCTTTGCTAAATTGATTGTTATAATATGGTAGTTGCTGTTTTAACTGTTACAGCTACTAAATTTAATATACAAAATATTTTGCATTGTTGTTTAATAGTTTTATTGTTCTTCTGTAAAAAATATATTTACTTCAATATTAACATTAATGTGTATTTTTATTATTTATTATTAATTTATACATATGTATATAAATCTATATATGTGTATATATGTATATTATATACATATACACATATATGACTAATACATATAAGTACATACTTTGTATAAGTGTATCCTTTGTATACATACATACATATATGGATATGTAATATTTTTTTGTTTTTTACTTTTAATCAAACGTTCAATTTTGTTTACACCATATATAGCATACATGCATATAATATATACATATACATATTTTACTTATTTTTATGACTTTATTTTATAAGATTGTAGACAATTTTTCTTTAGTTTTTTAAGCATTAAAAAAAATATACAAAAAAAAACAGAAAAACATAAAAATATTTGCAAATCATCCTGCTTATAAAATTAAAAGAGCAAACACAACAGAGTTAATTCAATTTAAATAGTAATTAGTTTAAGAAACCAAACATCAAAATATTAAATTAAATAATCCCAATAACACAAATCTTTAGAACTTAAAAATAACACTTACTTAGATCAATTTTATTATCAACACACAAAACAGAAATACATATGTACATACATATTAACAGTTTCATGTAAATTTATATTGTAAATCGAAAAAATAAAAGTAAAATATACATAAGTATTACAAAACCAATAAAAAAAGAATAATAAAAAATCAAATAAATAAAAACCTGATAAAAGAGATAATACATACATATATACATATATACTTATACATACATACATACATATATTTTTTTATTGCAAAAATCATTACCATTATCTGTACATAAACAAATTCAGAAAACAAAAAATAATCAAAGGACTTAATTTTGCATACATAAACAAATACTAAATATTAATTACCAACATAACTACCGTAAATAAAGCCAACATAAAAAATTTTATTTGAAACCAAAATATACACACATACATACCCTTAGTTACACATACATACCCTTAGTTACATACATACACACACATAAACAAAAATAATAAGAAATTTTGAAACAAAAAAAAAATCAATGAAATGAAAATGCTAATGTCTACACTCTAGAGGAACACAATGATAATTGCAAGTATGGTACACTGAAAAAATAATATTTAATTAAGTTTAACAAAAATAATACTTCTTCTTCTGTGAACAAAGAAAAATCAAACAACAAGAGCTCTTTTGTATAATACTATTTTTACTCAATTCGAAATTATTTTTTATTAATAAAATTGACAAAAGAATATATTTATATCTATACATATTTATGTACAAGTTAAAATTTTATTTGAGTAATTAAACTCTAACTTACTATACATATATTAAAATGAATTTAAATATAAAATGCAATAATGCTAATTTGCTTGTGTACTTTATAAAACTACAAACAAGCAACTATTATGAATTTTATTCAATTAAAAAAGTAACCAAATGTACATACATAACGTAAACTCAATCAAAAACAGTTGCAGCTTGAAAATATCCCAACAAACTTAAAGCTGATGTATGAGCAAAACAAATAATAATATAAAAGCAGCAGTCAGTTAAAAAAAAAAACAAAATAAATGTTTATAGTCGTTATAACTTTGTTTTAACTACAAATTAAATTATGAATTGTGCCTGTTTTTGATGTAAATAGCGATATGTGCATATACATAGATATGTATGTATGTATGTACATTTCGTTTTTAAAAAAAGATCTGGAAAAATCAAACTAGCTAAAAAAATATACATACAATTTTACTTTTATTCATACAAACATTTACATACTTTAAATAAAAACAGTTATTTGATTTGTCGTGTGTGAAAGTTCAACAAAAAATCGCATATTAAAATTGTTAAAAAGAATTTACTTTAATTAACAGTTGTTATTCATCTCGTGATTTGAATGAAATTCGTGATAGTGGCCATTTATTATTTTGTTTTACCATTGTTTTTTATTGATTGTTTTAATTTAAGAATAATGTTTGGTCAAAATTATATAATTTTAAAATTGTTTAATATTAACTATTTCTTTTACCATTTTCTTGTTAAATTTAAGTGATATTTTTATAAAAAACACGTTTTTAATGATATTTATAAAATTAAGATTTACTTTCAAAATAAATGATCTTATTTTTTTATTGTTTTATCCGGCTTGTTTTGCAATTGTTCTCAGAATGATTTAGAAAACTTTTATTGCACATATACATATATAAATATATCTCCAAACCAATACCTTTAATTAAAAAAAAACAAAAATCAATTAAAAATTTAATTGTGTCAATACAACTTTTTAATTAATTTAAAAAATAAAGGTTAATTAAAATTTTTAATTAAACTTTTAATGAAGCAAAATTTTAAGCGAAAAATTAATTGGCTCTATTGAATATTTAATTGATTGTTTGTTTTTTTTTTCGAATAAATGTGTTAACTGGAGAAAGACTTTTTTCCTTGTGCAGAAAAGAAAAAAAAATAATAATAACATTGAAAGAAATCTTTACACTTCAAAAATATTTACAAAAATATTAATTGTGCAAAATCACATGCCTGAACTTCCCTTAACTCCTTTTATTTCTCCATTATATAAATGTAATAAAAGTTTTAATGATCTATACATAGTATGTTAAAATAACATTATTACACATAAAAACAGCAACAAATAAAATATTAAATGCAATTAATATTATTGAAAGAAAAAATATACGATTGTTATTTATAATTAAAAAAAGAACCGAAATCACTTGTGTTTTTACTTGTTTAATTTTAATTTCAATTCGATAACTTTTGATTTTGTTACTTATGATACTATAAATATTTTCGTTGCTTTTAATTTGCTTCTTAAATTTGCTGTTAAGGTTTTATTACTACATACATATTTGTGAAGATAACATAGTGCACTTAACAAGATTAAAAATAATAGCAATGGACAGCATAAATTGTAATTCAAATCTATTAGAAAATAGAAATAGAAAAAGACGTATTAATGTTCCACATACATATCGCACTTGATCAACAATTTGATCAACTGAAAATTTTCACTTTTCACTTTTTACGAAAAATCAATTAACAACATCAATATCTATCTACTGTAAAAATTAAGTGTAGTGACTACCTTTATATCACGAAAAAGGTATTATTTATTTCTTATATTTAGATTGTCATAAAGCGAGTGTTAAATAAAAAACGAAAATCTTGCAAAAATGTAGTTAAAAGATCAGCGAACTTCCATTCTATTCAACACGGTCTGAAAAATATTTTCCTAAATAAAATCGTATTTTATGGATGAATTTCGATTTTAGGATCTCTTAAAAAAAAGTATCTACAATTTTTCACAATTTTGTCATGTAGTGTAATTATTAATTTTATACTAGAAACAAATAAAAAAAATTACAGTTGAACAACTTTTTTTTGCTTTTGACTCTAAAGGCCGGGGCACAATGAATCCGTCATACGTTAAACTTCGCCTTTTTCAACTGACAGCTAAGTTGAAATACATGGTTTCTTATGAGGTCTGTTACATTCAGTACGTGTCCGTCAACGCAAAGTACGAAATTTGCTCAACTTTCAACTTTTTGCGTACGTTGAGTAGTTTGACAGATATTGGTTGGTTTTTTTTTGGTATGTTTTGATTAAGTTTTTTGTGTTTTGTGGCAGCAAAAATAAAATTAAACAAAAAAAAAGCGAAATAAATAAAAAACGTTGAATTTAATAAATAATTTGGAAAATTAACCTATTGAAGCTGTTGAAATGCTTCCGTCAATAAAGTACTCACTGTGCCAACCTTCTCCGTCGTTGCGTTAATGTCAGTTGAAAAAGGCGAAGTTTAACGTATGATGGATTCATTGTGCCACGGCCTTAAGTCACGAAATAAAAAATATATAATTGCATACATAATTTAACTTACTTTTAGGTGCTCTCGTCTTGAAACGAACACTTACTCACCATTGTCGTGGTTGGCTTATTTTGTCTTTCACTACGACGTTTTTGTAATAGATTAAAGAATACTGTGAAATTTTTTCTTTAATCTAGGACAAAACTGTCGTAGTCGGAGTCAAAATACGCCAACCACGATAAGTGTAAATATGCAAAGAAAAAAAAAAACAAAAACCATTTTCGGAAAAATAATAAATAAAAACAAACATTGAATACAAAGAATTTGCAAAATGTATTGGAAATAAAAGGTCTTCGATTAATGTCTTTGTAATTGCATTAGAATGAATTTTTCTTCTTGTTTTGGTATTGTGTTAAAGTGATGTCGATGTCGACAACTGGAATAAGGGTGATTATTCTTTGTGAGTTAATTTTACTCATTTCAAAGAACACACGTGTGTGTTTGAAATTGATACAAATAGAATGAGACAGAATAATAAGGATATTGAAACATTTTTTAGTTCATGCATACTTACATGTGGATGTATATTGTTGTATATTTTCTAAATAAAAGTCGTTAGTTTAAGATAAAGTGGTGTACTTTTATTATTCTTAATTTCCAGAAAAATTTGATGAATAGAATAGTAACAACGTGAAGATTAAAAGTAATGCCAACTTAACAAAAAGTGACAAATAGAATAGGCTGATGCCAGATCAATACTTAACATATACATATGTATGTGAATATACACAGTTATACGAGTAAATATACACAGATAGCATTTTTAATCATGCAAGAGTCTACTGGGAGTGTCATGTAGAGCATTTTTGATCGTCAACAAGCGCATGTTTTAATCGTATAAGATTCCTCGCACGTGAGAAACTGTTGGACGAGCTGGAGGCCTACTCAGTAATTCGAAACGAAAGAAAAAATTTTCGAATTTACGTGCTATTATCACACAAAATCGAAAGCATTTTCTTTCATTTCGAATTACAGAGTAGACCCCCTGATTCTTCTGTGAGATTCTTCCATAACGCAGCGAAAGGTGCTTATATTAATGGCAGATGAAATCGTTTGATTCGCGTGAGACTAATGTAGGAATTATTTTACAACTCATGAAATGATCAGCAGGGTAATTCTTACATGATTCATACATTTATAATTGCATGTTAAACATTTCATTGTTAAAAGACGAGCGTGTCAGGAAAAGTGTAAAGAAGTAATAATTAAGAAAAAATTAAATGATTTTGTTATTGTTACTCATCAGATCATCATCAGAAGACTCTTAGCAGTTGCAGATAAAATATCGTGTAATAAACACATTATGCTATCGTGGTAGATGCATAAGCTTTGGACTATTTTTTTCGAATATTTGTTTTTTTCTTTGGTGACGTTGCCAAGGTAGCGCCTACAGTTTTTCTTTAATAAAACATGTAATATTAAAGAAGAGAATTTCTTGCGACGACAAACATACATAAGTATATACATATGTACATACATACATATCGTCGGGTGGTTATTGGTTTGCTGCAATAATAATGTATTTTAAATATACTGTGCGGCAAACCAGTAACAACCCCACGATATGCATGTTAAAATACTTCTGCATTACGACATGAATGTTAGTGGTTTCTCCGGCAGCCTTTTTCATATGAAACATTAGTTTCATTGTTTCCACTGAATATGACATGAGCAAATAAAGCAAATTTGACAGTGACAGTATCATTATTTTTTAGTAGAATTGCACACTAAGGAAAAATTTCATTATTTTGTACCATTTGACATCATCGACGGATTAGCGCTAGTAGTATTTTTTCGATGCTGCTTAAACATTTCAGAGAACGTGCACTGCGCTTTATTTATGCTCGTTTTCTAAATTAGCAACATCAAAACCAAAACGTTTTTCTTTTTAAGTTTAAAAGTTTTTAAACGCACTAATAATTCCAAATTAATATTTTACTTATTAAGTAAAATATTTGTTTTATTAAAAATACATCGAAATTGATTATTGAGGGGTTTAGCTGGATCCTATGCTCATTTCTCTGTTGCTAATGCAGATCATCAGGGAACATTTACCCAAAGTTTCTTAGAACAACTAGAGTTATTCAGGGCTATCATGAATAAAATTCCGCGTGAAATTTTTCACGGGGAATAATTCCAACTAATAGCAAGTAATAGGCCTAATTGGAAAAGGGAGAAATTTCACGCGGAATTTTATTCATGATAGCCCTGATTATGTTATAAACTTTCATTTAAACAAATGAGAAGCTCAACAACAAATAACAAAGTTGAAACAAGATCTCAATAATCAACATGTTTTTTAATGGTGAAGTAATAAAATAAAAAAACATGTTGATTATTGAGTTCTTGTTTGAACTTTGTTATTTGTTGTTGAGCTTCTCATTTGTTTAAATCAGAGCTATTCAACCAACCTTTTTGGTTCGCGTACTACAAAACTCACAATCAACAATTCGCGTACCCCAAAAAAATTTTGTGTGTATAAACAAGTATGGGCTCAATTAATAACTAAATAATTTTAAAATACGACCATATACGTACATAGGCATGTATATAACATGCGAACATCTGCGCATATGGGTCGTTCTACAACAGAAATGCTCGGTATAATAAAAATGGAAATTTATGAAAAATACGTAAGTATACTTTTAGGATCAAACATAAACATATACAAGATATTGTTTCTTTTATTGCATTAGTTGGTTAGTTAATGAAAAAAAAATGCTAAAATTTTCGAAGATTTCGCGTACCACCTGGGAAAGTTTCGCGTACCCCAAGTGGTACGCGTACCACAGGTTGAATAGCCCTGGTTTAAATGAAAGTTTATAACATAATAACTCTAGTTGTTCTAAGAAACTTTGGGTAAAGGTTCCCTGAAGATCTCCATTAGCAACAGTGAAATGAGTATAGGATACAGCTAAGCCCCTCAATAATCAATTTCAATGTATTTTTAATAAAATATATTTTACTTAATAAGTAAAATATTAATTTGGAATTATTAGTGCGTTTAAAAAATTTTAAACTTAAATTTTAACAATTCCCATAACAAAACGTTTTTCGTTTGCTGTTTTGAATATTTCCCAATAATAGAAGAGATAGGGAGACGAATAATAATAAAGGTTAGAGAATTTCGAGTTTGTAAAACAAGAAGTAAATAAGAAAAATATTTCCAGGAAACTGTTATTCAGAATAGTTCTGAATATAAACAAAAATACTTTACTTCATGAGATCATTAAATCATTGAATTATAATAAAGATTGAAGTTAGCTACAATCGGTTTGTATATTCTGAAATGAAAATTCATAGTATGAATGTTATTCAAAGAGATAAAAAATGCAAAGCCAGATTTCAGGTTTTTCAAATCGACATTGCCGCCAAATTTTCAAAAAATTATTCATCTGCAGACAAAACCTTTTTTTTTAATTTAAATTTTCTCTGCAATTCAGTGAAATCGCCCATATGTGCAATTATAATATTGAAATTCAGTTAACAGTTCCAATTATGGTTAAAACCAATACAACTTTATGTGCAATCTCATTGCATAACTTTTTTTTAGAGAGATATCGTATATTATGTGTTTAGAATTATCGGGTATAATCGGGTATGTTCTGCATTCTACGTGAAATTAAAACGAGTGGAATTGTCATAGCATTGTTGTTATAATAAGACATTTCCAACTACAATTTTATGGCAATTCCACTCGTTTTAATTTCACGTGGAATGCTGAACATACCCGAATATCAATCAAATTAGACATAATGTGGCACTAGACTTGGGTCAAACTCGTTCCGTAGTTAGTTTTTGACACAAACCTATGATCAAACCTCTGTAATTTAAATAGTTTTGTATGGGCTACTGAAAGAGTTCGGTACAAGTCTATTGCTATATAATGAAAATAGAAGCCAGATTTAAGATGCTAGAAAAAATTTTAGGGGGGGGAGAGTAGCGCACTTAGAAACGAAAACATAGTAAAATAAACGAAAACATAATAAATTGTATGTTTAGGACTCTCTTACGCAGAAAATTATTTAATTTTAACTCATTACTAATTTTTGCTTATATTTTTAGCAAATATTCATAAATGCTAATGACAAAAATGTGCTTACATACGTTATATTACTATTTTTAGGGCCATTTTTTCAGTTTGGTGATAAAGTTCCAGATATGGAATGCTAAGTTTAGCGCAACTTAACTGTGAAGTGATCTTTAAAATTTGTCCGTTATTACAACTGTCCTATAAATTAAATAAAAGAATTTGTATTGTGGCAACATTGAGGCGGATACCGACTACTTTTGATTGTTAAAAATACTTAGTCCCGGTTCACACACACTTTAATTTTTGTTGATCAACTCATAGTTCAGCTGTACGAAAAAAAAGATTTGTATTTCCTTTTCCGTCTCTTTTACCGCTTAATTACGAGTTGATCCACAAAAGTTTACTTTGCAAAGTCTTAGTTCAGCTGTGTGAAAGACAGAGGGAGGAATGCTATCTCTATTTTTATTTCTCCCATCTGAATTAAGACTTTGTCCCGGTTCACACGTTTCAACTTTGGTTGCGCAGCTCGTAATAAAGCTGTAAGAAAGACAGAGACGGAAGTAAAAATATCTCTTTTTTCCTTACAGCTAAATTACGAGTTAAGCAACAAAAGTTGAAGTGTGTGAACCGGGACTTTGCAAAGTAAACTTTCCATATTAGTTACAAGGACCCAGTAGGAAGAGGCAATAAATAGTAAAGAAGAAGGTAATGCACAGCATGTATAATTTTTTATTCTAGAATTCGTTACTGTTAACACAGAACATGTCCTAGGAAAGTATTGAATTATTTTAATACGTCCGATGAATAAATTATATAATTCATAACACTCGCCACAAGCAAAAACTAAACATTATTTTTCTGCAGATGTGGTAATGCACGTGGTAATCAATGTGTAATTATTGCTCAGTTAGTCCCGGTTCACAAGTTTCAACTTTTGTTGCTGAACGCGTAATTCAGGTGTAAGAAAAATAAAGATATTTGAATTACGAGTAGAGAGACAAAAGTTGAAACGTGTGAACAGGGACTTAAGGCTCAGTTAGCCGACTGTAATGTAATGTAAGTGTAACGTAGAAAACAGCTGATCGACATTTTTATATGAAAATTAGGTTACGTTACATTACATCTCTATAACCATTTTCATTACTTTTCACATAACAAAATCGATCAGCTGTTTCTTGCTGTTGCAGTTACTTTACATTACAGTCGGCTAACTGAGCCTTTAGCCCCACTTCACACATACGTTAACTTTTGTTGATCAACTTTTAATTCAGATGGTAGAAAAAAAGAGATATTTGTATTTCTTTCTCTGTCTTTCTGACAGTTGAATCGATCAACAAACAAATAGTGAAACCATTTTTGTATATTCCTGTGTTGCTTTTATTATTATGTGTTTTGTGTTACATTTTGTTTGTTTTGTGTCACGTTTTTTTTTTTCAAATAAATAAACTTCAATTTGACTGTGATTTATAAGGTAGAAAGTATGGCAACTTATGAAAATGTGGCATCTTCAAATGACTTATGCTAGGAACACAATTGGGACGAATGACGAATTTTTCGGTGCGAACTTTCTTCATAAAAAATAAAACACATTTGTTCATATGAAAATGAACACAACACCGCCGTAGAACGAAATTCGTCGTGCGTGACGAACTCTGAGATAGATTTATTTCTATTTTGTACGCTAACGAACGACGCAAAAACCATTTTCTCTCACTCTCTTTACATACACAATAAACAGTGTGACCAGATTTTAAAATAAAATTAAGCTAAATCACTTATGTCTTAAAAAAGGCTAAAAAAGCTAAATCCGTTTTTAAAAAAGCTAAAAAAAAAGAAGCTAAGAGCTTAATAAAAATTTTAAAGCTAAATCCAGAAGAAATAAGCTAAATTTAGCCCAAAATTAGCTAATATGGTCACACAAAATTAGCTAATATGGAACACAATTGGGCTGAACGACGAATTTCGTCCACGTCGACGAATTCGTCGATAAGAATTCGTTGCGTAAATTCGTCGTGTGAAGCACAATAACGACGAATTTACTCAGCGAATTCAGCTCCTATAATTGATAAAGTTGGTTATTGTCAGTGTGACCATATAAGCTAATTTTGGGCTAAATTTAGCTCATTTCTTCTGGATTTAGCTTTAAAATTTTCGTTTAGCTCTTAGCTTGTCTTTTTTAGCTTTTTTAAAAACTGATTTAGTATTATTAGCCTTTTTTTAATCTAAATTGCGTATTCTCTAAAAATGTATTAAAGACATACGTGATTTAGCTTTATTTTATTTTAAAATCTGGTCACACTGGTTATTGTGTATGTAAAGAGAGACAGAGAAAAATTGTTTTTTCGTCGTTCGTCGGCGTACAAAATAGAAATAAATCTATCTCAGGGTTGGTCACGCACGACGAATTTCGTTCTACGGCGGTGTGTTGTGTTCATTTTCATATGAACAAATGTGTTTTATTTTTTATGACGAAAGTTCGCACCGAAAAATTCGTCGTTCGTCCCAATTGTGTTCCTAGCATTAACCTAACGATAAAAGTTATAGATAGGGTGAACTTGCCTTTAAAGGCCGGTGCACAATGAATCCGTCGTACGTTAAACTTCACATTTTTCAACTGACATAAACGCAACGACGGAGAAGGTTGGCACAAGGAGTACTTTATTGACGGAAGTATTTGAACAGCTTCAATGGGTCGACTCTCCATTTTATTTATTAATTTCAAATGTTTGTATTTATTTGCTTTATTTCTTTTGTTTAATTTTATTTTTGCTGCCGAAAAAAACACAAAAACCTAAATCAGAACATACCAAAAAAAACCAACCAATATCTGTTAAACTACTCAACGTACGCAAAAAGTTAAAAGTTGACAAAATTTTGTACTTTGGGTTGACGGACACGTACTGAATGTAACAGACCTCATAAGAAACCATGTATTTCAACTTAGCTGTCAGTTGAAAAAGGCGAAGTTTAACGTATGACGGATTCATTGTGCCCAGCCTTAACTTATCTCTCACTTTAAGGTTAAAATGAAGTTATAATAATGAAAAAGTGTTTATCCGTCCGATAAAATCCTACCGTTAACTAGGTATAATAATGATCATTAAAAGGTTAACGGCCTTATGTATAGACAAAAAATTGCATGAAGTTAGCATAAGTGACGACATTGAACTAAGCGCTAACGACTTCCTCCATATAATTTGACATTAAAAATTGGCGCATAATATAGTTTTAACCCACTATCAAAATATGTAAAATTGTATGGCAAAACTCGTTAAGATCATATTCAATTTTGCCATTAATGCTAACTTCTTGCTACTTTTTTCTTATACATAGGCCCGTAACAGTTTAATGGTTTAACATAAATGTTTGCATTGAGTTTATGATTTATCTTATAATTATTACTTAATTTGTTTTATTTTGCTCATAATCTTAAAAATTTGTTTATATGTCTTAATACATTGTACTGTACATTGGTAACTTTGTACTAAATGAAATATGTCCGTTCATAAATAACAATGAAGATTTTTTTTCTATTGCATATTAAAGTAAATTCTTTAAACAAAATATTGGTTTTCTACATGGTTTCTACACAAATCTTTCTATTTAAAATAAAAATAAAAGAAGCTTATTGGTAAAACAAATCCAGAGTACTACTAAGTGTTAGGTACAAATACATTTCAAAAAATTATTGTAAAAAAGGTAACGAAAAATAAAAACGATAGAGAAAATATACTTATGTCCCTATGAATAATGCTGAGATAATTAACTGTAAATTCCTAAAAAAAACTAAAAGTAAATAAACAGAAGGATTCAACAAAGATATTTTTCTATAAAACGGCTTACATAAACTGCTTGCTGCATACATACTAAGTATCTGTATGTGAGTATGTATGTAAACGAAATTCATATATGTATAAATAGTGGCAAAAACACGGTTAAATTTAAAAATTAAAAGTGAAATTGTTAAATTAAAATAAATAGAATAAAGACGTTGTATATAAGCGAGAGCCAGTTAAATTGGAGTTAAAAGTAAAGCACAAATATTGTACAAACCAAAAAGGACAAAATGAAAAGTTATATAATAGTTTGCAACATTTATATACCCTAAAATATACACACATACATATGTATATACATATATAAACATGTCCATAATTTAAACATACTGACATGCTATATGCATATACGAGTACATCAAATATTATTGAGAAAATATGTTAGATTTAAAAAAATTATAGAAAGTTCTACTTCTAATGATTAAGGCAGAGTTTCTTTAATTTGAAGAAGCTCTAATTCATAAAAAGCGCGGTACATTTACTACACTAAAAATATATTAAAAATACATTGTTATTAAAACATACATAATACGTACATATATCAATACAATCAATATAATATAAAAAAAATTAAAGTAAATAATTTTAAAATAATTATAATACATTTGTATTGTATTGTATCTTATAATAATTTGAATACAGCAAACAAAATAAAATTCTTTGATCGAATAGCAAACATGTCTGCATGCCTTGTTCGCATTTTGGCAACAAAAAAAAAATGTCATGAAAATTTAAAACTTATAAAAATTTTTATCATTGCATTTCAATTGATATATCGTGCCATAACCTCAAAAAATAAAAGATTAAACGACATTATTTTCGAACAACATTTTTTGGCGATAATGGATTGTTTACGATCGCAAGTAATCGATTTTTCTCAAAATGTAGTTCGAAAAATATGTCGTTTAAGGTTTTTTGGCGGTTATGGCAAGATATGTTGAAGATTTCTTCATTGTCAGGCAGAAATCATTAAAATTTTGTGTAGTTTTTATTAACTTTAAAGTACGCCAATAGGAGTATAAACTTCTTGCAGGCGTAAATAGAACTCTAAAGCATTAAACACATTCAGCACAACAAGCTACCGACTACCAAATGTCAAGGATAGAACACACATGTTTATATGAGAATGATTCTTTTGAAGACAGCAGGGCAACAGGGCGACCGGTTGTTGTATATGCTGCTTTTGTCGTTGTAGTCCAATTAAACTAATTTCTAATTTGGAATTATTAGTGCGTTTAAAAATTTTAAACTAATTTCTATTTCTTTGGCTACAATGAGAAAATTCAGTGTTGCCAGTATAATACAAAATGTTGAATGAATGATTTTGTGCAATTATTTCATATTATTTAACAGAAACAATATCCAAAAATTGATGTAAAGAATAAATTGATTCATTTTTGTAATTTTACGTGAAATAAGTGGATTTTAAAAGAGTAATTAATTTTTTATAAATGCAAAATATATAAAAGTAGCAATACTGAACTATTTATTTGTACTTAAATATCAGCTGCAGATGGTGCTGCTGCTGTCTCCAAAATAATTAAGTAGCCGGAGGCGACAAATGCTGCTTGCGGCATTTGAAGTCGTGTGTTCGTGTAGCCTGCTGTGGTGAATGTGTTTAATGCATAATATTTAATGTCTATAAATTTCACATTAAACGTTCGTATTCGCGAATATCGTTTGACATATTCGTATTCGCGAATATCAAAAGTTGACATTCGTTACATCACTAATACATACATCCGACTACAACACAGTTTCAATTAATTGCTTTTGGCTGGCCAGAGCTTCTCTCAATTTAAATTGTGTTATCGTGTGTTATCTATTACATATGAGTGAAATTTATTTGCTGGTGGTTACCCTACGTCTATATCTGATATATTTTTATTATTACAAAAGTCAAACTTTATATTGAAAAATAATTTTTTTTATGTTAGCTATTTTTACTATATGGAATTTGACATTTGTCATGAGAAAAATATATGAGGTATAGACAATGGAAAATTTTATTTAGTAATTATAATCCAGTATATCTTCATTGATCTGTAATAATTTTGACAATCATAATTTTCATCAAAGTTTGTTTGATATCAATTAAAGATATACATTCAACTAAAATACTTTGTATTCGTTATACACAGTATACTGAATTGTAAAAATTATTCATTAAATCTCTTTGATTCAATAATATTAAATTGTCTTAAAAATAGAAAAAATACTTAAATAGAAATGCTAACACTCGAAGAACGATGTTTGTATGGGAAAATTCAATATAAAACCATATGTATATGAATGGAGACCATAATGAAGTTTATCGATACTGGTGAATACTAATGTATTCTAGGAGAAGAATTCCGGGCTCCTGCTTCGTATATGAAGTTATAAGATGACATATAGTTTCTAAACATAGTTAAAGAATTAACGATTTAAAGTATGCTAAATTTTTCTGATTGAGTACCTTATATTTACAACTAACAAAACACTAAATTGTGTACTATGCTTAACGAACTTTCTAATAAATTGTCCACAAAAAATAAAAATATGAGAAATCCGTTGAGTGGAAATAACAACAAATTTAGTGTTATGGATGAAAATAAAGGAAAAAATTATGTAGCATATAATGAATTTTTCGTTTTAAGGAATTGTTCGGTAAGCCGGGATACCACTGTATAACTTTGTTAGCCACTTTAAATTGAAGTCCGAAAGAAAAATATGGATTTAAGCCAAGTTTAGGTCATTCCATTCAAATTAATAAGTAGTAAATTTCAATTTATATTAACAACTTCAAAATGTTCAAATGAAACGCATCTTAATTTACGTGTACGGTGTACTCTATATAATAAATATCTCATTTGGTTAATATTAAAATTAATAAATTAATTAATATATACTTCAAATGAATGAAATGAAATATGCTAAAATATTATTACAAAAATTTACAACAACGAAAAGTCATTTATATCCATTAACGAAAATTGGGTGGTACATAAAGCACCAACAACTGAAAACTTTTACAAACTGATTATTATTTCAAGATGCGCACGAGGCTATTTTGATATTACTGCAACTTTCGAATAAAAGTAAAAAATTTTTATATATTGTGGATTGTTGACAAAAACTAAAGAAAAGCTAAAGTGAACTAGTAACGTTTAAAAAAATACAAAAATACAATATATGAAAATAAGGCTGATTTTGAAATGAATTTACATTATAAAATTGTTCATGAAATTAGTTGCATGAAAGTTTTGATATAAAACTTAAGTAAACTTTCAAAAAAATTCGTTGAAAAAATATTAATAAATTGAGACTTTTTTTCTTACCCATCATGTGTTTCAGAAGTTGATAAGAATTTCGTGGCAATAAGGAAAAAGTTCTTAAGTCATGTTTTACTGTTTTGCAGGAGAGCACTTTTAAACTTTCAAGCTGATTTTTCACAAATTTACTCCTTTACAGTTACTTTGGGAAATTCGGTTTTCGCCTTTATTTTATTTAAGAAAATATCGTTCTGCACACTGTAACTAATATACGTACTTATGTATATGTATGTAAGATATTATTCCACGTGAGATTATGAGTCGAAAAAAGATAAGAAAAATCACACAAAATAATTCAGATTTTTCTCAGATGAACATTTTAATATGAATACTAAAGGAGTGCCATTAACTCAAGCACTTTTTCTTTTTACCAAAAAATTTTTTTCACTCGAAAAGTTTTAACATTCATTATAGAAACGAAGCACAGATCAAAGCAGTTTGCCACAAAAATTCTTCAGAGACTCATTTTTAATATGACACTGGCGCATGTATAAGAAAATATAAAAATTTCGTGCAACAAATCTCAAAAAATTTTATATGTAAAATAGATTTGTTGTTAGTTTTTTTTTTTTCTTTGTTTTAAAAAGAAAATATATGATGTATATTCATTTTCCATATCAAAATCTACATTGCTTGAACCTAAATGATTTCTAAAAAGAAAAACGAAAAAATACATTCATTTTCGAGTATTCTCTCAATAAGGATAATTTTAAAAGCACTTAAGCCTAAAATAAAATGAATAGAATATTGTCAACTTACCAACGATTTTTTAATTTTTTTTATGAAAGTTGCCTTTATACACCTATAAAAAAAACATTTTTTTAGTATTTGCATACATACATACATATATGTATGTATATGTACTATGTAAATACTATGTATTGCATGTACTAATAATAAATGAAAAAATAAATATTTATATACAATCCCCCATATTTATAAAAAAAATGAATTTGAAATCCATTTTAGAAAAATTTTGTATGAAAAATTTTAAATAAAATAAATTTCAAATTCACTTTTAATTTTATGAATATGGGGGAATATTTTTAAGAAAACTGCGATTTTTTATCAACTCCTCTTAGTACTGCAAAAAAGTTAATTTTGGTGTCTGTTATTCAAATGTAGTGAAAAATAATGTCTTCTTTAATATTTTTAACATTCGTTAGCAATAAAATATTAAATATTATTAATATCTTAATGACATTATTTGTTTAAAAGGAAGACTTTTCATATATAAAAATATTCTTAAAAATTTAAATTTATAATACCAAATAAGTGCGTTTATCGTAATATAAGTTTTTATCCATTTTGTTTTGTAGTGCGTTTTAAGCATTTAAAACCCTTAAGAATATTCGATTATATAAAAAACCATATTTAAAATATAAAGTTAATTTTTTTCTATAAAGTCGTTCTGTTTTGTTTATTTGCCTGAATGAAATGTAATGTATCTTAATTATAAATTTAAAAATTATAACAAAATATTTAATACATCTCCATAAAAAAATTAAGAAATCAAAATCAAATCAAAAATACCCTAAGTCGCAAATCACACTATGCAAGTCTTATTGCTAAGCTTATTAGTTTATTAGGAGAGAGAGACGGGGGGAAAAGAAGTGTTTCTATTCCTAATCTATAACTAATCAGCTTAGCAATAAGACTTGCATAGTGTAAATAGGAACTAAGCACCCCATACACGTTTCAATTCAATTGCAATTTGAGGGCCATTTTCACAACTTGTTTCTAGCTAAAGGTAGGATTTGTCTGCCCGGTAAATGGCTTTGCATTATAAAACCTTGATCTATAGTAATTTTGACTTACCTGCACAATCAACTTTGCACGACTTTTTGTGCAGATAAGTCAAAAATGCTGTTATCTTAAATGCACTTACCTGCCTAAATGTGCAGGTATACAATTTTTGACTTCAGTTTTATACACATACATGATTGCACATTATTTTAATGCGTGCAGCTAAATTAAATTTTTTATATGAGAATATGTAGTTTAAAACTGCCAAAAAAAATATGTTAAATGCGCAGGTATACAAAGTGCACTTAAAAAAGGATTTTGAACAATAACGACAGAAAAAATATATTTTGTGCAGTTAAGTAAATGTGCAGCTAACATTGATTTTTTGTATGAAAATATTTTAAAATTACTAAAATTTTAGGGCACTTATCTTAAATGTGCAGGTATAGAAAGTGCACTTAAAAATGAATTTGTATGGGATTTTAAAGAATAGTGACAGAAATTTATCATTTTAGGCAGTTAAGTCTAAAGTGCACTTAAACAAAAGGCAGCTAAATCAAAACTACTGTATTATTTTTCTATGTAGTAAATATTATAACTATTGATAATAACAACAAATAAAAAATTACACTTGTAGTAATGCAAAAATATATATCGGGCCAACAAAATCCTATATTTAACTAAAGGCAAGTTGTGAAAATGGCCCTGAGTCTTTCAGTTGAATTGATTCTCGGCCACACACTTCATAAACTGAATTGAAAGATTTTTATTCAACTGTCAAATTTATATTTTTTTCATAATTACAAAGTTAAAAACTTAAAACTTTTATTGCATTCATTCATTCATTTTTATATTTTTTATTTAAAATTCAATGAAATTAAATACAATTTTAAAAATACATAACTTTTTCTATACAAAATAAAACTAAAAACATAAATTTTGACAGCTAATCAAGAGACTCGAGCATACACAGCACAATCGATTTGAAAGATATACTAGTCAACATGGAAAATCAAAATCTTTTGATTTTTCTTCAACCAACTCGACAACTGTCAAACTAATCAATTGACAGAGCCATACACGCTTTGATTTGGACAACAAGCGACTCAATTGAAAATTGAATTGAACGTGTATGGGTTGCTTTAGATTATTTTTTTGACAATGAATACTAAATAATAACAAAACTGGAAATGACGTCCTGTCAGGTTTCGCAACTTTAACTTCCCCAAGTCAAATGCAGTTTTTTTTTTTTTGAAAAAGAGTAACATTTTTATTTTTTATTAAGAAAAATGCAATTTAGCATTTACTTAAAGAAAAAATTTACACTCGTAAGGGATGATGCAATAACTTTTAATAAACTCTCTATTTCTAAAAACAATTTTATTGCGAATTTTCATTGAAAAGCGCAATAAATGTAACATTTTTTTTAGAGAAAAAAAATGCCATTACTGAAATGTAAAAGCAGAATTAAGGCTCAAGGCTCAGTTAGCCGATTGTAAAGGCTCAGTTAGCCGACTGTAATCTAATGTAACCGTAACGTAGAAAACAGCTGATTGATATTTTTATATGAAAAGTAGGTTACGTTACATTACATCTCTATAACCATTTTCATTACGTTTCTCACGTTGTTTCTTAAGGCTCAGTTAGCCGACTGTAATGTAAAATAACTGCAACGTAGGAAACAGCTGATCGATATTTTTATATGAAAAGTAGTTTACGTTACATTACATCTCTATAACCATTTTCATTACTTTTCACATAACAATATCGATCAGCTGTTTCTTTCTCTGTTTCTGTTTCTTCTTTTTTTTTTTTTTTTCTTAAAATAGTAAGGACTATAAGTTTACATATATACGACAACGTGCAATCGGAAAGTATTTCAGAAAATATGAATTTCAAACAATTTCAAAAAGTTTCGTTTTTCCCGACACGCTTGGTTGTCCGCAAAAGAAAAATGTCTAATGGTATAGATATAAATAAATACATGGAAAATAAAAATAATTAAAAAACGTATATCTCAAGTATAAAGGCTCAGTTAGCCGACTGCAACAGTAGGAAACAACTGATCGATATTGTTATGTGGAAAGTGATGGAAATGGTTATAGAAATGTAATGTAACGGAACCTACTTTTCATATAAAAATATCGATCAGCTGTTTCCTACGTTGCGGTTACATTACATTACAGTCGGCTAACTGAGCCTTAACTGATCCTAATGTCACTTTTCAGTATAAATAATCATATCATATCAGTCTAAAGCAGCCACGTCCAAGCCATATGCAAAATAAGCAAACTTTTATAAATATATAGCTTTTTGTGCTTTCACACCGACGAGAGTACAACATCTCAACAACAACACAACAGACAGCAATGCTTGCTTTTAGTTTGCAAAGAAACAAGAACAAATTTAAGAGCTTTCAAAGCTGTTTACCTCAAATGAAAATATCAGTGTATGTGTGTTTGGACTTAGCTGCTTTAAAGCATTCTAGAATATATATAAGTATGTAGGCAACTACTTGCGAGTATATAGCTAGTGGCTAGGGCATATGACAATCAATTAAGAAGGGGTCTAATTGTCGCTTTCGATAACGAGATTATGATTATGATTCACAAGAAAATCTTGCAGAAGTCTGACCGACTTTAAAAACAATCGCTTTGAAATGGTGTTTTAGGCGCCACACTGTCATACAAAAATGATGGAAAAACAATATTCGCAGCTGTCCGACAATAAAATGAAATAAATGAAATTTTTCATAAATATTTCTAAAATCGCACGGCTTGCCAAAAAAAAAATCTGTCACACAGCTGCATTTTTAGTCCACACTACCACACTTTTTAGCATGTCATGTTTGGCAGATCGCGGTATTGTTTAGGATAGTGAATCACAAGAATGATAAACTACAAGATTACGCCAATCAGAGAGTTTACCGTTAGAGGTGACGTCACACGTCTATTGTAAGAGTTGCCATAAAGGCTGGGAAAAATCAAATGAAAGAATTAAAGCATAAGTATGGGAAACTAAGAAATTTAAACAAAGAAATCGCAACAATCAAATTATATTCTATTATTTTATTTTCTCTACAAAAATTTTTCTTATTTGTTGTTGAAAGTTTCTTTTAATTTTTGAAATTAAACTTGTTTTATTAATCTTAAAAAAGCGCCTAATTTTGAATTTTATTACTTATTAAATATTTTCTGTGTTAATACATATGTAGCATCAAATCGAAACATACCAAAACTAAAGACTCTAACTATGATATATTTTTAAATAGCTATTTTCTAATATAGTTCACACTGAATTTGTTATTTGTTTATTTAGTAATATTTTTTTAATAATATTTTTGTTTAAAATTTTAGAAAGTAAACGTTTAAATTTTAGAACATCAAAAATGGTATATCCTTTTACCAAGTAAGTAAATAACAAATTCAGTGTGAACGGCACTAATCGTCGGTTGGTTTCTGGTTTGCGGCACAGTATATTCAAAATACATTATGTCTGCAGCAAACCAGAAACCAACCGACGTAATATTTTGTTGGCATAACACCGCTTCTAACAGGTACATTATACAAATTACAAAAGGAATGACATATTTATATATATATAAATTCATAAAAAATATGTGTGTATGTACATAAATCTGTCTTAAGAAGTGGTTGCAGTTTTGTGAGAATATTCTTTTTTTTTTATTACAACAAACAAAAACACAACTCGCAAAGCGATTAGCTTGTTTGCGAAAAACACCCAGGGTCTATGGTGGGAATCGAACCCATGACCTCTGGACTGAGCGGCTAGCATCGCTACCACTCAGCCAAAGTGGTAAAGTTTAATGCACCATTGGATGCAGCTTGAAAAACTCAGATGATATTTTTTGTTAAATGTTGTCTTGGGAGAAAATATGAAAAAACTACCAAAATAAACATTTTAAGACACGGTCCAGCTCCCGAACGGTCATCTCTAGACCACTCAAATGGTTTGGGAAGCCTTATTAAAACTACCGAACTTTATTCTGGGAGGGATAACAAGATTTTTTTATGTGAGCGGCTCTTATGTACAAACTTATGTACATTTGTATATGTATACATACATACATACACATATGTATGTATATTTCAATATATAAAACTTAAACTAGTTTTTTGTGGTTATAAATACCCAATGTACCAACTTTGCATTGCATATATACTTACATATATGTATATGTACCTATGAATATGCGTATGTAGTGTGTATATCCATACAAACATAATATCTACATGCATACATACACATAGCGGTCAGTTAATTATTAAAAAAAATTTTTAGCATTTTTCATGGAAAAGTTGTTACAAATACTTTCGGTTACCTGCTAACAACACACACAAACTGAACTGCTTAAAAGTTCACGGGTCTTAATTTGTATATCGGTAAAAAATCAATTATCTAATTGCGGATAATATTAAAAAAAAGGGTAAATACCTACAACAAAAACAATATTGTTTTGTCTTCTTGTTCGTAAGTAACTGCAAAAGTAAAAAAGTGGGATTATTATATGTCCACTTTTCTTCACCGAACTTAGCAAAACCAGTACTTGTATAGCGGTTGGCAATCCTGCAGTCAAAATAGCTTTAAAGAGTTTCATAAAAAAAATAAACCAAATTATCAGCCAATAGAAAAGCAGTGTGCGTGACGTCACACGTCTACTATTTTTTTTGCACTGGCGTAATCTTGTAGTTTATCATTCTTGAGTGAATCACGGCCTTTAAATTCTAGCTCAGCCAAAATATTATGTGTGTTTCTCAATAAATCACATTCAAATGAGACCTGTCATACGAGTATATTTGTTATTATAGTGGCCAAAGTTTTACACGTTGTGTTCAAATTTCAGGTGCGTAAGTTCTTGATAAAACAGCCTGTATGTTTTCGCAGCGAAAACAACAGGGCTCCTTTTCACTTGTGGTGTACGGAACCCTAAAAAGCAGAATAAACATGTTTTTATTTTTATTTTTTTTTTTGACATTATTTAAATGGGTAGAAGCAAGAAAAAGAAAAAATCCTATAGAACACTTCAAATAATTTTTACTCAGATAGAATTGGAATTAAGGCTGGAACAGAATAGAGTAGTTGTAGTTAGTAGTAGCTGAAGCTGACGACGTAACTAGTAGCGCAGCAAGAAAAAAATGTGAACGGAATATTGAAGCTTTTTGCATGGTTACCAAATAAATATTTTCTTAAAAACCTGGTAAGATTATACAAAAATAATGTGCGAATTTGTTCAATTCACAAGCTTGAATTAACTTCGAATGTGTTGTCTAAAAATTTGTCTTAAGATGCGTTTCCTCAAACAACAAAATTCCGCGAATTCGCAAAAATCGCAATATTGGAAAGAAATACTAAAATTTATTAAAACTCGCTTAAACTGTAAAGCAAGTGAACATTCCGAAAAAGTCGCTAAAACTATGAAAATTTGCAACAAATAGCTAAAATTTTAACGATAGCAGAGCACATTATTGATTAAAAGTCCCTAAAAATATAAGATAGCAAAATAAATTTGGGAAAATTATGCCTGTCTCGAAAAAAGGTATAATTCGCGAAAAGTTGCAAAATTTTAAACAAGATATAATATTGATTACAAATCGCTAAAACTATAAAAAATTCAAAACATTCGGTAAAAATCATAAAAAAGACGAAAATTCGCAAAAAGTTACTAACAGCGGGATGATAACAAAGTCTAATATCATTTAAAAATCGGCAAAAATGTTAAGGCTCTGAAAACATGCAAAAAGTAACTTTTTCGCAAACTTTGCAAAAAATCGCGAAAAATTGCAAAATTTCAAATAAGCCATAAATAGATTAAAAATCTCTAAAACTGTAAGGAATGAAAAAAAATTGCGTAAATGAAGAAAATTTGCGAAAACTTACTAACCGCGGGATGATAACGAAGTTTAAAAATCGGCGAAACTGTCAGGAAGCTGAAAACATGCAAAAGTCACTAATATCGCGAACTTTGCAAAAATTTGCGAGAATTTGCAAAATCGGAAGCAAGCATGGTAATCCTTGTTGACATATACAAACATTTATTTTTTGTCGCGCAACAAAGTTCAAAAATTTCGAATTAATCGCGTCAACTTCCACTGCAACGTCTATTACAACTACGCATTCTGTTTACTTCCCTTTAAAACAAAAGTTTTTAACTTTTGACAGCTTGCAACGCTACTCGTTACGTTGTACTACAGCTACTATTCTGTTCCAGCCTTTAACTTCCATGTATACACTAAAAAAAAAATAATTAAGATACATACATTTAAACACTGCCAATTTATTTTATAACTAATGTAATTGATATACTTAAATATGTTTATCAAATTTTAATTTTGCATTTGTTTTTTTTTACAAAAAGCAATAATTTTTCAAATATGTACAATCAGATACAAAAAATAAAAAAATATACAAAATATTAAAAACATCAATATTCATGTATGTATATTAAGTACAACATTGATATAAAATAAAACATTAATATAAAATTAGTAATTATATATAACATTAAAAAATGTTTGCATTTTATTGTTAGAATATCTACTATAAGTTTATTTTCATAATTTTATTATGAATTCAAATTTTTAGTGACTGATATAAATTTAATTTCAAAAATGGTTTTTTATATTTGTCAACAAAAAAAATCAAAACACGTTTTTACTTTACACATGTAAAAACTTAAACAAATTTGAAAAAACCCAAATGGAAGGCATACAATTTTTTATATTAAAAAAAACGAAGCTAACAACTTCCTTACTGAGATTTGTATTTATTTTAACCAGTAGTCTTAAGCCACAAAATGTCTTCATCTTCAATTGTTGATAACTTGTAATAAAAACAACAAAATGTTTTAAATCATAATTGGTGGTGTCAACTATGTTTTTCAATTGTTTGAAAAAAATACTTGCTCGTATTAAAAGCATACGATTTTACAACGATATACATATAACCACTAACATCACCTGAATGTTTTAAATATTTTATGAATTTTGTGAAATTAAGTTTCAGCCTAAGAATAAGGGTATTTTTATTTTATGTGCTAAAATTTGCACATTTGTCGGTATATTGTCATACAATTTCTTTGTAAAACAATTTAAGAAATTTTGTAAAAACTTACCACAAACCAGTAATACAACAGTTAGTATACCCTTATGAACACCTTTGATATGTTTGTTAAATTTCTGATTTTTTTTTTTTGAATATCAAAATTTATGCTTAACTTTTTTCCCATATTTATTGTTAGGATATAAACTGCGTCTTCGTGAACTAAAAAATATTAACAATTTATTTATTTTTAAGACTTTTACTAAAAGATTATGTTTAAATACTATTACATACTATTTCTTTCAAAAAACAATGAGTTTTACATTTCATAAATAGTAAAACTTTTTGTACTTGATGACTCTTATCAAGTTATTAAGTATTTGTCTATATACATAAGCAAAATACATACATAATTATTTAATAAGAAAAGTTAAATTTATTCGAATAATAAAACTTATAATTATATTATATATAATATATATAAGTAAGTATATTATTATATCGAAAATAAACATAAAATATGTTCAGTTTTTGAACAAAATATGCATGCAATAAACTTTGAATTAACTTATTGTTATAATATTTATACACACATGTTTACATATTAATTATAATTATATACATACATATATGTTAGTTTTTTTTTATTATAATTCGCCAATTTTTTAAACTCTTAAAACATTTTTACATAGACGTTTCTTCTGCAGAAAAAGCATTTTTTTAAGAAGTAACACTCAGACAATGAATGTCTACTACTATTACTAAGTGTTACCTTCTTTAGGAATGGCATAGTGATAGAGAAGACAGGTGGTGAAGGAAGAGATAGAGGAAAGCTTCATTCTTTTACAACTCTGCTTTTTGTACGTTTTTAATAATGCAGTGTTGCAGAGCCTCTGGCGTTAAATGAGGCGTATTAAATTCTTTTTTTTTTTTGAAGCTGTGTTTAGTAGCTATTTTATTGGTTATTTTACTTCACCGATGATTCTGCTACACAACGAAGGAGGGCGCTCTGATGTTACATTAGGAGTATAGTATCTGCTGAGGTCGGTATAGTTCAGTGACCAGTGACTATGCCTTCATCACTTGAACTTTCATACGACAGCTGATACAAAAGGACACTAATGCACATCAGAAAAATGCGTGGTGTTGTTATTTTTAATTACTGTTGGACCTTCGGTTTTGTAATCAATGTGCTAACTACTTCAGCCAACGCCACCTTTGTTTTTTCTCCCATTCGCATAGTACTTATACGTTTGTAAGACAGTTTATTCTGCTTTAAAAACAGAAGTTGATCTATTTCACAAAAATTATTCGTTAAGTGAAACTATGGCAATCGGTTAACCTTCCAAACCATGACTGAAGCATCTCGCGAAGCTACAGATTTTGGTCAAATTTAGGGATCGCGATGCACTTTTTAAGTCTTTAAAAATCAGTGAAGCTGTTTTGAAATAAGGCCCAAGGAAATAACGCCCAAATAAGAAAATGAATTAAGCCCAAACGGGAAATCCAGGACTGGACTGCAAGGTCAATCGTTCCCATATTATTTATATTTTTTTATTTATAAGCAGATTCTTATGTTTATTATAAAGATATTTCCTAAGCCTAAAACTTTATTATAAGCCCGTTATTCACTATCGGCTTTTGGGAAAATACATCCTTAGTATGATGGAGCTTGTGACCATTTTTATAAGACATGTTGTATTTTTCCAAAAGTTGTAAGATTATGTTGGATAGTGAATCCTACAGGCCTATAGTGTGTAATGTATATCTGGCTGAATATATGTACATATGCTCATTTACTCAAACAACTTCATAACTCCAAAACAAAAAACAATTGTAAGTTTTCAATTTACAGACAACTTAATTTAAAAAGAAAATTTTATTTTGATTTCAAGAGTTGAGTAAACAAGACATTTGCATGAAATTTTTATGCAATATAAAGAAATATATAATAGCCCAATTCACAATCTTGTGCAAATGGTCTTGCATCGTTGCATATGCAAAATTGTATAGTATATTATACTTACCACTTAACAATTCTTAGTGGTGAGTATCAATATACTATACAATTTTGCACATGCAACGATGCAAGACCATTTGCACAAGATTATGAATTGGGCTAGTGATTAATTTTTCATCATTAACTCGAAAATTCCATTTTTGAATTATGACATTATTTGAGTAATTGAGCGATTGTATATATATTTTTCTGATATCTAGGTTTTTGTATATTTCGTTTATTATTTAATATCATTTATTATCGCTTTTAATAATTACAAAATACATATTAGGCCGATCACTAATGGCGAACAATTGTGATTTATAAAATTAAAATAATAAAACCATTTCAGTACTTTTTACGTAGAACTCAAAAGAAAGCAAATTGTTTATTAAAAATTAATAATATTCGCATAAAAGCTTAAAATTAAGTCCACAAATAAAATGTATACATACATACATAGTTACATGAAGTAAATACGTAGAGATACATAAATATTTATGTCATGCTAATACACATTTTAAATGTTAAATATCACAAAATCCATTTATGCCACCAAGAGTATCTAAATAAATATAATATTTATAATAAACATGCAAACAATTCGAAGAAGAAAAAAACGAACAGAAATATAAATCTAAAAAATTAAATGCATTGAATACTTGAAACATGAGCCCCACTGTGCTGTAAAGTGAGTGAATGTTATAAATATCGCACACTAAATCATAAACAGTCACAACTCAAAAAATTTCAGGTTCTGAGTAGTAGCAAACAACTTTTGATATTGTACAAAGGACGCAAGTATGTATTCGTAAATGTTATTATATAGAAGAAGAATCCATCACGAATTTTCCCTGAGCACGGTTTTAGTTACAGGTAGCAAAACTTCTATATAATAAGAGCCTTAATAGGTCAGTTCGTTACATTAAACAAGAATAACGGTATCATATATTCTTCAAGAAGACTTTATTGCAAAAGAAATTATTGCGTTATTAGAGTTTAGTTCAGATAAATGGTTTTTAAAAAAGCAAAAGCACTTTGATCATTTTGAGTTAGTCCCTATTTACACTATGCAAGTCTTATTGCTAAGCTGATTAGTTTATTAGGAGAGAGAGGGAAAAGAAACGTTGCTGTTCCCCTCGTCTCTCTCTCCCTGAAACTAATCAGCTTAGCAATAAGACTTGCACAGTTTGATTTGGGACGTATGACCGGTTATGATTTAGTGTGCGATATGTATGTACATATGTATATGTGACAGCGCATAGAGAAAGGGACCTAAGGGTAAAAAAATCAATTTAAATTTTTTTTTTTTTTTTTTTTTGATGTGGACAACATCTGAGCATCGAATGAGACCGATCACATGCCCCAAAAGTGTTCTCTCCCAGAGATATGCGCGTTTTATGATGTGGTGGTACACCAAAGATACACGTATTTAAATCTTTAAAATGGCTCTCCTGAACAAAACCGGTTTTTACCCTTAGATCCCTTTCTATTTTGCGCGTCACATATATGTACGTATTGTGTGATTTCTTTTAATCCGATAATGTTTGAAGAGTATATTTTAGCATAAAATATAAAAAATATATGTAATAAAATAGCATTGTTTCCTTCATAGAAATATGACCATTCACTCTATTTTAAAGCAGAAGGCTCCTTAAATAAAAATATGTATATAACAAGAAATGATTGTACCGAAAAAAAATAACACTGTAAAAATATTGTAAAATATAATAGAACTTTTTTTAGTGTTTACATATTTACATATATACACAAAAATGTCAATCAAAACGAAATAATTTACAGTGTCTCATAAAAGTTTTCGAATTTTAAATATTTTACTTCTTTTAAAAAAAAAAAAAAAATATTCGCTAAATAATTTGACAAACTATTTCAATATTCCTAAAATCTTAATTTAACAAATACATGCATACTCGTACATACATAGATGGCTATAAATTTAAAATTTTAAAGGATATTTTATGCAAATATTTTTCTTCTATTAGATATTGATAGAGAGCGGTGTTGCATTATTATGATTTTATAGTATCAGTGCGGATTTTATAATCGTCATATCAAATCTGTAAAAGATGCTTATATGCAATCATAAACCATAAGTGGGTTCAACGGCGGAGGAGATATTTTTAAATCCCGATTTATTTGCATTTCAAACAAAACATTTAAATCTTATGTGAGACACTGTTTACTAATTACAAGCAAGTACATACACAGAAAATTGCAAAACAAAAGTTGTACCTCTTCTTACATAAAATATACACAGTATATGCTCTGAACTTGTAACTTTTCTACCTGCTGCAAATATTTAAAAATTATATACATAAACACAAACTTAAAAGATAAATTACTCTTCATAAATTCTAAAATATTGCTTTTTCTAAAAATCATTAACGCCGTTCAAATTAAAAATGGATTTATATTGTGTATAAAAAAACATTTCATAAATACGGTTAATGAAAACTTAACAACTCAATTGTATGAAAAACAAATTAATATATTACACATGCATACATATGTATATAGACATATGTATGTACATATATGTCAATGTATTTATAATGAAATGAACTATGTGAAAGTTCTAAAATATCATTATGTAAATTAAAAAAAATAATTTTTTGAGTGAATCATATTGTTCTTATATTATAACATACAAAAAAAAACACAACAAATATAATTTCGTATAAAACTACCAAATACAATTTTTAATATAAATGTTGATTTCTATAAAGAAATGTTAAAAATATTGAAGTAAAAATATAAAATGTAAAATCTATCCTATAAATATTGAGATAAAATAAAAATAAATATATCTATATACATACATTACAAGAATTGCAGATTAAAATTAGTTGCATTTTAAAAATAATAAGACTTGACCTCATGGTAAGTAATGATGCTGGAGAAAAAAGAGAGCCCAAATCAACTTTTCAAAATATATACATATGTACATACTGAGAAATCGGTTAACCGTTCATAGATTACCTGATTAATTGTCAGCTGATTACCGTAACCATATTTCCTATCATGGATTTTTTCTGTCATAACTACAAGTACAAACAGCTAATAAATATTTACTTGGCAATTGATTGATTTGATTTCAGGCAGGTAACTCTCGATTTACGCGGCATTTCATTTACGCGATTCCGATATAACGCGGATTATTAATAGCAACTATTTTTTAGGTTTCCGTACACCAAAGGTGAAAAGGAAAAATATCGCCAAAACAAAAGAAAGCACCAAATTAAAAAAAAATTCTAACACTAAAATAAATTGCAAAAACCGGGAAAATTGCCAAAATGAAAAAAATTGGCAAAATGAAAAAATCACCAAAATGAAAAAGTTGCCAAAATGAAAAAACGCCAAAAGCCGAATCAAATCGCCAAAAAACCGAAAAAACTCAAAAAACCACAAAACTAAAAAAACGCTCAAAACAGAAAAAATCCCAAAAACGGAAAAAATTACAAAACTATATATATATATATATATATTATATTATATATAATATATTATATTATTTAGGCTAAAGTTCGTATTGTATTAAATATCTAGTGTCCGTACGGAACCCTTCATGAGCGAGTCAAAGTCGCACTTCACTGAATTTATTTAATTACTTATTTAATTTACTTATATATTTTACGCGAATTGCAGCCAACAGGATAATTAATACAAATTAAAATATTTTTCGTTTTGTTATAAATATAGCACCAGCGAAAAAAATACGTACCAAACGTAGTGCAATATTATTGTACGTCAAAATTAAGATTTTGGATTGCTTGAAAAATGGAGAAAAGCCTACAAATTTAGCAAAACTTCTCGATCTATGTGAGTGAACTATAAGAAACTTCAAAAAAAAAAAACAAAAACCAAATTCGGACCATTCGAATTCATATGAATTTTCCTTAAATTCAAGGCACATTCAGAAGGTAATAGCGATGACACAGCTGAGCTAATTTTTTTTAATTAAAAGTTAGCCAGAGTTTTGGTGTGAATATATGTATGTATTTGCAAGAGATCTTTGCAGCAGTGAATATTTGCATAACTTGGGCTACAAAAATATCCATAGCACGTCATAGATTAGAAAGAATTCTCACAGGCAAGATCGTCGAACTATGCGAAGTTGGTCGTTCATCCCAATTGTGTTTATGCCATTAAAACAAAAGTTAAATTTATTTAATACGTTTTTATATAAAGAATTTCGATCAAACACCAAACAGTGGCGTGTATAGCAAAATATTATTTATTCAACCTTGACATGAAACAAAATGAATGCTTAATATCTCAAAAACCATAGTAAATTTCGCAAAACCATTTTGGATTCAGAAAGAGTTATTCAAAATACCTATATATACCCCACACCTAACTCATTTTTAACCGACTTCAAAAAAAGAAGGATGTTATCAATTCGTCTCAATTTGTAAAATTATTTTTTGTCTGAGAGAGTATAGCTTTTCATTGGTCCCATTATAAAAAAAGCGGGGACATGCCCAAAATTTTTTTATTAATTTTATGATACTCTACTTCTTTGATTGCTGCGAAACCTATGGTTCTTGTAATTACATAATTTGAAAGTTGGAAAAATTGGCGGATTACGCCCATTAAAATTTATTATAATATAAAATAGTAATAAAAAAATGGGCGGAGCCCATTAAAATTGAATATATTATTTTAAGTCGTTCTACTTTACCAATTTTTACAAGACGTTACTTTACACGCACCCTGAACTCTGAAAAATACACAATATTGCATTTAAAAAATGGGCGTAGACACGCCCATTAAAATTTAATTTTATATACCACGTACTTCTTATCTTCTTCTATCAGATCTTTGCATTGAAGTTGGTTTTTTGGCAGAATTATTTGAAAAATGGTCAAGGCTTTACCAATTTTCTTCAAACATAGCTAAGATAACTCTCGATCAAGTCACCTTTCAAAGAGAAAAATCTAAATCAAAATCGGTCCAGCCATTTTTTTCTGTATATGGACTCGTAAAGACACACAGATACACAGACACATACTACAAACTTATAACACCCCTTTTTTAGTCGGGGCTTAAAAAGAAACAGTAAACTAGTTTGTAAACTAGAAAAACAAAAAACTTCAAAATAAATTATGATTATGTCTATGACATATTATTTTATTATTTTTCCTTTTTGATTATCATTACTTATGTATTATTAATAACTATCACTAAGTTTATGTCCGACAATGGTCGGACCTAATAATTATATTTTAGATTTAAGATTTGAGTACTTATTGTTAGTTCACATATGAAGATACAATAAATAAATACATGTATTTAAAAAAAAAATGTCTATGACGTTATGGCATGCATGTCACCTATACTAGTAATCCAATGCATATTCGGCCACAAGTTTGGTTCGAATAGGAGTTTTACATTGGTATGGCTATGTCACGTCTAATTTAATTGGTTAGGCTCAAACTATAGTACATTACCATAGTACATTTTTCATTAGGAAAAATAAATCGTAAATTAAAAAAAAATTGACTTGGACATTCACAAAAAATTTTTGATACAGAAAAAGTAAATGGGCTATACATATGTAGTACATTTTTTATACAACAAATAAATGGGCTATATATCGTCCATTTTTCGTACAGAAATCGTCTATTTTTCACAAAAAAAAAATTAATTGGGCTATACATCGTACATTTTTCATACAAAATTAACGTGCTATACATAGTACATTTTTCATATAGAAATTAAATGGGCTTTACATAGTACATTTTATGTAATAAAATTACATGTACTATAATACATCGTACATTTTTCATATCAAAAAAATTAAATGGGCTATACATCGTTAATTTTTTTAGTCCATTTTTTATATAAAAAAATATATGGGCTATACATACACCGACCATTTTTCATAAAAAAATTAAATTGCCCAGTCATCGTCGATTTTTCGTACAAAAAAATAAAATTTTCATCACCATTTTTCGTGCAAAAAATTAAATGGGCTGTACATCATCCATTTTGCTCTCTGCATCTAATACACACATTTTGAAAATGACCCCACAAAATGACAAGACAAGAAATGCACGATGTGTACTTAGCACTAGATGCAGAAAAATTGTCCAAGCCCTATGTTCAATTTGAACTTTTTACAATTGTTTTATATGCCATGTAATTTAATTCAGTTGTAATTCGCCCATTTTCCATTATAAAAAAATTAAATGGGCTATACATCGTACATTTTTCATTTAGAAAATTTAAATGGGCTATACGTTGAACATTCTACAAACAGAAAAATTAAATGGAATAAACATCGTACAGTTTTCATACAGAAATGTGCGAAAATTTAATAAGTAAACATATTTTCTTAATGGCAATAATCCAAGCAATCAGGATTTATATCAGTGAGCTAAGCTTTCAAAGATGACTATGACACGTCTAATTTAAGTTTAAACCTGAATAAAATTAAAAACTTAAAAGTGTCCGTCCAAATGTGTCTTAAATGTGAATATACATATAGTTATTAGTCGCAAGCATTTTGAGGCGAAATACTAATACTTTAATTTTATTTTAGCTCAATTTTCTTTGAACGCCATGAAATGCTTTCGATTTGGCAGTCAAACCGATGAAAATTTTTTTGCAAATTGTTATTAATACTTTTTATTTTATATTTTTTATCCCATAAAATAACGGTTCTTACATTGTTTTTTGAACGTATGCCAAAAAATTTGAGCATGAGACCATTATTATAGTGCGAGAATCAAGAGGATATTAAAAAAAAAATATAGCAACAATCAGAAACAACTGAAAAAGGTTACATTTGTACGTGCATATGAGTGCATTAGAGACCTGCGTAAACAGTCTTTAAATGTAAATACGTCATGACTTTTAAATGTGTTCACGTCGCAATACACTAATATGTATGTTATTTTCAAAAATAAGTTAAAAATATAGCAAACAATTTTCACAAATTATATGATTTTCTTTTTGATGTCAATAAAATGTAAATTAATTCTTGCCTTCAGTATTCTAAAAATAATAATTTCTGTTTGACGTTTATGTTAAAAAAATTTCCATACGGCCGTAAGTATATTTTTCTTTTTTTAAACTAAAATTACGCTTGTTTGGGCAAATATTTTCCAAGTGAGACCGCACCTTAAAAGATACACATATTTTGAGTCTGATTACCGAAAACACTAAAACAGAATTCAATTGTTGTAATGAATATGCTGATACTAGAAAACAGTCAATAAAAAGTTTAAGCAATAAAATGAAGAGGAAATTGAATGTTAGTCAATACAGAAACACTCTAAACTATTTTATAACTTGGTTTAAGGAAAAATGTGTAAAATAGCTCATCGACGTACAACAAATATTTTTCATACAGCATGCAACACTTTTAGTTGGCTTAAAACAATCATTCGGAGCAGTTCTGAATAAAAATTGTACGGTTCAAAAATTTCCCTAAACTGCTTAATTGTTGTTATCACAATGTTACATACATAATCCAATTTGAAACAAAAACCTTGATTTTAATCTGAAAATAAAAAAAACAGTTTTCTCAACCCCAAAAGTAGTTAAATTTTAATAAAATGAAATCGAAAATATAATTTTAATTTGTTGACAAACAATAACAATAACAAATTTAAACTAATTTTAACAAACAAAATTGAACAATTACTAGAAATACATAGAACAAAAAAAAACATTTAGAATAATTATTATTCACAATTCATGCCGTTCATAATGATCAATCAACGGCAGTGTCAATGCGATAATAACATCACTTGCGTGCTAAAAAAAATGAAGTTTCTCACAACTCTATGCGTCGTGTCATTACTGTTGATGAAATCGATTAAGTGCAACAGCGCGCATTTAATACATATCAATCATAATGAATTCCGTTCTAACGGATTTCCAAGAACACACCTATCTCCAACTCTCCCACCGCACACCTTGGATGAACTATCACAACATTTGCCCGATAAAGAATTGACCCCTTCGGAGTATATGGTGGATTTGACAAATGACTTAGCCTATCGAATTTTACACTATCATTCGATGTTAAATCGTAATAATTTTGCATTTTCGCCGACAGCACTGATGAGTGTTCTAATTGCTATTTATGAGGGATCGACTGGACAAAGTATGACAGAATTAAATAATGTTTTACATTTGCCGAATAATAATGATATAATTCGTGTTGGATATCGTGACATTCATCGACGTTTAAGAGTAAGTGAGACTTGTTCTAGCATTTGTGAACGAAATTACAAATAATAATTAAATAATATTGCTCAATTCACAATCTTGTGCAAATAGTCTTGCATCGTAGCATGTGCAGAATTGTATAGTATATTGATACTCACCACTTAACAATTAGTGAAAGTCCAGAGCATTTAAAAAAATGGTTTTGTGATCGTACAAGGTGCCACACTTTTCGCTTTAAGCCTCATATAGCAGACTGTAATGTAATGTAACTGCAACAGTAGGAAACAGCTGATTGGGCTAATATGTATATACATATATTCACCCCTATCGTGAACAGTTTTTCAAATATTTTCCCTTTTCCCCAAATTGTAATCGTGAATAATTTTCTCCCAAAATCTTTTCCCTTTTTTGATTCCCTTTATCGTGAATAATATTTTTCACATAGATTTTTTCAGGCGAGCTGAACCAATACATCACGTAATTTCAGTATTAAACTTCCAATTAAATATTAAAAGTTATACCTGATTTACATTAAGCATTTTTTCATGAAATTTCATGAATTTTGTTGCATGCAACTTTTTCTATTTGCTAATTGCAGCGCTATAAAAAAGAATTTTATAGAAAAAAGGGCTTAGAATGAATCTCTGATGCATTTTTGACAATTTTTTTGATATAAGTTGCTCCTCCAGGCCTCGTATTGGCAAATAAAATATTTTCATGCAACTAATTGCATGAAAAAAATGCTTAATGTAAATTAGGTATTATAAGTAATTATTTTTAGGACAATATCAGTAGATAATTAATAACAATAATTGGATATGAACCTCTTTGGTACACATTCAGTAAATTTTGTGGCAACGGCACACTTAAGAACTTTTTCCACTGCACATAAACTATTTAAAAATACTTCTTTACACTTAAAAACATTGCATTTGTATTTCTTACTATCAAACATAATAAATTTGTCTGATTTTTAATTTATTTTTAAACTGTACAGATCTTCTTCCCATTTTTTACATACACTGCGATTTGATAGCAGGAACAAGCATTGGAAACAAATATTTTTCATGGGAACAAATATTTCACATTTTATTCATGATAGGGGTGATTATATTTAAAAAAGGAGTATAAAAAAAAGGGTGTTATCTCCACAATACTAGAGAACTATGCAAAAGGCAAGCTGCGAAATTTTTATGGAAAATGAAGAAATATTTAACTCAAGTATCGTACATGACAGATCAAGTTCAAGATAATTACGTATTTTTTAATGATTCTGATGAAATCGGTGAAGATTTAAAGCACCTTTGGAAAAGTTTGAACACATTGGAGATAACTAGGGATCTACTCTGTAATTCGAAACGAAATAAAATGAATTCGAATTTGCGTCTTATTAGTATACAAATTCGGAAAAAGTTTCTTTAGTTTCAAATTACAGAGTAGGCCTACTGTGCTTATATTTAAATTTTTCAAAATTTATTTATAATCTTCTTTCCTATTTAAATTTCTTCCTATTTTTGTTATTAATTTTTATCTGGCTATATTGCTGGTTTATCATCTAGAAGAATCGCTTTCGCATTGCTTAGAAATATTACCATCGAGACACGTTTCTTGCCGAATTATGTATCTTCCACAATATGAGATCGATTATTGACGCAATAATATTTTTTATCCAGCCAATACGTTTGGCAATACATATGATGTATTTCTGTGTTTGCTGGGATACGTACACATTTAAATATATAATTGAATTATTTCATATGGGAATTTTGAATTTAAATAAACACCACTTTGAAATTTATTTGCTGCTGGTTCAGCATTCTCTATATGCATTTCATTGTTGCTGTAACAAATCATCAGTAGACTTCAACCACACATTTTGAACAGTCACAAACTTCTTATCTTATGCAAAGACTTTCTTAAATAAACACCACTGAAATATTCTTACAGCCTTATTTATAAAACTTATTAAGGCTTTATAAAGACTTTTTAAGAAAAATTTTGTATGAAAAAACCCTTTATAAAGTCTTAATAAGTTTTATAAATAAGGCTGTTAATATCTCCATACATACATACATATACATATATGTATGTAATATAACTTATAATGTGTTTATATTTTTTAGACGTATTTCTTTGACACGGACAATCCATTAAAAGGCTTGAGCTTAAATAAGGAAAATGTTACAATAACGAGAGATTATGAAAGTATCCTAATGCTTTATGGATACGATTTATGTATTGACATGGTGTCATCGACGACAGCAGTACCAATTACAACAACTGCATCCGCCACACCGGATACGACAAAGGCTACTTCTCTAAAAACAAGCACAGAAAGCACCATAACAAGCACTACAGAAATATTAACTACTACAACTCCTGCAATAACTGTGTTTCCAATTTTAGAGTTAAGAACAGAAACTCCAACAAGAACAACAGCCGAAAATATTACAGCTACAACTGCAGAAATTTCAGCAACAAAAAGGCCTAAAGAAGCGACGGAAAATGTAACTGACAGGGCAGAAGAAAGCACTGCGAAAACACTCTTAACAAGTGAAACACCAATAACAATAGAAAGCACAGAAAATTCTACAAAACTAGAAACAGAAATAAATGAAGCAGCTGAATTGATATCATCATTTGCTGCTGAAGAAAATTCTGAACCATTTTCACGTATACAAAAAGCACGAGTAACTCGTTTGCCCAGTGCTAAATTGCAAGCACCTCTAACATCCAAAGTTAAGTCTCACTATTTGCCAATACAGAGAAAATCTGGGCGCTTGATAGGTCGCACTAAACGGCATTTAGTTGGCATAAGCCAGTTGGACACCAATCTATTTGTAGCTCTACTCAACGCCGAGTCCCAATTGCACAGTCCTCTAACAACTGGTTCGGCTCTGGTCGGAATTCCCACTTATGTGCAACTATCCAATGATTATGAAGTGGAAACAGATCCAAATTTCATAAAATCTTCGCAGACTTCGTCCAACATTAAGCAAAATTATAATACAGATGTTATCAGTCACATCTTCTATTTAAATAATAAGGATATTATTTACACAACATATAAAATTTACAATGCCGTTTTGTATTACAAATATTTTGATCATCTTCGAGCTAGTGTCTTAGAACTGGAACTTGATACCTCAGAATATAACTTAATTATTTTATTGCCAGATTATGACACAGATTTAGCTTCAGTAGCATCTTCATTACTAGCTGGTCCCAAACTGCGACTAATGCGAAAACAATTGCGGCCGAAATGGGTACAAGCAATAATACCCGACTTTAAGTTGCACGGAACTATGTTTTTAACAAATGATTTGCAAAATGTAAGTACTGTATATATAAATATGTATATATTTTTCATCTGCTATAAACATACATACATACATATCTATCGCTTATTTATCCACACAACGTCCTAACTGAAATAAATTCAGTAAGCCAGTTCACCAAGACTTTCGTTAATCCGTTTCGAATACATCTCGAACATTTATCGTGTAAAACTATCGAGAATGACACACAAAAATAAATCGAAAAAAGTCCTCCTGTCGCTCAATTTTGTTTAAAAAAAAACATTCGATTTCGTAGTTTCGCTATCAATATCAAAAGTTAAAGAATATCGAACTAATTTCGATATCGTAAAAAGGCAGCAGAAAAAGTGAAAAGTAATTTAATTTTTTAATTTATTTATTTTAACTTACTTATTTTGTGTATTTTTTTTTTAAATTCCTTAATTTATACTTCAAGATTTGAAGATAATACCTCCATTCTAACAAACTAGCACACATCCACTCGGCTACCTTGAAACTATCTAGAGAAGTTCGAACGTAGCTTTAGCAAACATTCGAATTTTTTAGATTTGTGAAGAAATATCGAACAATTTTGTTTCGAAATTTCTTCGCTATCGAATCTCAGGTCATGTGGGAGAGTGCGACTTTAACCCGCACACAAAAGGGTTCCGCACTGACAGTACATATCGAACCCTGTGCGCGAAATTATCGTATGTTACAAAAACTAAATTTTACAGGAGACCGTTTTTATTACTTTACATACATTTTGGCACATACGATATTTTCGCGCACAGGGGTCGATATGTACTGTCCGTCGTATGAAGCACAGTTATGACTAGAACAAGTAGTAATTAAAAATAACCTGTTTTTAAAAACAAGCTTTTAACGTATTATGATATTAAAATTATCCGTCATCATCAGATCAGTGGGTAAATTACGGCACTCGTTATCGAACGAAATTATTTCAATAGAGTTTATATGGAAACATTTTAAAATTTCGAACCGTATCGAATGCCGTAATTTTCTCCCAGCTCTATGTCATAATAATATTGCATTGTCATCCGATTTATACATGCATGCAAAATTTCAGCTGAATCGGAAACCGGGAAGTGGATCAAATTTAATTTGCAAGATTAGATTATAGACAGACAAGGGTACAGGTAAAACTAAATAAAAGCTTAGACAAAGACAAAAAACAAACACAAAAGTTATTATGAGTTCTTATTAACTAAACAGATATCGAAAAATAGTTTTCAAATCGTCATGTGAGAACTTAAGTGTCCAATATCCAATAGATTATAATGGCGTATTCGACACTTAAATTCTCACATGACGAAATGTGTTCAGATAAAACGACGTAAGTGGCGCTGTGTTTCTTTACATGAAAATAATTCTTTTGCAAGTCAATGTTTGTCAATATACTACGTTAGTTTTGGAACTTATTTGAAAAAATTTATAAGTTGTGTTGTTGTGTTAGAAGAAAAAAGATATAGGTCCATATTTTTAAAAAAGTTTAGACCTTTATAAAATAAAACAATTTGACATCATAAACGCATAATGAGAAAAATTTAACATACGTTGTTTTTAATGAAAACCACAGATATGTAATGCAATACGAACTTTAGCCTATGTAATCGAATATTTTATCTGTTGTAGAATTTCTTTTTTAAATTTTAGAAAACATTAAAATTTTTTGTTTTTAACATTTTTTTGTTTTGGCGCTTTTTTCTTAGATTTGGTGCTTTTTTCGTTTTTACGAATTTTTCGGTTTTTTGCGTTTTTCTAGTTATGGAGTTTTTCATAGTTTTTGGCTACTCTTGGTTCTTATGGAGAATTATTTAAGTTTCAGCAGTTTTTTTTACGTTTTTGTGCTTTTTTCATTTTTGGTGATATTTTTTTTTTTTTTTTGGTTTTTGGCAATTTTTTTCGTTTTGCGAGTTTTTTATTATCTTGGGATTTTCAGTTTTAGCGTTTTTGAAAATTTCAAGAGTTTGTCTCTTACGTTTTCCAACATACAGCAAGTTGTAAAAATTACATAGTAAAATTACGTCAACTTTAATTTTTATTTTTTAAATTTCAGTTCGTAATCAACGAACAAAAATACATAAGGCTTAGCTATACTAGGTTAAAAACATTGTAATCAAAGAAATTTTAAGGACTAAACTAAAAACACACGATTTTTAACATCCTGATAATAACAGTATCCTGATATATTCATCAATGTGACTCCATCTACATGAAACGGATTTTTGTGTAGATTAATAATCCAGAAAATATTTTTAAGTTTGAATGATACAAAAAGTTGTGTAAATTATGCAAATGCTAAATCTCACTATAGGTCTGTCTGCGTACACATATTTTGCATCATTTTGTGCAAAATATTGCAAAATCCTGCAAAATGTTGTCTGCGTACTCCAATTCTCTTGCAGCGAGAGAGACAAAAAGATAATTTTTTGACAGTTGAAAGTTAGAGAACTTGCAAAATGTTGCTGGAGAAATTTCCGCTTGCAAGATTTTGCAACTAGTTTGAACAGCTGTTTTTATTTACTTTTTGAATGAAATAATTTTTGTGAAAAGAAAATAAAAATTTAAATTTAACAATGGCAGAGGTAAGTAGTTAGAATTGTGTTGATTTTTAACGTTTATAATATATTATAATAAACAAAACATTTTATTTCATGCTAGAAACGTCCAAATATACAGTGCGACCGTGGGGTAAGTGGATTGGAGATGGCAGAACCGATAGAACCAGCAGAACTTTGTGGGACAAACTTTGCAATTGAAGAGGCGAGTATTTGGAATTGTGTTATATGTTAGTGTAATCAAAGTATTATTAACAGTACTTTATTTTCGATGCTAGAATCCTCCAAAGAAACAGTGCGTTCGTCGTGGAAACAGTGACATGAGGAAGCACATAATAGTTACTGCAATGATGGTGCTGGATTCTTCGTCGTCCGAGAGTGAAGAAGATGATTCAGAGCCAATTTTAAGTATACTACTAAATGGATGCATAGGCAATGATACATATTCCTGTCTAAAGCCTTTTCTTATGAAGCCAAAAGAAAGAAATTGTGTAAAGCTGTATATGGAAGAAATAGTGCCCAATTACAGCGAAGAGGAATTTCGAAGACATTTCCGAATATCGAGGCAACTGTTTGAAAACCTATCCGATCGGTTTTCAAACTGGGAAATGTTTCAAAAAATGCGTTACGACAAAAGGCTACCCGAAAGTGCCCACATGTTGGTGTTTTTATGGTTTGCTGGGCACGAGGCATGTAGCTTTAGAGATGTATCAGATCGCTTTGGCATCAGTTTGTTTACAGTAGGTACAATAATAGAAAGAGTGTCAATGTTTCTAAGTTCGCTTAGTCCGGAAGTCATACGGTGGCCAAGCGAACAAAAAAAGGAAATTTCAAGTACATTTTTCGCCGATAAATGTTTATTTCCAAAGGCTATAGGTAGGTGTCATGACTGATACACACATAACCATAATGAATATACTAAACAATATCTTGATTTAGGATGCATTGATGGTACGCACATAGTCATCGATCCTCCGTCTACTTCTAAAGATGACTATATCGACCGGAAAGGCAATACAACAATTTGTATGCAAGGAATCTGTGACGAAAACAGAAAATTTTTAAATATTTTTGTTGGATACCCTGGGTCGTGTCACGACAGTTGGGTGTTGAAGAACTCACCTATCTATGAAAAGCTACCATCGTATTGTAAAGGTAAAAGTGATTATAAAAGTTTAAGCATTATTATTTTAACTTTTTTATGCTTTCAGATTATTATTTACTGGGGGATTCTGCTTATCCATGCAATAAATATTTGATAACTCCATACAAAGATAACGGACATCTGACAAGAGCTCAGATACAGTTTAATATAAAACTAAGCTCTGGTCGTGTCCGTATCGAACATACGTTCGGTATTTTAAAACAGAGGTTTAGGCAGTTGTACTACTGCAAATTACGAGGGATTAAAAAATTATGCCACTTCATTAGAGCGTGTTGTGTTTTACACAACATTGCAAATGAAGATGACCTAAACTTTACATCCGAGATATTACCAGATGGTGATGAAGAATTTCTAAATCATGACCAGGTTTCTCGTGGAAATAGTGTGCGAGATGAAATTTGCCAAGCAATGCAAATTCTGACAGATAATAATTAAAAATTCAGTTTATTAAAATTATTATTATATTTACATAACTATATATTATATTTATTAATAATTAATTTTATTATTTTTTTTAAAGAATATTTTTAGTTTATACATTTTATAATCGGCTTCAGTGCCACTTAAAATACTTTTATTTCGATTTTATTAGTCACTGTAAAGAAAAAGAAATCAAACGAAATAATTACTTAAATTCATTAAACAGGAACAACAAAAGTACTCACTCTTTCTTTAAAAGCAGAACCAATGATTCCAATAATGCTATTTTTCTGGTATCATTGGCTTCCTTTCTGTCTGCCCATTCTTTCCTTTCTGCCCTTCCCTTCCTCTGCTCCTCTATATTAGCTTCTAATAGTTTGTAGAGTTTCTCTTCATTGGCTTCCTTCTTCCCCGCATGTCTCTCTGCATTTTCCACGTACTCTTGTAAAGACGTTTTCCTTCGCTTAGAGCATGAAGCCGTCATATCCAGATTTTCTGTAAATGCAAATGTAAAATATAAATACATAAGTAAATGAAAAATAAATAATTAAATAATAAATAACCACCTTGCGGAGAATTCAGGGGTTCAGATACGCTGCAGTTATTTGAGTTGACCTCCATTTCGCTATCCAAAAAGTATTCAGGATTCACCGATCGTTTCTCCCGAAGCAGGTCATCCAATTCGCTACGAAAATGCAAACAAAATAACTAACATAATCATCAAATATATACTAATATTTTCTACCTTTGAAAAGGGCACGCTTGTCTACTTCTTCCAGTTTGCTTGTTGTTAAGCTGCGCCCTTTTATATTGGCGCTCCAACGTAAAATATCTCCCCTCCACCTGGGAGGCGTTGAAATTGTGGCCATTAGCACAAAGCCTTGCAGCAATGGCCACCCACATTTGCCGTTTGTTTTTTAGGTGCAGTGACTTACCCACTTTTGGACGCATCTCCTTTACCAAACTAATTAAAAATTTGGTGGATGCATCCAGCCAAATTGTTTTTTGAGCGTCCGTCTCACTGATATTGTTTGGTGAAAATATTATTTCATTGTACTCATTCATGCCCGCCATTTGAGCTGCCAGAGCTTGTCCATATTCTTCGTCTGTAAGCATAAAATATATTTTCAAACACTTAAGTTGTAATTTCATTATACTTACCATCTTGAACCCTTTTAAACGTTCCTGGCGAGCACTGCACTTCCAAATTATTATTCTCCGTTGTCAACCTGTTGGAGGGCACTGTATTGGGCATTTCATTATTTTTTTCCATTTCCATTGTTAAGCTGGCACTATGTTGGGCAATGTAAGTAAAAGAAGTTTTATAAAAAACCCGACAAATAAAACTAAAAACTAAGAAGAAATTGAACTTACCAAATTAATAACAGTGTAATAAAGAAGTTTTTTAATTTCCAACTTTTTAGACTTCACTTTCTTTAATTAATAATTTTTTAATTTACTGCGAGAATTCACTTTTCGTACACATGTGCTAAAATACTTTTGATTTGTTATTTCAATTGTTTACACCGATCAGCTGTTTTCTTGCAAGATTTTACGGGATACCGTCTGCGTACTTTTTGAGATATTTTCAGCCGACAGAGTAAAATTGGTCTTACTCTCCCAAAAAAACTTGCTGAGTATTTGCTACTAGAAAAGTACGCAGACAGACCTAATAAGTGCGTTCGAGAACTCAAAAATTTTTACAAATTTTTACTATTTTTTTACTGGATTGCGTTCGAGTACACAAAATCCAGTAAATGAGACGGCGAATTGAGAGAGAAAAATGACATTTCATTTACTGAGTAAATGCAAGTTTTTACTGGACAAATTTCTGCCAGTAAAATCCACTAAAACGAAACCATATGTTTTTAAATATAAACAAACAAAAGTAAGGGGAAACAAAAATTTTTAATTTTTGATGAAATTTTTAAAATAACAAAAAACAAATGTATTAAGTTATAAGCATTATAACATTTATTTAAGTTTGATGCTAGAAAAATATTATGGTATGTTATGTATTCCACGTGAAATTAAAACGTACGAAATTTCCATAGAATTGTTGGAAATATGTATGTATGCACATATGTATGTATATATGTATTTATAATAACAATGCTATTGCATTTCCGAACGATTTAATTTCACATGGAATTCAGAACATAACCGATTGTTTTCAAACGTGAATAAAGTTAGTAGATTATTATATTGAAATTTTTGTTTATGCATATCGTCAGGTCGACGGTTTATTTTAATTTACTTTGTGTACATACTTGTTTTAAATTCTTTCCCAGTTTTTCGTTGTCTTGAATATATCATCCTATTAACTTCTCACGTTCAGGGTAAAAAGCTTAGAAACTTTAACGGCCTGACCCGCGATGTCGACAAGAAAGTTTCTATCGCTTACTTATATTTAAAACAAAATATAAGAAAGTTTATTTTTGTTTTCAATATATTAAGTAAGCTATAGAAAGTTTCTTGTCGACATCGTGGACCGGCCAAATAAGTTTAAATAAAATCATATGTCCATATCTATTACTTTTGTTATTAAACAAAATATTCTATCTTGTATTTCATATGTATAATTTTTTTAGCGCTAAAATTGGTAATCAGCTGTTGTAACTATATATTTTACTGGATTTTACAATTTTTCCGTTCGCGTACTTTTAGATGCAAACTTTTTTATTGAGAGTAATTTCTTTAAATTACTCAGTATTTACTCAGTTACTGGATTTTACTGGAAAATTACTCAAACGCACCTAATTTTTTATTATACATAACGCTTCATTTACACATGCAGGTAACTTGTTACAAGTTGCGTGTACGTATTACATTGAATGAAATAATAAAACTCTCGCAACTTGCTTGATTGTTTACACAGTCAAGCTTGCACTTGATTATTATTTTCATTTTTCTATATGTTACTATAAATATTTGAAAATTTCGTTTTTCTCTTTCTTCTGTGCGTTGTTTGTACTTTTTTTTGTCTATATTAGTTTTTAACGTGTGGGCTGCCAAATTTTTGGTATAGGAACATTACAGGGAAACGAATTTAGTGATCAACTTTGTACCAAAATAAATGATAAATTTATATTGCAAATCAATAATAAGTCATATTTGATTACATGTTCTTACTTTTTGTTTTATTTTTTTCTGTATATAAGTTGAAATAATAACATTTTAAAAATTATTCCATATAAGCTATCCATTCAAATTAAAATAAAATCCTTAAAGGGAAAAACTGTTTTTATTTTTGACAATTCTCCTACATGCAAGTGAAAAAATTACTTGTAATGAAAATCTCTTGCCAGTGAGCCTACAACTTGTAGCATTATGATTGTATTAGTAAAAATGTGTCTATGTATTGAGTTACTTGCACTTGTACTTGCATGTGTAAACGGTAAGTAAGGCTGATAGTGTAAAACGAAAATTTCGGTTAATGAAAACGAACCTACCATTTACACTTGAAACTAATTGCAAGAAATCAGCAATACAATCCACTCAGCTTTCAACTATATTTTCAAGAAAGTAAATTTTTAAAGTAAAATGAAAAAAGGTTAACAGTCTTACCCCCCTTAAATATTTGTACAAATATGCAGGATTTTGGTAAATAGTTATTATGAATTACTCTACGTCTCCACCTGACATGAAACTTTGCTGTAACTTGAGGTTATAACTGAGTTGTTAAAACAAATGCACTAACAATAATGTTATAACTTGCAAAAAGCATTAACTTGAGCAGTCTACACTTAACATTAACTTCAATGTTAAAATGTTAAAATTAGTCATTTTATGTCAGGTGGAGACCGCGAGTTATGCTTATTTTGTATAAATATTTAAAGAATTATAATATCTTATGTTCAAATAAACATGAAAAAGACCTTTCATGCCTTTTGTAAACAATAATATTATTAAAATATTAACAATAATACTTATTCCCAATTTATTCATTCCCTTATAAATTTCTATGGGGGATATTCTGGGTAACTCTAATTAAGTAGTTGTAATGTCGTTTATTTTCCCTGCCGAGGTATGTCTCAGTCTGCTAGGGTTCCTACCAAAGGTCGACTTCCTTTGAAATAAAATATGTATATCTTTTAGGTGTTGAAGATATATGGAACATTTATTTATTTAACGAAATCTTGGTTCTACTTTAAATAAGCTTATACTACTTATAATAAACTTAAATTTACGAAGTCCTCCGAGATTCGGCTGGCGATATCACTGCAGCAGCGGTAAGGCGACGATAACCATTTCAGCACTCGATGTTTTCCTATACTTCGGGTTCTCTGGTAAAGAAATGCAGAGATATTAGAATTCGTGTAAATAGTTAATTGAATACGAACTCGAGATGTATTCGGGGAATCTTGAGATCGGCTACTTTTAATAATTAATAGTACAATTATAAGATGTATTCGGGAGATCTTATAATCGGCAAACTACGACACAACGAAGTCAAGATGTATTCGGGAGATCTTGAGATCGGCTACTTTTAACTACTGTTAGTATGATTATAAGATGTATTCGGGAGATCTTACAATCGGCAAACTACGGCACAACGAAGTCAAGATGTATTCGGGAGATCTTGAGATCGGCTACTTTTAACTACTGTTAGTACGATTATAAGATGTATTCGGGAGATCTTACAATCAGTAAACTACTGTTTTATTACTACGAGCTACTTGTATATGTATAACGAAGCACGAATCGATATCGGTTAATGCCTGTTTGTTTGGTACCAAACTTGTTCTTTTATGGTTGTTCAATTATCAATTAAGTAAGAATTGTAACTCGACTTAATAAACAATCTGAGAATTTAACACTAATGAAAAACATGCTGTTGTTGTTTTTACTATAAGACAATGTGTACCCTACGCTAAGTGAGGTGGTATACACATATATGCTACTATTGTGAAACTGCATAGTATTTATTAGGAGACTTGTAATGACACGTTACATAGTAAACAAAACAATTTCTTGCAACTTTACGTTTCGACGACATTTTTCATAAAAACAAACAAGAAATGTTCATGAAAGTCATTTGTTTCATTTGAATTTTTATTCATAATACGTATAAAGAAATTTCAAGAAAGTGCTTTCATGTGTAAATGTAGCGTAATTAAAAACGATTAGTTTTTATTTAAAAAAAAGGGGTGTTATAAGTTTGTAGTGTGTGTCTGTGTATCTGTGTGTCTGTCCGTGTCCACGTACAGGCCGAACGGCTGGACCGATTTTCAATTAGTTTTTTCTGTTTGAAAGATGACTTGATCGAGAGGGTTCTTAGCTATGGTTGAAGAAAATCGGTCCAGCTGTTTAGAAGATATAACATCTTTTCTGAAAAAAGTCGAGGGTTTTTAAGATTTTTAATTTTTGTTATTAGGTAAAGTTGTTGTAAATTTTAAAAATCACTCTGACTGATATTCACAATAAGGATATTCTTTGTCAAATGCTCGTCGTAATAGCAAATGAAAATTCGTTTGATCAGTACTTTCGACTACAGTTAAAGATCGAAAGTTGCTCATAATAAGGGCCATTATTTTCATTAATAAAATTTGTTCATTTAATAGTTCTTTTCTTACTTAGAACTTCTGGTACTGCGATTTTTCTTTCAAAAGCTCTATTGACACTTTTTTTGTTTTGTTTTTACTTATTTTAGTTTGAATAAAATTATTCGAACTTAACTACTTGAGTAACAAAGACCGATGCGTGACGTATGACTAACTCAAAATAAATCTGACTTATTGACTAGTTCATTCACAACTGGCTTCAAGCTAACTCAACAATAGGGTAATTTATTCGATAAGCAATGGACGACTATCTTTTTAGCTCTATTAAAACTGGTACACATATGTACATACACACATACATATGTATATCGATATATGTAAATAACTAAAAATGTATTTTAAACTTTAACAGCCTTATTTATAAAACTTGTTAAGGCTTTATACAGGCCTGTTCTGAAAATCACGGTGATTTCAAAAGTAAACTGATAATAGCTGACTTGATAGTGGGTTTTTATTGTATTTTAAGTTTTTGTCATTTATAATACAATATTTTCGTCTAACTTCCAACGCTATAATAGCGTAGACAGACGACAGCGTTAATTTGCATTAAAATATCACTAATGTGAATTAAAAATTTACCCTGACAGACGACAGTATTTGCATTAAGTAAACAAAATCTGTACATACCTTTCGTGCCACACACTTCGATAATTTTAAAATGGAAAAAATGTATCTCGATTTTAATATTTCTTTGCTCTTTCTTGTTGACGGTGTTACCATATGAGGACTGTGTTATCATATAGCTGAATTCAGTATTAATTCACTGTCATTTAGTACATTTACGGATGAGGATAATTCACAAGTTAATTTGCATTAAGACAGTTAATGCAAATTAACGCTGTCGTCTGTCTATGCTATAAATCGTGCAATTTACAAAAGCCTTGATTTAGCTTTCATTAATTTCTTCAAATCACCGTGATTTGACATGTCGTGATTTACAGAACATGCCCGATAAAGGCGTTTTAAAACAAATTTTCACAATAAAATTTTCTTAAATAAGGCTGTAAAATAATAGAAAATTTTCTTTTAAAATTTAAAGGAAAAGTTTCTTTTATATACATATGTATGTATGTATATATGTAAGTTGCCTGATATTACAGCGTTTAGTCCTAATTTACACTATGCAAGTCTTACTGCTAAGCTGATTAGTTTGTTAGGGGAGAGAGAGAGAGAGAGAGAGAGAGACAAGGGGAACAGAAACGTTTCTTTCCCCATCGTCTCTCTCTCCTAACAAACTAATCTGCTTAGCAATAAGACTTGCATAGTGTAAATTAGGACTTAATATCTGTTAATCCGGATATTTCTAATTCAAATCCCAACATACCTCTTTTGTTAAATAAGGCTTTAAATCTCTTATTTCAAATTATATAATATGTAATAAGATTAGGACTAATTTAAAGTGCCCTCTTACTTGTTTCTCTACAAAGATGGTTTCTGCCATATAATTTTTACATCTGACATTTAAAGGTCCCACCACAAAGCGTTATATTTTGATCTAACATCTGCTGTGTTTGTATAACAAGGGTTTATGTGTCGCCAAAAGTTTTAAGAAAGAAGATATGTATGCCTTCAGGAGACGATCAAATAAGCCCGTCAATCAAAGGCATATTTATGTGTGAGTGTCGTTTGATTGACGCTTTTTCGGAGCGATTTGTATTTTGAGTTCTTAGCGTTCGTATTAAACATGTCGTCATCGGATACTGATTTTTCGTTATTAGCATCCAGTATAGCTTTGTTAAGTAACAGAAAAAAATATACAAAAAAACTCTGAATAAAATCTTGGTATAAAAAAAGGAACCGTTTTAGACATGATGGTAATTTTCTATAAAATTTAAAATAATTATTTTTTATCCGCGCACTTCTCCATAACGCCACAAAGCAGATTATCTTTTTTTTTTCGTCAATCAGAAATTGAGGCATTCAAATAATCAGCCCTCAAAAAATTAATTTTGTTTGGTTTTCATCAATCACTTACGATAACGCGTACTGGTAACCGACTGCACGCGCCTAACTATGTGATTATTTGATCATCTCCTGGGCACTTAAAATATATACATACATATACATAAATATACTTACACATCGATCCATAACCGCAAAAATAGCTTAAGCGACACCTTTTTTGGAATTCTTTTTTTTTTTTTGACGAAAATCTACTATTTACGATCGCAAATGATCGATTTTGGTCAAAAATTGAAGTTTGAAAATTATGTCGCTTAAGCTATTTTTGCGGTTATGGCACGATATGTACATATCGATGGCTTATTATAAAAAGGGCGTACAGTAGAATCTCGCAAATTCCAACCACAAGTGTTTTTTTTTTTGTTTTTATTTCCACTAGAAAATATTTTTTTCTTCGCCCTAAAATTACAACAATTTCTAATTTCTGGAAATAATATGTAATAACAATTACTTTTTTGTATTTTCACTACAAATTGTTTTTTTCTTCGCTCATTTAAGTATAAATAAAACGGGGAATAACCGAAAAAATTGGTACAAATTTGGGTCAGTTGATAACGGAAGGTCAAAGTAAAGTGTTCATACGTGTGAAAGTTAAAAAAATTTCAAACAATCGTAAAGAAATACCTTATCTTTGGATACTAAGGTTAAAATATTAAAAAGACTTAATGATAAAGATGCAAACGCATTTACTGTAAGTGATGGATGATTTTCCAAATTTCTGTGGCAATAAGGAAAAAGTGCTTTAGTCATATTTTACTGTTTTGCAGGACAGCAAAAGTCAAGTCGATTTTCAGAAAATTATTTTGCAGTTAAATTGGAAAATTGTCTGTTAACCTCTGTTTTCGTAAGTCCCTATTTACACTATGCAAGTCTTATTGCTAAGCTGATTAGTTTGTTAGGAGAGAGAGACGGGGGGAAAAGAAACGTTGCTGTTCCCCTCGTCTCTCTCTCCCTGAAACTAATCAGCTTAGCAATAAGACTTGCACAGTGTGATTTGGGACTAAACAAACGTCGTTCTACACACTATAAGTAATATATTGCAGTTGAAGTATATCAAAGTATAACCTAAATTAAGCTATTATTTCAAAAAGGATTAGAAGTTTAAAAAAGATAAGTCGCAATATATAACTTCCTCAAAAATCACACAAATTAATTGAGATTTTAACAAGGAGTACTTTCAAATGTGCATTACGGAGGTATCATTAAATCAAAATCAGGTTATCTCGACTTAAGCATTTTTTTCCTTTTTGCCACAGATTTAAAACTCGTCATGGAATACGTTTTTTAAAAATTGGTGGTGAAATACTTTCGAGTGATGTTCGTGAGGTCACTCCATTCCTACACAGATTTCGTGCAAAAGTCGCGGAAATAGTTTTATTGAAAATACAAATTTATAATGCTGACGAAAGCGGATTATTTATCCGTTGCCTTCCAGATGAAACATTTATCTCTTCTTGTGAAAAAAAAATACCTAAGGATTTCAAATTGAAAAAGAACACGTTTAAATTTTATTTATTTATTATTTTTTTATTATAATTTTATCATTATCTGTAAAAATAAATGTCCAGAAATTCGAACTGCCCGGTACACAAAGTGGTGCTGATTTCTGAGATTCTATTGTATCTCAAATTTTTTCGAATTCACGTTTTTACGTTTTCTGGTAGCCAACGTATAATTACATTCTCCTTCAAGAGCGAAGTAACAATTAAAAATAAAAGATTTTTTTCAATTTTAAAAAATTATTCTTGCAGGCATTTTTTACTCGGCATTTGCCTTCTCCTGTAAAATATCGGAAATTCGAGTTGAGCTTTTCTTATATTAAGCCATTGATATGTAGATGCCTATATAAACACAAATGTGCATGTCGTCGGTTGGTTATTGGTTTGCGGCACAGTATATTCAAAATACATAATGTCTGCAGCTAACCAATAACCAACCGACGATATGTGCATTAGAGTCGCTGTTAGTTGTATGGAGAATTTTTTTTAATTTGTTATATTCTCTACACCCAAATCGGTTCAGTTTTATGTAAAAAAAATACAACAAATTTAATAGCGATAAGTTGGCCCTCAAGCCCATAGTATTGTTACGAAAATAGCCGTCGGCAGGTTTAAGGCAGCATTACACAAAAATATTCCAACACAAATAATTCACAAATAATAATATTTTTGAAAATCACAAAAGAAAAATAAGCGTAGTAGGCTTAGAAACTAATACAAAAAACCCAGCAAATAATTTATTTTCGATTTGAATCTATTTTATTTTTCTACACCTTTATACAATTAGAAATCCATTGGATAACAATAAAAGTAATTATAAGGCAAAATGAAAAATAAAATCTAAATTTAACTAAGTACATATATACATATATTCCATACATATTAGTAATACATATTTTAATTTGTCATTTGCATTTTTAAATAATATAAATCTTTAAACTATTTTAATATATTATATATTCTTGTAATGAACTGGACACAACCCTGAAATGAAATGCTATAGATGAAAAATGAAAAAAAGGAATTGGTTTATGAGAAATGAATATATTTAGTATGCTCTTGTATAAGTAAACAAACCAACATCATTTTACTGCGTTCTTAACTATTGCGTATTCATTGCTCTTGTTTCATAGTTATTCATCTGTATAAGCGGTGACGCATCCCATGAGTAAAGGCCGGGGCACAATGAATCCGTCATACGTTAAACTTCGGCTTTCTCAACTGACAGCTAAGTTCAAATACATGGTTTCTTATGAGGGCTGTTACATTCGGTACGTGTCCGTCAACGCAAAGTACAAAAACTGGCCAACTTTTAACTTTTTGCGTACGTTGAGTAGTTTGACAGATATTGGTTGGTTTTTTTGGTATGTTCTGAATTAGATTTTTGTGTTTTGTGACAGCAAAATAAAATTAAACAAAAGAAATAAACGAAATAAATAAAAAAAATTGAATTAAATAAATAAAATGGAGAATCAGCCTATTGAAGCTGTTCAAATGCTTCCGTCAATAAATTAATCATTGTGCCAACCTTTTCCGTCGTTGCGATAATGTCAGTTAAATAACAAAAATTAAAAATTTTAAGAACCCCCGACTTTTTTCAGAAAAGATGTTATATCTTCTAAACGGCTGGACTGATTTTCTTCAAACATAGCTAAGAACCCTCTCGATCAAGTCATCTTTCAAACATAAAAAACTAAATGAAAATCAGTCCAGCCGTTTTGCCTGTACGTGGACACGGACAGACACACAGATACACAGACACACACTATAAACTTATAACACCCCTTTTTTTAGTCGGGGGTTAAAAATAGTTTCAAATAGTTTAAAATTGTGAAAACATATACAAATAAAAAAATTTTTTTTTATTGAAAATACTCCTTGTAAGATGATTTCTATTAATGCAGATTTTTCCTGCCATGACCTCTAGAGGAATCCACCTTTTGCCTCAACTATCTATCACCTTGGATAATTGAGAAATACAGTTAGCGCCATATCCGCGTTTTGTTTACTTTTAACGTTATTTTCATATAACAAAATATTTAGCTCAATAAAAATAACAAGGTATTGGGTTTTTGCAAAACTTGCGCGAAATTATTATGTGCTAGCTCTGAATGAAATTCAAATTTTATTGTACACCTGAGGAAATTTCATAGTGAAAAATATGATGAATACCAGAGGCTCAGTAGTAAGAAAAGAGATAAGAAAAACGCGTTCGCACAAAAAGTGCTATTTTTCATTGCTGATACCATGAGTGCGTTAAAAAAAGTTCAACTATAGAACTCTCTGACCTAAATATATCATAAATGGTTGTTATATATTTTTAAGTCTAATAAATATTTCTTTTTATTTGTCAGAAATAGTTTCTATTCAAGAACTAATAGCCTGATTTAATTCATTTATTGTTTTTTTTCAAATTAAATTCTTAGGTAAACTATTTGATTTTCGTAGTCGAATAATATTGAAATGAATTTTATTCAAATTTTGAATATTTAAATTCAATAAATTTTCTTTTGTTTTAAAAATACGAACAAAATTGTATTTCGAATATTGTAAATTTATTTAATACTCTAAATAACAAATATTAAAAATTTTAAAAACCCCCGACTTTGTTCAGAAAAGATGCTATATCTTCTAAACGGCTGAACCGATTTTCCTCAAACATAGCTCTCGAATCAAGTCATCTTTCAAACAGCAAAAACTAAATGAAAATCGGTTCAGCCGTTTGGCCTGTACGTGGACACGGACAGACACACAGATACACAGACACACACTACAAACTTATAACACCCCTTTTTTTAGTCGGGGGTTAAAAAGGCGAAGTGTAACGTATGACGGATTCATTGTGCCCCGGCCTTTAGTTAGTTGGGAGTCAGTTATAATTGTGTTGAGAACTAGTTGCAGTTGTGAGTCAGTTGCGAACAAGTTGTGAACAAGTCAGTTGATAATTAAGTTGTGAGTTAATAATAGTCTGCGATACAGTGGTGAGTTGATAGTTAAGAGCAGTCTGTGCTTTACACGTGAGTTGGGAAAAGGAGAAACTATAGGACAGTCTATTTTGACAGCAAAGTCTGTCGAGGAATTGAGATTATTGTGGAGTCTATCGTGTCGACTGGAGTAAAGGGAACAGCGCAGCGAATAGACGTGTGTAAGGGTGTAAGTAAAGCCAGTGAGTCTTTATTGGTGTATCAACTGTGAGTGTCGGCAGAGTGAGTGCCGTGTGTGACGAGCAGCAGACAAAGAGGTATTGGTGTATCAACTGTCAGTGACGGCAGAGTGAGTCTCGTACGTGACGAGCAGCAGACAAGGAGGTGTCACGTGAATACTTGAGCAGCCAGCTAAGAGACGTGCGTAAACTACAGCGAGGAAGGCGTAGTGGTAACCAGTTGTGAATATTTGTGTGTAATTCAGTAGTTTAAGTTGTATTAGTTTATATAAGCTCTTGATTAATTTAGTTTAAGTGTATTTGTAAATAAAACCATAATTACTACACTCGGGTCTTGTATTCATTTGCAAATCTTCGGGTCCACGGAAAAGCGTTTTTATAGAGAGAAAAACGTAACAGTATATTCAATGTAATTTTGTTTGTTTTTTTTTAGTTTTCTTTTGACTCTATGTATGTATATGTATTAGTGATGTAACGAATGTCAATTTTTGATATTCGCGAATACGAATGCGAATACGAATATTTGATACGATATTCGCGAATACGAATATTTTATGTGAAATTTATAGACATTAAATTAGGGCTCTATTTACGCCTGCAATATAAAATATTAAAAAATTGTTATGAAAAAGAACTTCATACTCCTCTTGGCATACTTTAAAGTTAATAAAAACTACCCACAATTTTAATGATCGTCAGTAAATAATATTTGAAAATGATACAAAGCACAAATTTCGATTCGTACAAACTAATATTTTTATCCATTTATTTAAATTTAGTTTAGGATTTATGCATTTATTTATTTAATTTTAATGGAAAAATATTCGTATTCGTATTCGTATTCGCCTGCATTTGACGAATACGAATGCTTCGTATTCGCATTAAAAATGGCCGAATATTCGGCAATTCGAATACGAATACGAACATTCGTGCATCACTAATATGTATGAAATAATTTAATAGATGTAAGCTGCTATTGTACAAATTTTCTTATTTTGTTTTTTTTTTCAATATAACTAAGCGACAGATAATTTCTTGTCGAAATCATGGGCCAGGCCGTAAATATAATTTTTGGTATTTTGTTAGTTATTTTTTCTAGAAGAGCTAAAATATTTGCCATACATAATATTCTTGTTAAATGTTATTTTTAGATAGTCATATGCAAACAAATTACATTGAAAATGGGCTTGAAGGTCAACTTTGAGGAGCGGATGCATGCGCTAAAACACAACTTATCGCTATGAATTTTTTTTGTATTTTTTTTAAATAAAACTGAACCGATTTGGGGGGAGAGAATATAAGATATCAATAAATATATAACGGCCACTCTAATGTATATACATACATACATAATATGTACGTATCTATCTACACATATGGCCATTAAAATAGGTACGACCTGTATAATTCATATTTTTCGATTTTATGTGAAAAAATACCCAATCTTCGTCTATATTTATTCAGGTATGTGATGAAAAACGATTTAGACACAAAACCAATTTGAAAACGATAAAAGGTGTGATTGATGTGTTTTCTATAGTCGTTTTATCAATCATTTTAAAATTAGTTTTTCATGGTTTTTGCAGCAATTTTTGATAAATCTCTTTTCATAGCCTAATTATATGGTTTATAATTTATCTTCTAGTGTGCTTTTTAGAAGTCAGTAAATAGTTTGAGATTAGCTCAAAAATTATACTCAAGATCGATCGGAATTCATCACACCTTTTCAAAAATTGCTTTGAAATCGTTTTTAAAACAATCGTTTTCCATCACATATCTGATTGCCTGCAACATTAAACTAAATAAAAATAACAATAAAAACGTAACATTTTAAATTAATTAACAGACTATACAATAACAAAAATTAAAAATTTTAAAAACCCCCGACTTTTTTCAGAAAAGATGTTATATCTTCTAAACGGCTGGACCGATTTTCTTTCAAACATAGCTAAGAACCCTCTCGATCAAGTCATCTTTCAAACAGAAAAAACTAAATGAAAATCGGTCCAGCCGTTTGGCCTGTACGTGGACACAGACAGACACACAGATACACAGACACACACTACAAACTTATAACACCACTTTTTTTAGTCGGGGGTTAAAAAATACGAAATTCACCCATTAAAATAGGTACGAAGAGTAAGTAGATCCTGAAAATAAAAGGATTATTGAGTCATTTTGTATGTGTGTATGTGTGTATGTACGTATCTATGTATGTACATTTTTATAAAATATTTTCAAATTTCAGATGGGTATTTCCGATATATTTGAACCAAATCGGGCAGATTTTCGTCCAATGACGGACGATAAAGGTATCTATGTGAAGCACATTGAACAGACGATAAATGTACACATACGAACAAATCCCATTAATCAGTTAAGACGTAAGTGGGTATAACATATTACAAAATGTTTGTTGCAAATATCAACATAAACAAATACATATGTAGATGCACTAAACTGGTATACATACATAGTATTACATACATATCGATGGTCACAAGTGGAAAGGCCCTAGCTCGTATTTTGACGGAATTGAGTTTTGATTCCTATACATTTCACACAAATACAACTATAATGTACAATAACGCTTTTACAAGCAGTTGTACAAAGAAGTTGTACAAGCAGTTATAGTGTTTCTTATTTTGTTTTTACCTTCTCTTGTAAAGTTACAGTTATTTGCGTTAGGGTCATTCTACTTGTGACCAACGATATGTACATACTCATATACATACAATATCATTCATACATATCGCTCATATACTAAAACAACGGCACAACTCAAAAAATGGGATTTTGGAGTTAATGATGCTGAACTAATACTAATATCGTTAGTCATAATAGCCCAATTCACAAACTTGTGCAAATGGTCTTGCATCGTAGCATATTGATACTCACCACTTGTCAATTCTTTGTGGTGAGTACCAATATACTATACCATTTTGCACATGCTATGATGCGAGACCATTTGCACAAGATTGTGAATTGGGCTAATGTGTAATGTTTAAAAAAATTTTTACAATTAGGTAGGTATCTCATTTACTAAACTCTTGAGAGAAAAATAAAATTTTCTTCTTCCATTAATTTATGTGTAAATTGAATATTTTAAGCTTGTTTTCTGGCAAAATAGTTTTTTTTTAGTTATGATGTCGTTTTAGTAAATGAGCGATATGTACTTGCATATCCGTTAATGTAAGTTACACCATTAGTTGAATCAACCAACCATAGCACTTAATGGAACATTTACATACATACCAGACATATTTGATAAACAATTTAACATAAACATTTTGTAAGATCGAAATTAATTGTTTTCGCTTTGATTTTTTTCTTCACTTAATCTCACAGGTACGAATGGAGCAAAAACACAACCCACACAAATATCCGTTAATCACCCGTTTATGTTTTTCATTATTGATCGTGATTTGGATGTTGCCGTAATGACAGGACGTATTTTAAACCCACTTAACGTACGCATTCAATAAGACAAACTTAATAGATTTTGCAAACAAAATAAATCGTCGAGGTTCTACACATACATACATATGCACATATGTATACACATACATATCAAATATTTTGTTGGAGAGCATTTGGAAGATTTTATTGGCAAAAATCACCGAGTCTGGCGAAGAAAAACTGATTTTGTAAAATATAAAATCGAAATATACTGCATATCTTTGAGTTTCTTAAGAGGCATTTTTTAAAAATTGACTTCCTTGTAGACTTGTATCGAACTCTTTTAGTAGCTCGTTTTTGACACAAACCAATGATCAAACCCGTGTAATTTAAATTTGTTTGATCATAGGTTTGTGTCAAAAACGAGCTACTGAAAGAATTCGATACAAGTCTACTTTTTTGTCACCCGATTGCATTCTCATCTTGACAATTTTGTATGAAAAAAATTAAAGCCCTTTCCAAAGCCTCATAAGCCCTAGTTTACACTGTGCAAGTCTTATTGCTAAGCTGATTAGTTTGAGGGAGAGAGTGACGATGGGAACAGAAACGTTTCTTTTCCCCTCGTCTCTCTCACCTTAGAAACTAATCAGCTTAGCAATAAGACTTGCATAGTGTAAACTAGAACTAAGCGTCATACAAAATGGCATTGCATACATGCCTTTGAAAATATTAAAGTCTTACCCATCAATTTTTTTATTTTTGAGGCAAAAAAATCCGGAAAGTTTCAGGCCAATGGAGCATTTTTCATGCGGCTCTAAAAGTCAGTAGCCTAATTCACAATCTTGTGCAAATGGTCTTGCACCGTTGCATTTGCAAAATGGTATAGTATATTTATACTCACCACTAAGAATTGTTAAGTGGTGAGTATTAATATACTATACCATTTTGCACATGCAACGATGCAAGACCATTTGCACAAGATTGTGAATTGGGCTAGTAACTTTAGTAAAATCCACACTTTTCGTCGAGTAGCTCAAAATTTAAATATCATAGCACAGCACAAATGTTCCTCGATCCCCCATTATTTTAATAAAATGTAGTTTTTTCCTGTATGCCAAAGCTTTGTCGCGATATATAAACATGGCTCCTATACAAAAACCTGTTGGTCTACTCTGTATTTCGAAACGAAAGAAAATGCTTTCGAATTTCTATGATATTAACATTAAAATTCGAAAGCATTTCCTTTCATTTCGAATTGCAGAGTATACCCCCTGTTCTGAGCTGAAATCCGTTTTCGGACCCACCTTAATTATTTTCAGGTCTATATCTGCTTCTTATAGTAGCTTCCATAATATGTCTGGAACAAAAACATGAAATTTGTCGAATTTGAGTTATTACTTTTTTGACGCCAGAGAAATTTGTATACCTTGGAGGTTATTATGTATTTCGATTCGAGAGAAAACATTTTCGAAATGCAATTAGTATAAGGTATAAAAATATACTTTTCGAATCGAGATGCATAATAACCCTCCCACACACGGTTATAGAATCGACTAGAGTTTTTAGTAGATCAAAAAAAATATTTTTCTTTAATCTATTATAATCTCTAGTCGAATATGGAACCGTCATAAATCCCCAATTTTAAATTTTTTAAGTGAAATAAATGTGGCAAAAAGGAAAAATTGCTTAAGTCGAGATAAGCTGATTTTGAGATAATGGTACTTCCGCAATCTGCATATTCGAAAGTATCCCTCAATTATTTTCTGTGATTATTTGGGAAGTTAAAGCACTATGACTTGCGACTTATCTTTTTCAGATTTCTAATTTCATTTGGAATAATAGCTTAATTTAGAAATTTTGCTGGTGGTTCCGCATTGTCTATATGCATTTCGTTGTCCGTTCGTTATTTTTTTCAACATTTATTAAATTCATATAAAAATCAATTCATTCAGTTGAAACATACATACATACATTTTAAATATTATATAATTAAAATTAAAACGAAGTAAAAATAGTTTTTATTTAAATAACTAATTTCTTTCATATTTGAATAAAAATGAAAGAGAAAAACTTAATAAATTTGTATAGAACAGGCAAATTTTAAAATGTTTGGACTAAATTGCTTTAAAAATTAATGCTATTGGGTTCGCGATTTTGATTGGTGAGGTTGCGTAATATTTGCAACTTTAAATTTTGTATTTCAACATCTTTGCGATATAGAATTCGATCACGCTTCTGCTGTAACCTTAAGCTACGTAACCGTTCGCGCTCTACTGCTACTCGATACGTATATAACTGTCGTAATCCCTGTTCTCGTGTAAACGAATTACGTATGCGTTTGGATCGCCAGCTGCGCAGACGTCGTTTACTTTGTTGTTGTATTTGACAGTTCTCCGCAGAAAAGGAAGCAGTAGTATTATCACCATTGCCACTCTTGAGAATCTGTTTGGACTCAAAACACATCTCCAATGGCTTAATGTTTGAGGATACAGCTGAACATGGAATAGTACTTGTAACGTCTGCAGTGCAAATCAATTTTCCATCAGTAATGCAACTATCATCTATAACTTCAACATCTGCATTGTGATCAGCTTCAGCTAATGATTGGACATTTTGTAATTTGAAATGCGCATTGTCGAAAATTTTAGAGTTTTCTCCACTCTTTTTGTACTTGCAAGCATTCATATTTGAATAATTTATTACATTTGCTTTTATGTTGGTACGCGAGTTTATTTGTATTTCTTGTTGGGGACAATTATTCTCATCAACAAAATGAGAAGCTTCTGATTTGATATATTGATGTTCTTCTAAAGGAAAACACATTGATACTGAGCCCGTATAAGTAGAGGAATGCTTTATTTGGTTATCACTAAAATATTGGTTTATAGGTTTAACGTTTTCCTGAATCAATGAATGGTCACTAGAACCATTTGGACTTTTGAGTTGTTCTGTAATACTTTTTTCCATTGCGTCTTTAAATCTCTTAGCATCTGCAGCGCGTAACCTCCCTAACTGTTGCTTAAGTCGCTCCTTGGACCTGTTGAAACCAGCGGCTTTCATCCTTACAGCAATTTCATCCCAAGCTTCTGACTTTCGTTTTATCGTCATTGTATCACTGCCTTTATTTTCTAATATCGTTTTATGTTTGTGTGTCAGAGACAACAATAATTGCTTCTCCGATTCAGTCCAATTTGGTTGCCTTTCGCGTTTTTCCTTATTTAACTTTTGCAAACTGAGAGCTAAAATTATATTAGATAACCACATATTTTTATTGATATGAATTATCTTCCAATTAATTTTTTATTAGAAGTACGTTTATTACCACTTAAATCCATAGCTTGCTTTAGTGATTAGTAATGTGAAAATAGGAAAGTTGTGAACTAAAATGTGTGCCCTGCATCAATTCTAATTTCAAAGTATTTGGAGAGTTTGTATTTGTAACGCCTGCAAGCATAAAAAAGTCCCACTTTCAGAGTTGCCAGAACTTTAACCAGATCTGTTGCAGCAACTTTTTAGTTTTAGTGCAAAAGAACGAGATAGAAGGACAAAAATTTCAAGTCTGCACCGGGACTAACCAAGGCGAACATACCAGGTGGTCTCGATTTGCAACTCTGCATATTCGCCCTGTATTTCTGTTACAGTACGAATAGACGAGCAATTTTTATTTCTGAACATATGCAATAACGTTGTCTTCAAACTTATTTTATGGGGTGGCTGGACATATAGTGTTAAAGGCTCAGTTAGCTGACTGGAATGTAATGTAACTGCAACAGTAGGAAACAGCTGATCGATATTGTTATGTGAAAAGTAATGAAAATGGTTACAGAGATGTAGTGTAACGTAACCTACTTTTCATATAAAAATATCGATCAGCTGTTTCCTGCGTTGCAGTTACTTTACATTACCGTCGGCTAACTGAGCCTTAAAGCTCAAAATTTAAGTTGTCGTATACATACAAAGTGCGAGTCTTAAGTTTTGATTTTTTAATACTTCTGCCACAGAGCATATATTTTGTGCTTCTGCTTGATTTTTTTTAATAAACTTATTACTTCTAGTTTCCCGACATTAATTTCTACGAAAAAGGTAAATTTGACAGCTTGTGTCCTAACATAATTGCTCAGACTTGTGTTTAAGCAATTATTTCCAAACATGTGTTCGAACACTAACAAGAAATATGTCAAATAAGCGCTTAATAAAACTAAAATATTTCTTATGAATAAGGCAGATGATATTCACTGGTCACTGAACTAATACCGACTTCAGCAGATACTATAATCCTAATGTAACATCATTGGTGAAGTAAAATAACCAATAAAATTGCTACTAAATACAGCTTCAAAATTTAATACGCCTCATTGACACCAGAGGCGCTGCAACACTGCATTATTAAATAAGGATGCAAAAAATCAGAGCTGTAAAGTAATAAAGCTTTCCCCTTTTCTCTTCCTTCATCACCTGTCTTCTCTATAACTATCCCTTTCCTAATATAAGGTAAGTAACACTTATTAAGAGTAGTAGACATTCATTGCCTGAGTGTTACTTCTCTTTATATAAAAAATAAAATAAGAAAAATAAAAACAAAAAAATAAATAATATATAATATATAAATTAAATCTTAACTTATGGGAGAGAGGAAAGAAGTTTGGTACAGACTTCCTTGTACCGAAAAGTTACTTCAACTCTCTTTTGCTTTTCGCCCGCTGCATTAAACCAATAGTACAACTGAACAAGCAGACTATGTTTGTTTAAAAAATATTTACAACTGCATATTCGTCTTGAATGATTTTAGTGGAAACTTTTCTGCTGTCAGAAAATTTCTCAATTTTTTTTATTTGATTTGATACATGATATATTACAGCTGATCGCAATATGCTGAATCGAGATCACATGGTGTCAATTCGCCTTGCGTGTAAGTGAACGAGCAATTTTGAAAGAATATTAAAAACAACTGACATCAAATACAGGAACGATATATCGCCGGTTGATTATTGGTTTGCTGCAGATATAATGTATTTTGAATATACTGTGCCGCAAACCAATAAACAACCGACGATATGCCTTGCTGCAATAAAAATGCAAGTGTACCATGTTAAACGAATCAATATTAAAATAGTATGAAATATTTGTAGCAGGGGCAAGAACCTCAATGTAAAAACTAGTTATTTGTTTTGGTGATGCCAGCTTATAAACTAAATAAATATATACGCAAGGGTAGTATAATATTACAGTATATGTGTGGTATATATGTGTGCATATGTGTGTGCATGTGTGTGCTTTAGATTTGTTTTCATCAGAATAGATTTGCTTTTGTTTTTCTTATCGCAAACTCTCAAGTCAGCTTAATTTGTAAAATAATATAATAATTGTAGTGAAATGTATATTGTTTAATGTTTTAATTTATAAATTGCCATAACATGACGAACAACGAGCGAGATAAAGTTATTAAATCGTGGTCTGGAATTAGTGAAGTAACCCTTATAAAGGAGGTGGCTACAAAGGGGGAACACATACAATTATGCATTGAGTATTGGGCACGTAAGAGGAAAATGTCTGTGGAGGAATACGAGCTATTCTTTCATGATGTTGTCCAAAATTACGTTAATCGCTTGCTTACAGAACGTTTAGTGTGTAAAGCAGAAAACGTTCTTCGCAATGTACAAAGAGATGTAAAATGCTTTTATTATCAATTTGCTTGTGAGTCCAATGACCCAGAATTAAGAGAATTAATCATGGAACATATAACTAAGAAGCAACCTTGTGAAACATTCGATCACCTGTTGCACGACTTAAAGTTTTATTGGGAATTGCTGCAACAATTTAAACAATCTGAAAATATAATGTTAAGTATAAAAAAATATATTAAGCGAGTTAATTTAGAATCCTTAGTTACATTAGATGCCTCCACTTTACAAAGGCTTATGGTAGAACTATTTTTTGAAACTCGCAATGAAGCTCTACTTCAACATATTGATAAGTTTGTTATATGGAACTTTTTGGTTGATACTAAAAAAATAGAAGAAATTGTACATTGGTGTAGAATTCAGAATACTAAAGAAGACTTAAGGAGTATTATTGATCTCACTAAACTAGAATTGAAATACCACGAATTATCTCTTAAACCTGAAATGTATAAGTATGCAATACTTTCGCTACAAGACAATACCGTCGACGTTCTTAGAAACTATTTCGCTTCAGCTGGATTTTTCTTCGATGATGAGAAATGTTCTATAAAAGCTGTATTGCAACGTACTTGTCTCACTGAAAGTTTTCATTTCAACAATGATATTATCAAGTCATTGCCGCTGGCAATGTTTATGTTCGAAGAAAAGCTTTATTATTTGCTTTTATACGACCTTGTGGGAAATCGCCAACTTGAGGAGTTGTCAGAACTGTTAAGCGAGCACAAGCCTCTATTAAAATTTTTGCTTGCCTTGCAAATCAATTCTTCTCAGAATTTGGAAGGCTTAAAAGAGGTAAGTACAAGTTATTGATGAAAAGATTTAAGACCGTTAACTATAAAGTGCATAAACGCATAGCGTAAGGACGAGATATTTCGTGTGTATGTATTTCGGCTTATTGTGGAGCAATATACGCAATGCAAAAATAAAAAAATATGTGTCTACATACATACATACGTATGTGCATATATAAATAACGTCAAATTCGACAATCGTTTGCAAAAGAAGGCAATACATATATCGCTCATTTACTTCAATAGTGGCACAACTCAAAAAAACCAGTTTTGCAGAAAACGCGTTTTAAGTTTTCAATTTGCATACAACTCAATGGAGAAATTAAAAAAAATTCTTCTCTCGGGAGGTGATGGTACAAGCTATTTATATGAAATTTTTACACAAGATAAAATACGAAATGCCGCATCTTTCTGCATTATTAACTCAAAAAACTAATTTTTTGAGTTATGCCACTATTGAAGTAAATGAGCGATATGTATATCGTCATAAAAGTATAGTATGTTTTTGAAAAGTATAAACTTTTGGAAAGATGCAAAAGTTGCATCGAAATTTAAAAACATTAGATTCAGTACCTGGATTCAGTAACTTTTATTACGATAATCGTATCGCTATAATAAATATAACGAAAATTTATGGAGTTTACTATTCAGTAACATATTTTAACGATATTCGCTTTCGGTTGGAGGAAAATAAAATAAAGCCACAAGATCAAATTCGTTGAGTTTTTCCTTATTATTCTTTGTGCTTTTCCCTTATTTTTACATATTCTATTCATAGTTACCACATAATATTGAGTTAAATGGTGAGTAAGATAAAGTTGGAGACTATCGTAGCAAATAAATTACCGAATAACATTATCGTTACTGCAAACGAACAAATATGTCGATAAATATTACGATTATCGGTTCCAGCACCTAGATTCTGTAATTTTTTGCGAACCGAAAATCGTAATATTTATCGACATATTTATTCGCCTGCGATAAAGATAATGTTATTCTGTATTTCTTTTTTACGATAGTCTCCCGCTTTATCTTATTCACGATTTAATTCAATATACTGTGTGGTATCTCTGTATAGAAAATAAGTGTGTTCGTTTACTTTTGCAGTAAAATGAAGTAAATGAGTAGTTACTGCAAAAATTTTAAAATTTACTCTCAAAAAGATCGGTAGCCAAAAAAAGTACGCGAACGGAAAAATAGTAAAAATTAGTAAGATTAAAGAAACAGCTGACTAACTCCACATAGTGTTGAAAAATATATAACCTTTTGACCATTCAACTATTTTAATTATTGGTACTCGATACAATATTTTTATAACACGGACATTGTAAGATAAATTCTGTAATTTGTTTCATGTAATATATGTAATCAATTTCTTTTTGATTTCCTTGTTTTGTTGTTGGCTAAATTAATAAAAAAAATACATGACTAGTTGTTAATGTTACTGATTGTTTTAAAAGCAAGTGCGATACTAAGTACCCAGATACTTTACAGTTTTACAACTCTGAGTAATTAAATTGAATTGCAAAACAAAAGGTGTAATAAAATATATTACAAAATATGAATATTAACAGCTATTATTACTATGATTTATAAATGAATTATTATCTAATGACTTTCACAATTTTTGTTTAACTTTTACTCGAATTTTTACACTTTTCAATTGCTTTTCATTTGTTTACATTTTGAATCATATCGCTCATTTACTTCAATAGTGGCATAACTCAAAAAATGAGTTTTTTGAGTTAATAATGCAGAAAGATGCGGCATTTCGTATTTTATCTTGTGTAAAAATTTCATATAAATAGCTTGTACCATCACCTCCTGAGAGAATAATTTTTTTTAATTTCTCCATTGAGTTGTATGCAAATTGAAAACTTTAAACGCGGTTTCTGCAAAACTGGTTTTTTTGAGTTGTCCCACTATTGAAGTAAATGAGCGATATGTTCTTATCTTACTAAACTTTACTACGACAAATTTCTGCAGTAAAAATTTGCAAAACACTCAGTCAAGAACTGTCACTTTACTCTCTCAATTTGTGTTCTCATTTACTGCATTTTGGGTAAACGAACGCAATTTAGTAAAATGCGGTAAAGTTCAGTAACAATTTGTAAAAACTTTTGAGTACGCGAACGCAATTAATGTGAAAACAAGCGAAAAGCATAAAGAATAATTAAGAAAAACTCAACAGATAAGACCTTGTGACTTAATTTTTTTTTCTCCAACCGACACCGAATATCGTTAAAATATGTTACTGAATAGTAAAGTCGATAAATTTTCGTTATATTTATTATAACGATACGATTATCGTAATAAAAGTTACTGAATCCAGGTACAGGTACAGGTCTAGTTTTTGCAGTGTAAAGTCCAGCTGTCGTATTCAAAAGATTTTTTTAACCAAAGAATTACAAATCGATTGTAGGGCAACTCTCCAAACATAAAGCAAGTTATGCTAACTGATAGAAAATTTACTGTCTGACCCACGATGTAGACAAGAAACTTTCTATCGTTTATTAAAAAAAAAAAACAAATTTTCTATTTTGTTTATGTTTTCAATACAAGTAAGCGATAGAAAATTTCTTATCGATTTCGTTGGCCAGGCCGTTAATTCTAAAAAATGTTAAATACAAAAATCCTCGGAAACGCATATTTTGTGAATCCTCAAAGTTTTACAGATCTGTATATTAAAAAAATAACCTGTTAAGGGACGGTATTTTTTCTTTTTTGTACATTTCTAATTTTATTTTTAATCCCTAATGAATAATGAAATAAAGAGAAATAACTTGTATTTATTTTTACTAAAGATATTCTGCATGGCGCCCCTACTAAAACTTTCCTGCATATCTCAACAATTTTCACCACCAGAATATTTTATGACATGGCGCCGCCTAGTAACGCTTTTCTGGATACTAGTTGGCATTCGGTTAGGCTCACATATTTGTCCCACATCGTGGTTCCGAAAACGGTGCTGCCTACTTAAGACATCCTGCATATTATATGTATATTTAGCGGAATGAGCTATATGGTTTAAATGGTTTATAACTTTTTTATTTATGCGATTGTTATAATTTTTTTTAATACAGTATATTATTGGGGAATTTTTTGCAATTAGCTTTGAAAAATGATATCCTGTAAGTGATGACCATTTTCTGCTTCGCATATACGTGCTCTTTTAAGCGAGAGAGACTATACATCTCATATTTTCCATAACTTTTCGCAATATTTCTGGTGTAATGGCCATGATTTCATTTCGAATGTTGGTTTTTAGTTGGTGTGTGGTTCTTGGTTTGATAACGTACACTCTTTCTTTCAAATATCCCCAAAGAAAACTGTGGGTACAATGCGCACATTAAAATGACGACGATATGCACGCTGTGTCAACACAATAGACTGTTGGTTTGAAAAATAAAATTAAATTATTTTTGTACGTTGTTCGATCGTGTAATGATTCATAATTAATTCCCCAAGTCTTCTTCATAAAATGCTGAAAAAAAAACAGAAAGAATAATAATTAAAAAAGTTATAAAGAATTCAAACCATATACATGGCTCATTCTGCGCCACCCTGTACACCCTGCATGTACGTCGGCTCTTAATGGATATAATGTTGTTTGCTGAAGAGAAACAAACTTAATTTAAAAATCCGCCAAAAAGCAAAATTGCTTTCGCTGACCAAGTTAATATTGTTAAATATGTTTATCATCTATTATTCTTGATAAGCTTTCTACCAAAATATGCGTTTCCGGATATTTTTTACACATTTTTTTTGAGAACTCAATTTTTTATCACTTAATTTTTCTAATTCGAAGAGGTGTCCCCAAATTAACGTTAAGCTTAAACCTGTTTAAAATAAGCATGTTTGTAAATATTTGTGTCTGGGTTAGATATTAATATTTATGAAATAAATAATAAATATTTCAGATAAGCTTTTATGCTACAAAATACTTAGAAAATGTTGGTGTGAACTTTGAACGAGAGCAGTCACTTGCAACACTGTTTGATTTTCTTACAACAGAACAACTATCAATATCAGATTTGCAATGCGCTTCCACATCTGGAACGCTCAAAACACTCACATATCTCAAAATTATTCATTATCAGCAGCAAAATGAAACAACGAATACAATTGAGCATGGCCTGCCAAGCGTTTATGATCTGGTAAAAAGCTTTAAGGAACTCGATTTTAAGCGCTTAGCAAAGGATGCTATTATATATGAAAAATATGTAAGGCTTTCAGAACAGACGAAAGAGGATAATAAAGCAGTACTGCAGTACAAATGTCGTTTAAACTTTTTGCACTATATTAAACAATCTCGCTGTTCTTATGCTGTTTATCTAATGCTTTTAGAACAATTACGTAATTATGCTCAAATAACTGAGACTCATTTATTCAGTGCATGTGAATGCGTCTATGATATGGTATTACAATCACTAGTCGATGATACGGAAGTTATATCACACTGTATAGGATTTTGTGAAATGATTGGTTTCGATACACAACAACTTCGTTGTTTTTTAAAGCTACGAAAATGCCTTGATGATTTTCAATGTCAACAATCTCGAAGTATAATTTCAATGTTACAAAAATCTGAACGTTGGCTAATAAAACGCTTGGAAACCGAGGACATATTTCCGTTAAACGAATTTAGCGCCATAATGTTTGTTAGTGCAATAACAAGAGGCATGCAAAATACTGCCCACACACAGGTATCTTTGGTAATGAAACACTATGCCGAGATCAATGACTATTGGCGCTTGTTGGTACTGCTGCAGTATTTTGAAACTCCTTTGCAACAAATCAAACATTTAGTAAAACACTTTAACAATTCAGCAATAGGGGACCATCTGTTAAGAGCACTAACATTTGCAACTCATATAAACGAGCGTAATTTAAGCCTAAAGAGACGTACCAGCGTAACCAAACGCCACATTAAACAAACTAAGCAACGTAAAAAAGATAATAAAAGTGGTGCTGCAACAACCTCCATGGAAACCGTGACATCTTCGTTTAATTCCTGTAATGAATCATCTGGTAATGTTAGTGGTTTTGAACCAAATAACGATCAGTTTATAACAGATTGGACAAATGGTGGCCTTGATCTTTTTGCCCTCGTTATACTTAATACAAATGCTATCAAAGAAAATGAAATTGAAAAATTATACGATATGAATAAGTTTCTTGAATGCATGCAACAAATGCAGAATCGTGCAACAACGTCAACAGTTGCAAACTATTTACGTTCATCTGTTGAGCAACAACTGCCCATAATGTCAATATTGGCGGCATCCATAAATACAAAGGATAATTGCAATATTGATTGGTGTTGGTTGGTGTGGATCTCGGTGACTACAAATCAATGGAGTACTGTTTTGAGATTTGCTGTTGACAGTAACCTACAGGAATTTCCTTGGAACTTTATGGAACATCTCGTAAGACAATGTCAAATTAAACCATTGTTACGTAGCTTTTGTATATTTTATCCTAACAATTCCATGATTCATCTGTTCAATTTCTTGCAACTAACATTTCAAGGGGAGTTTAGCGAAAAAGCAGTTCATGAACTACGTTTGTATGCACTGGCATGGAGCAACGACGAATTGCGTCTCCCGTTAAATCCTTGGGTTAAGCGTGCTAAGCTTATAAGGCGTACTATACGTCTTCTGCTTTTGCACTTGCAAAATAATTTCGAATCGATCACTGATCAAATGAAATTTCTCACATGTGTCTGCCAATCTGGTCTAAGTGACATAATAGGGCAGCTTGACTTTTGTTTCTTAAGAGCATTTTGTGATATTCTCCAATCGGCTGGCAACGCAGCAACACAAAGGTTTCCCATTAATTTTATTCAGCTGATACAAAATCAGCAAGGACATATTAAAGAATATGACAGAATTTTAAACTTTATCTTAGAAGCCAAAGAATATGATATCGCTGTACGTTTGGCCTCACTTTTGCACAAACCAATTAGTGATATTGTCTACAGCAAATGGGTTAACTCATTAGAACTGCAGTTATCTTTGCCAACGTTTGATAAGTATGATAATTATATATTTCCTTTTAAGCAGTATGAACAAGAAGTTTCATTGCACTCGTTACCACCGGAGACACTGGTAAACTTTCTGCTGTATGCATCGTCCCGTTTGCCTTCGAAATCTTTTCGTTCTCGCTATTATGTGCTTCAAAAAGCTTTAAATGTTATAAAATATCATCATTTATTTCCCAACGAATCCTTTGATCGTGATCAAATTGAATATGACATGATATTGAACTATCTTCTACTAGGAGAAGAAGAAGCTACGAGTTTGCCTTTGTACAATTCTGAATATTACGAGGAAATTATGCTGATGGAAAGGCGTGTTCTCTACAAATCATTTCTTGAACTTAAGGAGTTGGCTGGCATAGAAGATTTATACATAAGCAACAAGATCAATTTAAATGACAGAGAGAAAAACAGACTTGAATCTTTGTTACATCGCCTGCTGGATGACGGTGATATTGTTGAGGCTTTGCGACTGCAAGAGCTATTTGCTGTTCGTCCATTGGACTTACGTTTTATAGTATTTTGTATGGCTTTAGCAGAATCCATGTCTAACATATATACAATGTCATCAGATGAACGCTTGCTTTTGGCTGAAGTCGAACGATCATCGTTTGCAAAGTTTACAAAAAGAACGCTTTGTGCTACATCCGGAGGTAGTACTTTTGGTGTTGCTAGTCATTTAACGGATAGTTGTTCTACACTTGAGTTCGAAGAAATACCTTCAAAAGAAAAACAAGAAACGTTGGCGGTACTTCAGGGAATAGCTTCGAAATTAAAATTCGGAGTTAGTATTGCAAAACGTGTTATCTGTTGTTATCGTGCAGCAATGTACTTGGACAAGGAATATTTGGATGTTTTGCGCACAAAAGATGTGCAAATATTATTGCAAAGCATAGCAGAGGAAGACTGTTTACATCGTCTTTTGGTGGTCAGTGATATATTAACCTCTACCCATATGGAACCTCAAGAAATTGCAGAATTATTGGCATTTGAAATAACCACAGCAGTTGTCCGACCTCGTTTCTATATTTTTGGTCCCGACCAACAAGCTAAACATTTGTTTAGAAACGCTGATTTATGGGGATACAATATTGACAGAGATTTACATTTATTCCTGGAGTTGACTCCTGATCGCACCAAGCTCGGTGCGTGCTTATTAGAATATTGCGATGCTCTCAAATTGTATCGAAAATACCAGGATAAAAAACCATTTGAAAAGAATATTTATTTTGAAAGATTAGCCGAAATTATAGCTAAATATGGCCAACCCAACAGCAGCAGTAGTAGTGCCAACAATAATTTAACTACTAATGATATAAATTCAAGCACCAGGCCACTACAACAAGTTTTATCACACAAAAAACAAAACATTATTTATGTTGAACTCTTAATAAAAGCTCATCAAGCTTTTGTTCATGAGTGCTCCATGGAAGGCATTGCAAATGTGCTGAATCGAGCCAAAGCATTAAATTCAATACTTGCCCAAGCAAAATCATGGTCCTTAATAGTTCGAATGTTAATTGGCATTGGTCGCTATAGAGAAATGTTCTTTTGCTTCGACACTTTGATTGAAAATGAACAATTTGAATCGTTACTAGGTCAGTTTGATGTTGAGAAAACTATAAGTTTAAGACAAGCCATTTTGGCTTATCTCCGTGAATACTGTACTCCGCAACAGGGCAAAGAACTTTTCAAGCTAGCTGCGCTTAATTTTTTGATGTACAAAGATCTCGCCGAATTATGGGAACGAGATGCCGAAGAGTTAATTAATAAAGTTTATAATTGTGGCAATTTAACTGATGATGTCGACTTCAATCTGTCAAAGCTTAAATGTAATGCGGAAATTATTGATCTACTTAATCTTTCTTTGGAGTATTATGTTCATGCTTCGGAAAACTACTTATTAGACAATAAAATATTGCTAGCCCAGAAAAGTGCAGCCTTAGCTGAACTTACTGCCATGCAAATTGATTTGGCTAACAAAGCTTTAGAAAAAGCAGCTACACCAACTGATATTCATCTATGTATCTGTGTTATAAATTTGAGATCAAGGAATCAATTCAGAACGTTAGTCAACAATGAATTAAGGTAAGTATGTATGTACATTTGTAAGTATCAAATCAATCATTGAAGTTTTTTAAATATAAATGAGAAACACCGAAAGATTTTGTCGGAATATGAATTACATGGAGATATTAGTGAACAAAGTAATTTCATTATTATATAACAACAATTCCTCTTATTTTTAATTAATACTTTATTCCAGTTTCCAAATCAATTTTCGTCGATTGAAAAAAAAACAAAAGTGGATGTCTGGGATCTCCTTTAGACATATAAAAATATAAAAGTTTAACGGCTCTTTTTGCAATGTATGATTAAAAAATAACTTTAACTGGTAGTTTAAAAATTTGTTTTAAAATTTCAGTCTGACGCCAAATTAAGCAATTTCGTGATTTCGGACGAAATCAAGTTAAAATTAAGTAATTTCCCATATATTTTGACATTTTCCAAATTAAGTTATTTTACTTAATTTCGATGAAATTAACAGAAACTTTCACACTGACAGGAGCAGAAGAGATCACAACAGCCAATAAGATCTCGACGACAACAATGCTTGCTCTTATTTTTTTCAAGAGCTTCCAAAGCTTTTTACCTCAAATACAAATGTCAGAGCATGTGTGTTTGGACGAAGCTGCTGTAAACACAAATGTAACCAACGACGAATACTCTTCGTAAAATATAAAAACACTTTTGTGTATATGAAAATACACACAATCAGTACGTTGGACAAAAGTTTCCCTGCGTAACTAACTGGTGATAGTTTATTTCTTACGTCGTCGAACGATGACCAACTGTTTGAATGTTTATGTCCATTGTATAGGGTGTTTTTTTTAGGGGTATAGAACTTCGAATTGAAATAAAACACAAGAAAATCGTTTTAATGTCCATCAATTTGGCTTTATTGGAAGGATAATTTTATGCCATTAATGTTTAAATATGATTACGGGCATGTGGCCGCCGCGGCTGGCTCGAATAAAGCCAATTCTACAGGTCCAATTTTCAACCACTTTTTCGAGCATATGGGGCCGTATGTTGGCAATAACGCCACGAATGTTGGCTTCCAAGTCCCCTAACGTTTCTGGTTTGTTGGCGTAGACGAGCGACTTCACATATCCCCAAAGAAAATAATCCAATGGTGTCAAATCACACGATCTTGGTGGCCAATTGACAGGTCCATTACGCGAAATTATGCGCTCATCGAATGTTTCCTTCAATAAATCGATTGTGACGTGCGCTGTGTGGCATGTAGCGCCGTCTTGTTGGAACCACAACTCATCCACATTCATGCCATCCAATTCGGGAACAAAATAGTCGGTTAGTCGGCTCCAATTGCTGTGCACGGTGGCGAATCGATTCATTCGGGTCCTCTTCAACACTTTGCTCTACAGCGGCAATTGTTTCTTCGGTGCGCACTGTTCGACGTCTCTGCGGATGCGTATTATCACATAGAGTAAACGTAGTGCGAAAACGATCCATGGTTAACCGAATTAATTGCTCTGATGGACGATTATGTCGACCATAAAATGGACGGAGCTTGCGGTAAACTTCGCGAACTGAACCATTATTTTCGAAATAAATTTGCACGATTTGCAAGCGTTGTTCTTTTGTCAACCTGTTCATGATGAAATGGCAAACCAAACTAAATATTAATCACTTGACAGCTGACAAAATGGCCGCCAGTTAAAAAAGTGATGCCAACTTAAAGTTCTATACCTCAATAAAAAACACCCATTAGTTTCATTACATCAAAATCAGAGAACGAAGCCGACGAAAAAAAGTCGGCGGCGGCGGCTGAGTACAAAATAAACCGGCGGCGGCTAAAAATCGGCTTAAGTCGGCTTGTCATATTGTACCAGATAGTCCAATGAATTTTTGTTTGAAATAGAAAATGAGATTTTTTATATTCTTTTAAGATATGGTCCCGAATTATATCGAGCCTTATTTTCGATTTTATCGTAAGCGACATGTTATCTAAAATAGACCTTTTTATTGAAATTTTAGGGGCCTGTCCATTGTTTAGAATTATAAAAATGCCAAAATTTTTGATAACTTTTAAGATGTATCGTAAGCGACAATTTACGTACAAAAACATATTTGAATATTTTTAAAAACGTTCTCCTGAAAAATTTAATTTTTGTCACCTACGATAAAATCGTAAATAAGGCTCGATATTCACCTTAATTTATTTTTACAAATTTTATATGTTTGACACATCTTAGAATGACGAGTGTAATATATAAATTGATCTACAAATGCTATGAAACACTGATACCAGCTTCGTCCATTAAGCATTAGTTTTTTGGCTTTTTAAATTTTAAAGTAAATCATAGCCGGCCAAAGTTTATGAAATCCGCCAGGACCGACGGCGGCTGAGATACCTTCAAAAAAATCGGCGGCGGCTTAGACGCGGCTGAAAACCGGTCGGCTTCGTTCTCTGATCAAAATTATTCAGAAACGTTTACTAAACATTGCAATTTCTGCGATGTTAGGTTTTTTTTGCGATTTATCTGATTTTCTTTGCTGTGTAAGTTATTTCTTCAATGCATTTAGAAATTTTCTCGAACTTGCGATTTTTTCGCGTTATTTCCGAGTTAATTTTCTTTTTAACAGTTTTAGCGATTTCTAATAAATTTTAAGGCTTTTTCCGATTTTGCAACTTCTCGATTATTTTTGCAATGTTCGCAATGTAAGCGAGTTTTTTCAAGTATTCTGGGAGCAAATTACGGCACTCGTTATCGAACGATATTACGAAATATTTCAATAGAGTTTATATGGAAACATTTTAAAATTTCAAACCGTATCGAATACCGTAATTTGCCTCCTGCTTCCTAACAGTTTCCAGTTATTTTAAACTTTGCTGTTATGCTGCTTTAACAAAAACTCGCGTTTTCAAACATTGATGTTTTTAAGAATGATGTTGCATCCCTAGTCATGAGGCTTTTTTATTATGTTTTTAAATAAATAATAAATCAAACATTTGTCAACTTTTGAAGATCATGTTACACACAGATTTCGTTATCCTCATGTACACTGAATATAGCATTTAAAAAAAATGTGGAGTAAACTATAATTTTCAAAGTCAAATTACACATTTCATAAGCATTCCTAAATGAAAGTTACCATTATATGTGTGTGGCAACGTTCTTCTCTCTGTTTACAAAAAAACAGTAATCAAATAATCGGCAAAAAAGTCATAATTAATTTTGTACGTCAAATGTGGTTGTACCTTTATATTATTGTATCATGATGTCTACTGATGTAATCGGTGCAGAGTCCGTCACAACTAGCAAACCCAAATTTTTTTTTAACTAAGGTCCACATACTACATGGAAAATTGGAAATGAAATTTAAATAGCGAAAACTAAAAATAAAAATTTTGCCCAACAGGTCAACTTGTAGGCATATTAAAAAAAATTCCATAAAGTATCAAAATATGCCCTAAAAGAGCAAATTATGCTTAAAAAGTAAGAAATATGCTAAACATATTTAAAAGGTAAAATATGCAAAAATATTATTATAAGTATGTTGGTTTATTAAAAAAGTTTATCGGGCCTGTTCTGCAAATCACGACATGTCAAATCACGGTGATTTCAATAAATCAATAAAACCTAAATCATTGCTTTTGTAAATTAGACAATTTATAGCGATGGAAGTTACATTAAAATATTCTATTATACATGACAAAAATTTAAAATGCAACAAAAACCCACTAACAAGTCAGTTATTAATAGTTTACTTTTGAAATCACCGTGATTTAAATCACCGTGATTTTCAGAACAGGCCAGTATTTAACAAAAAATGTAGAGACAAGTTACACTATGAATAGTTAAGGTACGGTCACACCTGTCAAATATTTTCCCAAAAAAGCGTAACCAACAAACACTAATGAAAAAAGTTTTTATCCAGACACTTGTTTATCATCTTAAACATTTTCGAACACAACTAATAGGCAATGTCATAGAAACCAACAATATTGGCTACTCTTTAACTTGACAAACTTTTGTCTGAATTAAAAGATTTTTCATTAGCATTTAGTGATTACGCTTTTTACGGCAAATGTTTGACAAGTGTGACCGTAGCTTTAATAACAGAATGAAAAAGTATTTTCCATATATCAAACAATATAAAAGATAATTCTATGATTGCTTTTCTATAACATCCCTTCTCAATCATGCAATCCTAAACTAGCACAAAGTTTAATAAATCTGCTATTATCTAAGGACTTTGTAAATATATCATCTAGTTGATCCGCAGTCCCGATAGGTTGCACGTTAATAATTCCTTTTTCTATGTAATCCCGTATGAAATGATGCTTAATATCTATGTGTTTAGATTTTTTACACTCCACATTTGATGCCATACAAATACATCCATTGTTATCTTCATAGATAGTGATAGCCTCATTTTCAATTTCTCTCAAATCTTGAAGTAATCCACGTAACCAAATAGCTTCTGATACAGATGTGCTTCACTGGAAGATGTTGAAACAGTTTGTTGTTTTCTACTTGCCTAGGAAACCGTACAACCATAAACTTTGAAAACATAACCGCTTACTGACTTTCTATCGACTTCATCACTAGCCCAATCTGCATCAGCTTTTTCTTTACAGTGCCTTTTAGATATCTTAATACTCTTTTCAAAGCTTGCCAATGTTCATCTGATGGGTACTGCTGGAAACGACCAAGGTATCCTACTGAAAAACAGATATCAGGTCTCACACACAGCATTATAATGGGTGTTTTTTATTGAGGTATAGAACTTTAAGTTGGCATCACTTTTTTAACTGGCGGCCATTTTGTCAGCTGTCAAGTGATTAATATTTAGTTTGGTTTGCCATTTCATCATGAACAAGTTGACAAAAGAACAACGCTTGCAAATCGTGCAAATTTATTTCGAAAATAATGGTTCAGTTCGCGAAGTTTACCGCAAGCTCCGTCCATTTTATGGTCGACATAATCGTCCATCAGAGCAATTAATTCGGTTAACCATGGATCGTTTTCGCACTACGTTTACTCTATGTGATAATACGCATCCGCAGAGACGTCGAACAGTGCGCGCCGAAGAAACAATTGCCGCTCTAGAGCAAAGTGTTGAAGAGGACCCGAATGAATCGATTCGCCACCGTGCACAGCAATTGGAGCTTTGTCCATCAACTTTATGGAAGATTTTGCGCAAAGATCTTGGCTTGCGACCTTACAAGATCCAGCTTGTGCAAGAATTAAAGCCGCGAGACCATGCAATGCGTCGTGATTTTGGTGTATGGGCCGAAAATGAGATTGATCTCGATGCTGATTTTCATCGCAAAATTTTGTTCAGTGATGAGGCTCATTTTTGGTTGAATGGCTACGTCAACAAGCAAAATTGCCGCATTTGGAGTGAAGAGAATCCACATGAGACCCTTGAGACGCCATTACATCCACAAAAACTGACTGTTTGGTGTGCTCTATGGGCTGGTGGAGTCATTGGGCCATACTTCTTCCGAAATAATGCTGGAGAGTCAGTTACCGTTAATGGAGACCGGTATAGAGCCATGATAACCGACTATTTTGTTCCCGAATTGGATGGCATGAATGTGGATGAGTTGTGGTTCCAACAAGATGGCGCTACATGCCACACAGCGCACGTCACAATCGATTTATTGAAGGAAACATTCGATGAGCGCATAATTTCGCGGAATGGACCTGTCAATTGGCCACCAAGATCGTGTGATTTGACACCATTGGATTATTTTCTTTGGGGATATGTGAAGTCGCTCGTCTACGCCAACAAACCAGAAACGTTAGGGGACTTGGAAGCCAACATTCGTGGCGTTATTGCCAACATACGGCCCCATATGCTCGAAAAAGTGGTTGAAAATTGGACCTGTAGAATTGGCTTTATTCGAGCCAGCCGCGGCGGCCACATGCCCGAAATCATATTTAAACATTAATGGCATAAAATAATCCTTCCAATAAAGCCAAATTGATGAACTGGCCTTTATACCGCATTGGAATACCATTTTCATAATTTTTTATTTTAGAAATCCATCTTGATTTTAGTAATTTGGTATTTTCTGGACGTTTGAAAATTTTCAAAACATGGTTTAATTCCATTGACTGCAATTCCTCTTTGATAGCTTTATACCATTCAGATAAAGCATGACGAGTAGCAATATCAGAGAATTGACAAGGAACATCCGCAAAATTGAAACCTTCACTACATATGGAATATCCAAAACTAAATCCAAGAAACTTACCTGGAGGTTTCCGCTCTCTTTGGCTCCTTCTGGGGAAATGCTCTTCGCTACTTTCAAATATTTACATCCAAATATTTTAAGAGAACTTGTATTTGGCTTATGTCCGAACCACATCTCTGCAGGAGTAACATCTTGCGGTAGTGCTTTTGTTGGACTTCGGTTTATTAGATAAACGCCAGTTAAAGCCGCTTCATACCACATATATTTAGGTATACTTGATTGAAATAACATTGTTCTTACCTTCTCCACTAGCGTTCTATTGAATCACTTTGCCACACCATTTTGTTGTGGAGAATAAGCTATGGATTCTTCAGCTTGAATTCCTTTCTGTTTGTACCAATGCTTTTGTTCTTTTGATCCCTATTCCCGACCTTGATCTATGGTGAGTTTAGAAATTCATGTTCCAAATTTAGCTGTAACCATCCCCTCATATTCAATAAAATTCTTAAACACGTCAGATTTCTTTTTAATTGTATATATCATTGAGAAGTGCGTAAAATCATCAATAAAAGAAACAAAGTATCTCGAAACATCCCAAGCCACAGGATCTATCGGACCACAAAGATCAGAATGAATTCTCTCCAGTGGCCTCGTAGATTTAACGCAGGACTTATTAAAAGAATCACGACTTGTTTTCCTTCAACACAAATATCGCAGAAGTCGATCTTTATTGGTTTAATATTGATACCACAAACCATATTCTTGTTCACCAATTCACTAAATGAAGACTGAATGATGTGGCCGTAACGCTTATGCCATAACTGATTCTTTTCAACGTTTGTGAAACTTGCAACAGTTTGCTTAACGTTCAAGCTAACTTCATATAAGTTGCCTTTTAAGTAACCAGTTGCTATTAGTTTATTTTCTTTTAAAATAAAAACTTTGTTTTTACAGAATCTCACTTCTATACCAGCTGCAGTCATTTTCTTCATTTTCTTTCGAATAATACATTTTGTAGTGTTATACATATCAACATCTTTGTTGCTTTTTCCAACGATAACGCCAACTTGATTTGCAATTAGGGATTGGTCATCTTTAGCAACTTTAATTTCAATTGGATTTGGTAAATTATTAATATTATCAAAATACCATTTTTCATTTACCAAATAGTCACTTGCTCCAGAATGTAATTTAAATTTCACAGATGACTTACCACTATTTGATATACTAGTATCAGCCATAAAACAAATAGAGTCTGTTTGTTTAACACCTTTTGCACTACGCGCTTCACCCTGACGGCATTCGTGAGCTCTATGCCCAATTTTACGGCACTTAAAGCAACGACGTGGAAATTTTTTTTTTAAATTTTTCTTTCCTGCAGAAGCTGTTTTTGTAGATCCTTCTTCTTCAACACGATTTGAAATTTTGGTTTCTTCGAGAAGCAAACGTTCCTTTACCACATTGTAACTCAGTTTGGATTCTTCTATATTTTGCAAAGCAGTAACTAATGGATCGAATTTATCAGGCAACGTCATAAATAGATGCGTAAGGATATCACTTTCGTCTATTTTAGCACCAGCCATCTTCAGATTCCTTACCAAATTTTCAAGTTTCATTAAATGTTCCATCACGGTTTTGACCTTCGTTCATTTGCAGATTCAAATCAAATGTGTTGTTAATCAATAACTTGATTAACAAGGGACTTCTTTGCGAATACATTCTGGAGGCTTTCCCACATTTCTTTGACAGTTTGCTTTTCGCGAATGTATCCCAAACAGTCATTACTCACGAATGAAACCAGTTTGTCTCTTGCTCTTCTGTCATTCTTCTTGAACTCTAACAACGCTGCAGCATCCGTTGGTGGTAGGCCCGTTAAAACTTCCACCAAATTAAAATTATCAAAATGAATTTTTACACGAAATTGCCACTCATCGTAACCGCGACCATTAAATTGCGGTATACCAACACTATCTTTAAGATCGCCCATAGCCTATTATAAGTTTGTTGGTTTATTAAAAAAGTTTATTTAACAAAAAAATGTAGAGACAAGTTACACTATGAATAGTTAACAACAGAATGAAAAAATATTTTCCATATATCAAACAATATAAAACATAATTCTATGATTGCTTTCCTATAACAAATATGCACTAACAAATCGATGCCAAAATTCATAAAAAGTTCTGAAATGGATAAATATCTTATCCTCGCATTAATACGTCACACAAGAAAAAACATGCAATTGCATATTTGTGGTTTCCCTGCTTATCACTTTGCATTCCTAAATAGAACTTGTTAAAATTAGACGCAAAATAAAAATTAAAAAAACTTGTAGTGTTTCATATGATTAAAAAAAAAATATTTTATTTGGTAGTTTTCAAAACAATAAAGTACTTATATTTTATAAAATTATTGTAAATATAAGAATCTATATTCATAGAAAATAAAATGTATTTGAAATCTATTTTAAAAAAACTTTGTATGAAAAACTTAAAATAAAATTCATTTCAAACTTATTTTAAATTTTTTGAATATGGAAAATAGAACATATTGTTACGAAAATAGCCGTCAACAATGTTAAGCAGCATTACACAAAAATATTCCAACAGGGTTAATGTAAATGCTACGCGAAAATATTCCTACAGGGTCAAAGCAAAGAATAGTCTAGAATAGTAGCCAACAACTAAATAAGCATGCCTAGCTTGATTAAACAAGCAAAAGCAACAACAACAAAAAAAGCGTCTGCTATTAAGAAGATTCACATATTTACACACAAAAATACATGCCAATTCAAACGAAAAGCAAAAGATAATGATCGTCTAGACATTGCTTGAAACTTCTAGTGGAATTTGTGTGAAATATAAAAAGAGGTGACGCAGCCAATGAGTGAGTTAGTTGCAGTTGTAAGTCAGTCGCGAACAGTTATAGTTAGTGCTAATCAGAAAGTAGTGAAGTTAAGAACTCGTTAGTCAGTTGATAATTAAGTTGTGAATTAATAATAATCTGCGATACAGTGGTGACTTGATAGTTAAGAGCATTTTGTGCTTTACACAAGAGTTGGAGTAAAAGAGAAACTATAGGGCAGTCTATAGTGACAGCAAAGTCTGTCGTGGAATTGAGATTATTGTGGAGTCTATCGTGTCGGCTGGAGTAAAGGGAACAGCGCAGCGAATAGACGTGTGTAAGGGTGTAAGTAAAGCCAGTGCGTCTTTATTGGTGTATCAACTGTAAGTGTCGGCAGAGTGAGTGACGTGTGTGTCGAGCAGCAGACAAAGAGGTATTGGTGTATCAACTGTGAGTGACGGCAGCAGACAGATAGGTGTCACTTGAATACTTGCGCAGCCAGATAAGAGACGTGTGTAAACTACAGCGAGGAAGGCGTAGTGGTAACCAGTTGTGAATATCTGTGTGTAATTTATTAGTTTAAGTTGTATTAGTGTATTTAAGCTCTTGAATAATTTAGTATAAGTGTATTTGTAAATAAAACTTGTATCATTCTTAACCCTAATTACTACACTCGGCTCTTGTATTCATTTGCAAATCTTCGGATCTACGGAAAAGCGTTTTTATAGAGAGAAAAACGTAACAATATTAAAGTTTTTATTTCATTTTGAATATTAATAAAATAGATAAAAAGGCTACTTGTGAAGAAGTTTTTTGAAAAATCCCAATCCCAATTTTGAACGTACCATTTGCAATGTGTTATTCTAAAACAAGTTTATATAAATATAATTTAACGAGACATTTTTTTTAGATTTTAATTGAAATATAGTGAATTTTTAATCAGAAATAATTTTTAGTCAGTCATAAGTTCAGTAATTTCAATTCTTTTATTCAATGAAATATTTTTATTAATTAATGTGAGTTTCTAAAGAAGAGAAGAAAAATTAAATTAGACTTTTAAGCTGGGGGAAATGCCGATATTTTTCTGTGCAGCAACGCACTTCATCAGCACCCTAGTCTATCTACTTGGGTAGAGATTGTTATTAACATCAGCTATTTAACGTAAATTCTAATGAAACAGAATGTGAGAAATGATTTTTGTGTACAATTATTGATTTACCTTTGGTAAATACATATGTAAGTATCACTATTTATTTCCCCTGTTTTCATTTTTCTATTTAGGTTAGCACGAAGTTATATAGTTAAACATACGTAGGTAGAGTAATATAACTTCGTGCTAACCTAAATAGAAAAATGAAAAAATGGAAAAACATTGGAAATAAATAGTGATACTTACATATCACTAGGGTGCTGATGAAGTGCGTTGCTGCACAGAAAAATATCGGTATTTCCCCCAGCTTAAAAGTCTAATTTAATTTTTCTTCTCTTCTTTAGAAACTCACATTAATTAATAAAAATATTTCATTCAATAAAAGAATTTAAATTACTGAACTTAAGCCTGACTAAAAATTATTTCTGATATAATTTAACATAATAATATAATTTAAAGCTCAAATATTTTTCGTTTCTTGCATATCTATGTGCATACGAACACAATGTAAACTTGTTATGATTATTATGTTTAAAAATAATCGAAGATTTATTCACAAATTTAATTTCGTTAAGAGATCGTTTACCTTGCAAATTTTTGACAAACTTATCAAAACTTGCTTTGCAAAATTAGAATTTACAGTTATTGTGGAACGAAAAAGCATAATTTCTTGCAAAGTCTTTGCAAATTACACTTTTCAATATTAACTTTGCACTTTGCAAGAGAGAACGTACGTGGAACAGGAATCGCAAAGAGTGCATAAAAATTGCAAAGGCTTTGCAATTTACACTTATCAATTTCAACTTATCACTTATCAAATTTTACAGTTCTGAGGAACGAAAAGTTTTGCAAATTGTCGAAAAATTTGATAAGTGAAAAGTTGATAAGTTTTTAGCACTTTTCGTTTGCTTACTTTTTTGAATCATATGTTTTTATCTTACTAAACTTTACTACGACAAATTCGTGCAGTAAAAATTTGCAAAATACTCAGTCAACAACTTTACTTTACTCTTACAATTTTTGTATTGAATTTGAGTAAACGAAAACAAAAAATAATTTAGTAAAATACAGTAAATTTCAGTAAAAATTTGTGATAAAGATTTCAAATCAAATATGTGACCTACTCCGAGAAAAGGAACCTAGGTGTGAAAATGAAGTTTGAGAAAAACGCATTTAAAAAATTAAATTTTAATGTTTTTCTCATTTTTATCGATTTTCCCAAGTTCCCGTTTTTTGACACACTAGGTCCCTTTTCTCGGAGAAGGTCACATATACTAGATTTCGAGACAATGTGAATGCAATATCAGTAAGTGAACATACCTAATATAATAGAAAATGTAAGGACAACATTTACATACATACATATATATTTGGAACGTGTATAATATATAAAATAAGGAGCAGAAAGGGAATTTTCGCTCCGCTCGTCCACTTTTCTCTGTCAGATGAGGATTTTGGACAACAATTCAGAATATCAATTTAATTCGATTTAAATATTTTTGAAAATTCATAATTTTTGAGCGTAGCTAACTCACTCACCTTCTGTATATAAATATGTTTTACATAGTAGTAAAAAATAAATAAAAATATTAGATTTTGAGTAGATTTCATACAAATCTACTGAAAATCTAGATTTCGTTTTGCATGGCGAATCTAGTAAAAAGGGTGGAAATTAGTAACCCTTGGTTAAAGGTTTCTCCTACACAAACCTGTAATCAGTTAATTTTTCGTTAAGAATAAAATAATCAAACCTTGTGAAAAGGGCTGTTAATGATATTTTGATTTGCACCACATAAAGGTTATCAAATATTGTTAAATTTAATAATAACGTTAGTAAATTTTTCATACCCTTCACCGAAAATGGTAAAGTGTATATAGGTTACTCCAGATTTTTGTATTGGATCGATGTTGATTACACCTCTTTTCAACCTAACCTAACCTAGTGGAATTTTTCCTAAAGTAGAAGATAGAGAAATTTTTCGGTGTGATGAATAAACGAACAATATTCCCAAAAACTAATTTGTTTTAAATGTTATATATTTTAAGTGTTTCTCAAACATTGGTACTCAGCCGAGCATATGGTTATGATATTAATTGGTCAGAAGCTTTGATATATCAATTCGTTTTTAAATTGAAAGTTTCATATATGAACGACTTCCTGCAGTATGTGGATATTACTGATGATATTATCGAAAATGCAATCAAATGGTTAGTTCCGTAAATTTATAAAAACAAAACTAAACTAAACTATTTCCAGTTTTCAACTTCATTATCATGAACATACAATAAGCAAAGAAATGGAAAAACATCTCATTGATCTTGTAGATATGGTTGAATCTATAACTTTGAAGTATAAATTGGCATCCGTATTGACTTTAAAAACCACCATACTATCATTGATAAATGATCAGACCATTTATTATCTTAGAGATATGAAATTTGGCCGCAGAGGAGAAAATCCAAATACCTAACCCTTTAAGCTTAAATGAATTAAATATAGTGCTGTGTACATGTATTCAGAAGAATTGTTGCCTTATACTCCTTACATTTATATTATATTAAATTAATAAATAAATTTATTATATTCTTATATACATACATACATATGTTAAATTCATTTTTTTTTTATAAGTGGATCAACACTTGAACGCTGATGATGAAGCTGTGGCTAGATAAAAAGAAACATTGGGTAGTAATAAATCCATTAAATTCAATTTAATAAAATACGTAGATTGATTGAAAATTCCAACATGCAGAATTAAATTATTTTGAGCTGAAATATTTTTAATATCAAGTTGATGGTGCAGACCAATTCATAACATCAACCACCCTTGTCGTCGAGCAGAGCTTTAACCGTTATATTCGGTATACATTCATCTAATACATACGTACATATGTATGTCGACGTCAACTGAAATTTTCTGAAAAACAATCCAAACATTTACAGTCGTTAAAACGTGATGTGAATCAACTTTGCATGGGAGTAGCATTCTCCCCGCTTTTAGTTCCTCTGTTTTTTTCATGACTTCGAAACTTTGTTTATGAAGCTAATTTTTCAGTATTCCATATTAGCATTTTTCCAACTTTAAATTTGCTATAAAATTTTGTTAAGTCTTTTTATAAGCCAATAGATTAAGTTTTTCTTTTTTCTTTCATTTAATATACTCTTATTGCGCAAAGAAACAAATTTAAAAAAAAAAACTTCAGAGATGTAGGAATCCATTATGCAGTGCCTTTTTAATTTGTATCTTAAGGCAGTTAAATAGTCTAATTGATTTCCACCTTAATAAGGATATACATAAATGGATTGTGGCAAAGATTTATGTCAAAGCTGCCTGCAGGCAGGCTATCCAAAAAAAATTTTAACCTATTTTACCAAATTAATTTTAAAACTAAAAATTTATATTTTATATTTGATAATAAATTTGTTTTTATATAACATTTCTTTTAATATACATATGTAAATTTTTAAAAATAATCGCCTAAAAATTTAGCAGCAAATCGCCAAAATATAGAAACAAAACCTCTAAAAATTTGTTTTAATATCTTGCAGACGGGTTTTGGTACGATTTATTTTTGAAACTTACAAATTAATTTTCATGAATTATAAACATTTTTAAGTGAATTGAACTCTTATTGTTTAGCTGATGAGCAGAGAGTGACAATAAGTACTCTTAATATTTTGTTATTGTTTCAAATGTAAGTGTGCGACAAGTCGAACGTTGTCGACATTGTGGGATCGACCCTTAATTTTAGCAACTACATATAATCCCAATTGTAGCACAAACAATTTTTGTGCTCACATACATATTTTCTCTCAAGCAACTATGATTAAAGCCAATTCAAACAAGAGCATCTCTACTTCATGTTTGCGATAAAATAAAATACGTTTCAAATAAAAATAAAAAGGCACATGCGTATCAACCGTATTGACCCTCTGTCATACTTATATTTGGAGTATGCTTATACTGAGAGTATGGATATTTAGTCGGACAAAAAAATATACGCATGATACTCATTCGTCACCGAATGGAATGGAAAATGTGTGGGTGTGTTTGTGGCTGTTTAAAAAGATGCTTTATGTATGTGCATATGTAAATAAAATAGCACTGTATATACCCGCATGTGTAGTCGTCTAATAGTCAGAGTATTTTTATACTCACGTGTGTGATTGTAGTTCAAGGAGTCTATAAAATTTAATTTTACTTGATAAGTAAAATATTAATTTGGGATTATTAGTGCGTTTAAAAATTTTAAACTTAAATTGTAACCATTCCCATAAAAAACACTAATTATTAACTTGACTGCACCCGGTGAAAAAAATACTTGTGTGGCAACACTCTTTCTTAAATAGCTGTTGTTGTTATTTACATTTATTTTCTTTTACATACTCTTACGACTACAATTTGAAGCTGAAAAAAGGTCAGCCAATGTAGCAATAGTAAAGTAAGAAAATAAAAAACATGTTGATTATTGAGTTCTTGTTTCAACTTTGTTATTTGTTATTGAGCTTCTCATTTGTTTAAATGAAAGTTTATAATATAATAACTCTAGTTGTCCTAAGAAGCTTTGGGTAAAGGTTCCCTGATGATCTGCATCAGCAACAGTGAATGCGCAGCTAAACCCCTCAATAATCAATTTCAATATATTTTTAATAAAAAAATATTTTACTTAATAAGTAAAATATTACTTTGGGATTATTAGTGCGTTTAAAAATTTTAAATTTAAAAAATAGTTGTTGGATTAAAAACAATAGTTGCTGGATTTTTATATTCATACGTATTCGGTTTAAAATGAATGAGTGTGTTTGCATGTGAGGGTGTTTTTTTTTTATTTTTAGCTGTACGCATTCATATACTATAAGTTGTTAGCCGGCCAACACTCATAAAGTACTTAAAACGATACTTTTGTGATTCTCTTATTCATGCATTGCTTGGACTTCTAAAAGTTTCCTAATATTTCTAAAGTATTTTAAACAAATTTCAGACTGTTTTTCAACTAAAGAAGTTCTTGAAATTTTGGTATAAGAATAACTGATTTATTCAGTCAAAAAAAAATATAGTCATGCTCGGAATATTTATTCATCATTCGCCATTGTATACATTCATTTGTGTCACAGAATATTAATTTTTCTCGAATATTTCCTAAACTGTAAGCGAAACTGCATAAATATAGCAAACTTTTTTTTAGCTCTTGGATAGAAAAATCCACTTGCAAGAAATCTTTTTTATCAGATCAAAAACATCAGCTTGACATCGGTTTTAATTTTCCATTAATCCAAGGTTGCCTGATTTGGGGCTTTGTGGCTCCGCCCCCTTTGGAGATATATAGTTCAAATTCCAGACTTAATCTCTGTGACACTTCCTTAAATGCTGACGGCTCGTTCAGAAAACGAAGAATTATTTTCATTTTTTTAAATCACCACCCTGCGATGACGGAATATAATTGTTTTCAAATTAACTTATACCAAATGTGAAGACTGTTGCTATTATAGCTTTCAAGATGTAAGATTATTATTAATTACTTAGTATGGAGGTGCCCCTTCCCCCGATCCTATTCTACCAATGTTTTAAATTACTTCGGCCATTGCTCTCAAGAGTCCATACCAAATTCCAATACTCTGACTCCAATAAGATATAAGATATTTCGTTCGTATGGGCGAATCAGACCTACCGATTACATATGCAAAATTTCATAAAAATCGGTCAAGGCGTTTCGGAGGAGTTCAATTACAAACACCGTGACACGAGAATTTTATATAGATAATATATATACATATGTATGTATGTATGCATTTTCACAACTGTTTTGCTTGTATACAACAGTTGTAAGTTTTGAGAAACATGCCCTAGGGGATGTGAATATTTCGGATTATCAATAAGTAACACACATTGCTATTTAAAAATTCAAGTATTTATGTATATAGTTTAATTGTTAATAAATAGGGAAATAATCTATATTTATCTAAGTATGTATGCATGTATGTATGTTTGAAATATTGTATTATGATATTATGTACTTATTTAAATATTTAAATATACTTTTATCTCTACCAAACTCGGCTTCGTTTTCATATTTTCTAAACAAAAAGTGCCTGTTTGTACGTATGTATGTGAAATATTTATCTTTTGAATAAGTACTTTGAAGTAGAAGAGAATTAAAACTATTGGTTTCGATAATTCATCCTAATTTTGTTTGACTTTTTCATAGAAAGCTGGTAGCTCCGATTGCAAACGCAATAATCGCACGTATGTGACAAGACGCCAATCTTTCGGATCATCGTTTGCTTGAACAAATGTTGATGTATAAGAGACAATTTCTTGGGATCCATCCTGATCTAGATCAGCTATAAGCATAGAATTTTCTTGGTTGCTTAGATCGGGTTGACAAACAACCTCCCTGCGGTCGCCTCGACAAAATTGTACAATATTACTTTGCGAAGTGTTTTCTATGCGGGTATCAGCACCAATAAATAACACCAATATTACTGATTCAGTTATTCTTTGAATGTTGTAATTATCTATTAACAATCCGCCATGAGAAGAAGACTTTTGTTTTATACCATTAGTTGAAGGCGAAGTACTTCGCTTAAAGCGCATTACATTGTATGACTCTCGGCGGTGAATAAGGTGGTCAAATGCATCGAACTCCTCGCATTGAACTCTTTGGCTATCGGATAAATCTCGACGTTGTCGTTCATTTATATAATCACTATTACCGCTACTCTGGGAACCACTTTGTACGTGATTTTGTTTGAATGAAGGTTTGGTAGCATTGTCCTTATTTGTTTTCAATGACTTTGCTTTTGATTTGGACGTTTGATTCTTTTGAAAAGTTTCATTTCCACGACGATTACTATTAGTTGCAGACTTAGTCGAATTAGAGTTTGTCGATTCGGAGCTTATATTCCATTTCCAAAATTTTACAACGAATCCCGACATATTGGGATTTGTATTTTTGAAATGCCATTGAGCAGGGGACATTCCATAAGTGTTAATGCTTGTAAAATTGCGAAGAGTAAACATTTGTCCCTTGCGATTTTCGCTCAAAATAACTGTAACACTACAGTCGTTGGGGCATTTTCCACGATTTTCAATCACCAATTCCCTTCCGCTGAGTGAATAAATGTTGCGTTGAGAATCGATATCTCTGTGTTGTCCATAGTGGCGGTGTTGAGATATTTTCGAAACCGGAACAAGCTTTAGTCCCATCAAAGACTTGTTAGTAATAAGAGAGAAGAGTTCTGCCAATGTTTTTGACCGCTGTGCTTCTGTATTATTATGAATACAATTGAATGATATAGTTTGAGCATTTTCCAATTGCAATTTTCGCAAGGTATCACATTCACTAACTTTAAAGCCTTCACCAATCGGTTGTCCGCTATGACCGGATAAAATTCTCAAAAAGTTTCTTTGCTCAAGGCTGTGACCATTTTTGTTAGCTACATCACCCTTCCGCATGTAATGTTTAGTTCTTTGTTCCAAGGTAACGCTGGTTACTAACAAAATATCCATTACACCATCGTTATCCAAGTCGGGTAAAATGACAGGAAAGTCAAGAGCATCGACTTTCTGAACGGACCTTTCCTTAAATCTCCAATGCCACTGACCTGATACAGGATTTATAGCTCCCAATTCACCGTATTCATCTATAACAAGACAATCGGGATGACTATTACGATCAACATCGAGCAAAGTACAATCTATTGCCACTGGCTCATCAGTCATCTCATCAAACCATGCCACTGCCCCTGAACTTCCAATTAGCGATATAATGCCATTACGTTTTGAATTATCCGGTCGAAATTCAGGAAAGAAAGCATCACCACGATACAAAAATATTAAATTGTTTTCCCAACTTCGTAAACCACTTACAACATTAACACCACCCTTTAATTCGATTTTGGAGTAATTGTTATACCAGTTATGGGTTTTCACTCGATCAACAGGTGCGGGACAAGATCCATCCTCGCTGCAAGGTATAACCCAAACGAATATGAATACTGTGAGAACGCATAATAATAATGATGCGATGAAACAGCACCGTCGTGCCGTCGACATGGCATGCTCAATTTGGGTATCTTTCTCAGATTCACTGCCACCTAAAATTGCAACGTTGTCGGCATCCGTTTGATTACGTTCATCATAATCAGTATTAAAACTAGAAAAGTTATTTGATGCGTCACAAGGGCCTCCACCGGCATTCGCATTGATGCCAACGTCGGACATCATAACTGAACGCAGATATGTATTTTGCATGTTATTATTTTGAAGAGTCCCTGTTTTATGTACCCCGTTAACTGGAAATAAAAAAATTTACAATTTGTTAAACTGCGTTTGTTATACATACGAAGAATTTTTGTCTGTTGTTGTTTAAATACGCCGAAGTCGATACATTTCGTTAGAAAACTCATAAGTCGACTTCAAAAAAAAAAAAAAAAATTAAAAAACTAAAAAAAATTAAACCGACTTTATGCACTAAAAAATTAAAAATAAAAGAAGTATTATACTGTTACGTTTAAATTTTATTAAACGTGTGAGTTCTTTTGATTGCTCAAAAATAAATAATACACAATTTTTATTTGCTACTGTTTTTCCTTTTATTCTTAACGAAGCAAATTACAACTTGCCTTTACTTCACTACTTCTTATCGTTATTATCCACTTTCAACGAGGTGTTAACTTGACTACTTTCTGATTAGCACTGACTCAACGATATCAACTTGACTACTTTCTGATTAGTACTGCTCTATTCTCGCACATGCTGCCACTTTTTATAGTACATGAATCGGTTCTCGAATGTTCGCCCGATAGGTGGCGTAATAAAATGTCTGTACTTAGTAATGGCATCTATGCATGATGAGATCTGTATTGTCATTTACTATTGGTAGCCAGATGTTCAAACAGTCCTCTAGCACAATCGGGAAAATTCATGTTGCTGCTTCTAGGCGTTTGTAGATAATTCGATTGGTCGTTATTTTTGAATTTCAAAGTAACGACTCTTATGTTGGCAATGCGGTTTGCTACTGGTAGTACAGGGTACTCGCACTTTTATTTGTCTGTGTGTGTGTCTGTAGCTATGTATACAATTATTGTTGTTGCTATAGTATTTGCACGTAAATATGTGTGTACGTTTAGTGCTTTAGTTAAATACTTCCAGATAGTTCTTTGCTTTAACCCTGTAGGAATATTTTTACGTAACACTGCCGCCCACTTAAGCCTATTCGTCCCGAATAGGCACATTGTCCGGCTTTCCATAGTTTGCGAGTCGTTCTAAATGTACAACTTTCATTTTTGACCTTGGGCTATTGTGTTTTTGTATTCTGTAGAACCTTTTTACCACCGTATATGGTCCCTCCCAGTGAGTCTGTAGTTTTGGAGACAATCCTATTTTCCGCTGTGGGTTGAAAAGTAGAACCAATTGACCTTCATTAAAGCCTTTAGAATTTGCAGCACGGTCGTATCTAACTTTCATCTTATTACTGACCATTTTAATTCGACTACGGACAAATTCATGTAGCTCATTTAAATTTTCTTGCCTTTGGAAAGGGCCAGTATCTGTTTCATTTGTTAGTGTAGGCTTGACGCCGAACTCTAAATCTCCAGGCAACTTTAACTCAGCTCCAAAAATAATTTTTGCAGGTGTTCGCGATGTTGTGTCATGCACAGCTGACCTGTATGCTAATAGAAACTCCGGAATGTGCTCGTCCCAGTCCTTTTGATGCGTGCTCACCACTTTTCGCAAATATTCTTCCAATGTACGGTTGAACCTCTCTACCATGCCATCAGACTGTGGGTGAAGTGGTGTGGTTCTGGTTTTCTTTATCCCGTATCGCTCGCACGTCTTTAAATATGGCAGACTCAAAATTTCTACCTTGGTCAGAGTGAAGTTCAATAGGAACTCCATAGCGACATACCCAGTTGTTTACAAACGCGTCCACAACCGTTCTGGCTTCCTGGTTGGGTATGGCATAAACTTCTGGCCATTTGCTGAAATAGTCCATCACTACAAGAATATAACGATTCCCAGCGTTGCTGACTGGAAAAGGTCCTGCTACATCCATTGCTATCCTCTCAAAGGGTGCTCCCGAGTGATATTTTTGCAGCAGACCCACACTTCGTTTTTCTGGACCTTTAGCCTTCATACACTGTGTGCAATTCGCTATCCATTCGGCTACGGCTTGTTGACATCCAATCCAATAAAAACGCTGTTTTAACTTTTCGAGCGTTTTTGTTACGCCCAGGTGACCACCGCTGGGTCCATTATGGAACTCCTTCAACACCTCGCTCCTCTTGGATGTTGGGACCACGATCAGATTGGAAACTATCTTACCGTCTACACTTTCCCAGACACGATACAAACAACCATTTATCAAATTCAGGCTGTCCCACTGGGCCCAATACGATTTTACCAGTGGACTTTCGGCTGATATCTCATTACGGGTGGGTCTTCTATCCTCCTCCTTAGCCGCTATAATTTTTCCCAGTGCTGGATCTGCCCTTTGCGCCTCTGACCAGTCTTCTTCCGTACCAATTTTTGTAAGCCTGACATCAATGACACATTCCTTCGCCTCGACTTTTGAACAATGTCTGCACTCTAAGCTACAGGGCCGTCGTGACAGAGCATCAGCATTATTATGCTTTGCACCCTTTCTGTGCTCAATGCTGAAGTCGTAGCTCTGAAGACGTTCAATCCAGCGTGCTAGCTGCCCTTCAGGATTTTTAAACTGCAGTAGCCACCTTAGCGCAGAATGGTCAGTTCTTAAAGTAAAGTGTTGGCCATACAATTATTTATGAAAATGCTTAATGCACTCCAACACTGCCAGAAGCTCCCGTCGTGTCACACAGTAGTTCCTCTCAGGTTTCGAAAGTATTCGGCTGTAATAGCCCACTACTTTTTCTGTTCCATTAATCACCTGTGATAACACACCTCCTATTCCATATCCACTTGCATCGCTATCTAGCACAAATTTTTCTCCAGCAACTGGATATGCTAAGACTGGTGATGTGCACAATAAATCTTTTAGTGTCTGGAAAGCATTCTCCTGCGATTCACCCCAATCGTATGGTTGCGACTTCTTTGTTAGCTCATGCAAGCTTGCAGCTACGCTGGCAAAATTTGGCACAAAGCGTCTGTAGTATGTGCAAAGGCCCAAAAAGCTGCGCTATTCGTGAAGATTTCTTGGACGAGGCCAGTCCTTTACTGCTCGTATCTTATCTTCATCTGTTGAAATGCCATCTGCTGTAACTTTATGGCCCAGATACTTCACCTCTTTCTGGAATAGTGCACACATTTTGATGCTGAGTTTGAGTCCAGCCGATGATATGCGCTGAAAGACTTCAGTCAGATTTTTAAGGTGTTCATCAAAAGTCTTCCCCATTACAATTATGTCATCAAGATACACCAAGCATGTTTTCTAGTGCAGTCCTTTTAAAACGTGCTCCATGAGCCGCTCGAAAGTAGCCGGAGCATTGCAGAGCCCAAATGGCATAACATTAAACTGTCACAGACCATCGCATGCGCTGAAAGCAGTTTTCTCCTTGTCTTTCTCTGCAATCTCCACCTGCCAATAGCCGCTTTGCAGATCCAATGTGGAGAACCATTTCGTTCCAGCAAGTGTATCTAAGGTATCGTCAATTCTTGGTAGTGGGTAACTGTCTTTTTTAGTCACGTCGTTAAGTTTCCTATAATCGACGCAAAATCGAGTACTGCCGTCCTTTTTCTTTACTAACACTACCGGTGAGCTCCAGGGACTTTAAGATGGTTCGATTACACCACACTGCTCCATTTCATTGACTAGCTCTTTTACCTCAGTTCGCTTAGCCAGTGGTATACTTCTGGGCGCCAATTTTATTGGCCTTGCTTCGCCAGTATTTATTTCGTGTTTCACTATTGCCGTTCTCCCTTGGCTTTTATTCTGCCCGGCAAAAATGCAGGCGTGCCTTTTTAGCAGTTGCTTGGCTTTATTTCTGTCAGGAGGTGATAGCCCTGCTACCCATCGCTCCACATGTGCCTGAAATTCTTCACGCTCCTTTGCAGACAAATTGGCAGGTTCTGGCTTTTTATCGCAGTTTATTATTGCCTCTGCTTCAGCACATTGACCTATTTCGGAATTCTTGTTGATGACTTTTTCTTGGCCTGATAAATTTAGTACCCGTATGGGAACCTTTCTTCCATTGCAAGTTTTTACGAGGGCTTTTGCTGTTAATAGCTCGCTCTTAATTTCTGCTGGTTCTACTACCCACAACCGATTGTTCTCACAATCTCCCTCCATTTGTGCCCATATTACTGATTCAGACCGTGGTGGCAATGTCTGATTTTCAATAGCAAGCAGTTTCTTGACGTGCATCTGATTGTCATATCCAACATCAAGCGGTATTTCAACATTACGCCAAATCATCACTTGTTGCCCCATATGCAAGTTGATTCCGTGGTTTATCATAAAATCGGTTCCAATAATAACCTCGTCCACAATATCGGCAACAATAAATACGTGTTTCACACTGATATTGGCAATAGTCACCTTCGCCTCAGTTTTACCATAGACAGTGGCAGGCTCCCCAGTAGCTGTACGTAGTCGTATATTACTTATAGTTTCACATTTCCCCTTTACTACATCGGGCCTGATTATTGACTGTGACGCTCCTGTGTCTATAGTAAGGATGTGCCTTTCACCGTTGATGTATCCACATGCAGTAAGGTTGCTATTTTTCTGCTGCATCACTGATATGGAGATTGTGGGGCCGTCGTTTGTGGGAGCTAGCTCTTGCCCCTTAGTGCTAACTCGTTTTAGTTTAACGGGTACTCTTGTGTTGTTTGTTGGTACACCCGTTTACTGTTCCTTGATGGCGAAACAGATCTGGCTCTCTTTCTTGGCGCCTTGCAGTTGCGCTGGTAATGACCAACTTTGCCGCAGTTGTAGCACTTATTATTAACTTTGTGCTCTTTCTCCGCCAATGCTTGTCTCACGGCCTCCTTAATGCTAGAGACTAGACTATTATCATTTTCGGCAAGTACTTCCACGTTCCGTACCTTGCACACCTGTGGCTTCAAAATCAGTCTAGCAGTCTCCTGAGCTAGTGCAAATGAAACCATTTCTGCGAAGGTTGCCTTTTGCGTAGCACACACTGCAAGTTTGATATCAGGGTCGCGGATACCATTAACAAACGCCTCCGATTCGACATGATCCAGGAATGGATGGTTTTCGCCTGGATACGTAAGCTGCACCAACCGCTCGATTTCCATTGCGAAATCTTGTAGAGACTCATTGGGCTTTTGTCCTCTACATCGCAATTCCATGCGGTATATGCGACGCTTGTGCTCACCGCCATATTTGCGTTGCAGTGCCGCCATTATGTCATCAAAACTGTTTCTGCAGCCTACTGGCACAGTTTCGAGAACTTCTGCTGCCGCACCTTTTATGGCCTTTTCTTCACTGTCCCATCCATTTCTGTTAGCCACTGTTTCGAACTGAAATTGGAAGATGTTCAGTGGTGCACTGCCATCGAAACAAGGTGTCTTTATCCTGCTGGAAACCTCTGGAACAAATCGCACTGATCCGCCTTGGCACTGGAGATTGACGATTTTTGCTTCCAGCTCGTGCAATTTCTCGTCTACATCTTTCACTGGTACTGCCACGCCACCAATTTCTAAGCTATGGACTTTATTCTCAAGCTCTGAGATTTTCTCGTCAAACTTGCTGACTTGTACTTCAATGCCATCCACTCTTCTATATCAGGCCTCAGAAATTTCTTGAAGTTTCTCATTTGTGGCCTTCATAGCTCTAGAAGACTCCTGAAGTCTCTCATCCATTTGGCCTAGAAGTTCGTCGTTGTTTGCCTTAGAAGTCTCTTGAAGCATTGTTTCCATTTTACTCATCATAGCAGCAAACATTGCACCGATGTCTGTACTGGTTGCTGCTGCACGAGTACATACCTCAATTTCTTCTTTTTCATCGAACTCGTAGCTTTCTATATCGATGTTGCGCCGCTGGAACTCTTCCAACAATCTTTTCTGTAGTTCAACCTTATTACCAGTTGTTGGCATGTCCAGATTGTTCAACTCTTTCTTGAGTTGCTCCACCTTAAGCTCTTGAAATTTCATTCTTCCTCGTATTACAAATTAATTATTTTCTAATTAATTTATTATTTTTATTTTAATTTTGCAATCCCACTTCTGACACCAAATGTTACGTTTAAGTTTTATTAAACGTGTGAGTTCTTTTGATTGCTCAAAAATAAAAATAAATAATACACAATTTTTATTTGCTACTGTTTTTCCTTTTATTCTTAACGAAGCAAATTACAACTTGCCTTTACTTAACTACTTCTTATCGTTATTATCCACTTTCAACGAGGTCTTAACTTGACTACTTTCTGATTAGCACTGACTCAACGATATCAACTTGACTACTTTCTGATTAGTACTGCTCTATTCTCGCACATGCTGCCACTTTTTATAGTACATGAATCGGTTCTCGAATGTTCGCCCGATAGGTGGCGTAATAACATGTCTGTACTTAGTAATGGCATCTATGCATGATGAGATCTGTATTGTCATTTACTATTGGTAGCCAGATGTTCAAACAGTCCTCTAGCACAATCGGGAAAATTCATGTTGCTGCTTCTAGGCGTTTGTAGATAATTCGATTGGTCGTTATTTTTGAATTTCAAAGTAACGACTCTTATGTTGGCAATGCGGTTTGCTACTGGTAGTACAGGGTACTCGCACTTTTATTTGTCTGTGTGTGTGTCTGTAGCTATGTATACAATTATTGTTGTTGCTATAGTATTTGCACGTAAATATGTGTGTACGTTTAGTGCTTTAGTTAAATACTTCCAGATAGTTCTTTGCTTTAACCCTGTAGGAAATTTTTACGTAACAATATTATTCCTATACTTATAGAAAAACTCACAAAATATTATTGAGACTTACGTACATAAACAGCATAGCTAAGAAACCTCAAACAAAAACGTTAAACTCACAATAAACATTATTATTTAAGTTTGTATTTGCTTTTATTTTTCTAAGAACCCTTTTACAATTTGTTTGCCCATACAGAAATGTTTTTCTATATGGGCTTGTTCGTTTCGTCTACATTGCATTGTTTAACTTTTCTTCACATAGGTATTACTATCCATTTACCATTATATAAAAAAAATACTAATCTAAACTAAAAATAATAATTTAAGAAATTTATTATTCGACATATTGTCAGAAGTTTATTTTATTTATTTATTTATTTATTTATTTATTTATTATACATATTATACAAAGTAAATTTGCATAATATGGTGTTGCACAAATATGGACGGGGTAACTAGACCATATGCCCAAGATGGTATTAACAGTATTTTAAAAGGTTTTGTGACTGACTGTACACGACCAAGCCTTCACATATGAAGTAGCAACGTGGTTATTAAAGAAATTCCACAAAAAACCGCAAGATTATACGGTTATCCGTGGCAGATCAATCAACCAGTTTGAAAATCACTACGCTTATTTTTCTTTTGTGATTTTCAAAAATATTATTATTTGTGAATTCTCAAATAGTTCTTGAAAGTCTGTGCATAAGATAAGATGTTTGTGACTATTCAAAATGTGTGGTTGAAGTCTACTGATGATTTGTTACAGCAACAATGAAATATATAGACAACGCTGAACCACCAGCAAATAAATTTCAAATTAAAAATAATAGTAATAAAAGTACTAATCGTATATAAAACTTCCGATTATTTCATTAGAGTACATACCAAGCCATGCCAAATGTGTACTATATTAAAATATTAAATAACAATAACAATGGGTAGCTGTTGCGCAACCGTTGAGTATTTGTCTTAGAAACGCACAGTTGCGTAATTCCGCTCCACTCAACAGTTGAGTAATTTTCCATCACAAAATTTTTTCGCTACCTGTAGTCAACATGTTTTGCTCAGCATAAACAGCTGATCGAATAGAGCTTTGCCATTTATATGCTTTGTTATGTGGCAGTAGCAAATATTTGTTAAATTTTATATTACAAATGCGATGAAGTAGCAAAATAAAGATATAAAATTAAATTATATAGTTACATCAAGCCGTTTCTAAGACGTAGATGTTGGAGCCAACAGTTGCTAGCATTTGCACAACTGTTGAGCTCAACAGCTACGTCTTATGAATGCGCCCAATATTGAAATATTAAATAACAATCTACCAAGTTGTAATTATTTGCAAAACAAATACAAAATTTCTAAAGTTTTAAAAAATTTTATCTGAATTTTTTTATTTTAAAAAATAAATTTACAAAATATGAATTCACAAAAATGGGCGGGGCCACTAAGTCAATATATCCATGAAGATATTAACAGTACTTCTGTAAATATTTTCGTGGTTAACAACGAAATGTCACAAAAGCTAATCACATAACCAGTTCGAACGAGACGCAACATTTTCGAAGGTCAAACAACAAACTCAAGCCTGACCACACTTAAGAAATTTTTACGATAACGCGGGAGGTGCCCTTCAGTCCAGAGATGCTTTACGACTGAAAACTTTGTTTTAATATTTTACAAATCGTGCCTGCCATTTAAATTTAAATTTAGGGAGGTGTGTTTGATAATATTGTTATCCCCTAATAATATATAACAAATAAAAAAACAAAATTTACTGAATAAAGCAATTGTTCAAAAAAAATATATACATAAGTAAATAGTCCTAATTGTAACGCAAACAATTTGTACGCTCATTTGTACGATTCCAATATACAAGATCATCTCCACATGCGTATCAAACTAATTGACTCTCTCTCATACTTTCGGTCTGAGTATGATTATACACAGGCTATGAATTTTTAGTCAGTAAAAAAGATACAGGGATACTCGGGATATTTAGTCATCATTCGCCACCATATACAATCATTTGTGTACATTAAATGCATTAAATGGAATGGAAAATGTGTGGGTAAGTGTGGGACAGTGATCCCAATTTTTTAGCTCTAAGAGCACATCAAAATTTAAAAAAAGCTCAAAAAAGCGTAATTTTTAGATCTTAAAAACGTAAAAGCACTAACGTGAAAAAGGAGTGAAGATCCAAGCAAGTGAAGTTTAATAATGTTTAATATTTTCTAAGCTATTCTCTATTTAATGAAATATATCACACGAAAAAGGTATGTCATACACTGAAAAAAAGTACTGCAGTTTTCATTAAAATATTTGGCGTTTTGAGTCTTCCAAAATCACTAAAAATAGTGCCAAAAGCACCAAATTGGCATGGCTGTTTGAAAACATGCTTTATGCGTGTGTGTGTGTGTGTGTGTGTGTGTAAATAAAATAGCACTGTATACATGCATGTCCCTGCAAATAATGCGACTAGTCCATACATGCATGTAAAGACTAGTCCAAAGAGGAGTAGGAGTACCACAAAACTACTCCAAATATGTATATGAAAAAAGGTGGTCGATTTAACATTGCGATGTCCTAGGGTTGAACCACATGGTCCAACTTTGCATTACATCGGACTAACCCCAAAACTACTCCATATGGAATTGTTGTAGACTACTCGCATACAATTTGTGAGTGCCTAAGAAGAACGATAATTTTCGTTTAAACATGAACACTTATCGTACAGCCTTGAATGATTGTATGAAAACGACATGATCCATGACTGCATTACATCAGACCTTGATGTAACTAGTCTGTTTCATCTAGATTGGACCACGTACTCCAATATTATTTGCAGGGGTGTAGTCGATTTAACAGTCGGAATAATTTTATATTCGTGCACGTGATTGCGCTGATTTACACGGCCACATGGTACAATTATACTAGGTACATGCACGACTACAACAAAATTACAACACCAAAAAACACATTCATTTTGTTGGTATAAACAAACGAATAATTGTCAGAAACAGATGCCTTTTGTTTTTAAAAATAACAATTACAGGGTAACCAAAGTACAATTGCAGACGCGGCATTCCTGCATGATTATAGTTATTCAGTGTTGCCAATCTTTGTATAGTTAGACAGTGTGTAATTTCTACTCACATGTGTAGGCCATGTAATTAAATTCTTGTATAGTCTGTGTGTAATTCTACTTTGGGTTCTATTTATATTTATTTTTGTTTTAATTTTAACCTACACAAAAGATGTGTAGTGTAATTTTCTTCAATGTGTAATTGGAGATAAACCGATGTGTAAATTCATTGGCAACACTGTAATCATTTTACTCACACACATACACTAACATTTTCGCAGCTTGTAAACAAAGTTTGACAACTATTTGCATTGTATACATTAACAGGCTGGGCTTGTGCATGTACCTGTTATAATTGTATCATGCACGGGCATAATTGTGCTGGCATAACAAGCCAGTTTGTCGGTGAGAGAGGCAAAGAGAGTGGTTTTGTGGTTGGCATAACTCAAGGCACATCAATCAGGTACCCGCGATTCTACAACAAATATTACAACAGCAAAAACCACATGTACTTTGTTGGTATAAATTACCTTCTTACTTTTCAAAATAGGGTAGCATCGTCCGATTGCATGTTTCTTATAGGAAATGTCAAACACCATACAAAACTGAATATTCGAAAGGTGTTTATGTATACCCAAACAAAAGCATGCTTTCAGGCTTATTCCTACACAATCCAAATTTGACATTTAGATTGGTATAATGACATTAGTCACCTGGTGTAGTGCTGCCACCTAATAAATGCGCCTTGGCATAACTTTTCAACCAGCTACAACCAGGGCTGCCAAAAGTGCCGATTTTTCGGCATTTTGCCGATTTTTCCATTAAAAAACCAACAAATGCCGATTTGCCGATTTCAGGTCAAAAAATGCCGATTTAAATCAATACAACTGAAAACACGATAACTCCGTGTTCAAACACATAAAATACATGATTTATATGAATAGATGGAAAGAGTGTTTAAAACAATATTCTATAACTTTATAAAAAAAAGATATTATAAAAAATATTGAAATTAGTTTGATAGATTTCATAGACAAAATTAACTTTTTGGAATTTGATAAAATATATTTGGCGTTTTATGTCACAGATTTAAGATTAAAATCTAAGCTAAGCAAATCTGAAATTAACAATATAACTAATAATTGTGTAAGTTTTTATGTAGAAATGCTCACCCAAATACGGAAATGGTTAAATTTTGAAACTAACATAAACTAGTGTATATAATCTTTGATAAAACATTTCTGAAATAAAGCGACGAGATTAGATTCAACAAAACTTTTTTCAGTTTTAACGGAATTTGTGAAACAACTTACGGTTCTGGCACATTCGTCCGCAAATGTCGAACGCATTTTCAGTGCCACAAATTTAAATAAAACTAATGGCCTATTTCCCACCTGCGAAAGAAAACGTTCGACTTACAATTTATATTGAAAACAAAAACAAATTTTCGTATTTTATTGTTGTTTTCAATATAAATTGTAAGTCGAACGTTTTCTTTCGCAGGTGGGAAATAGGCCATAAATTTCTATGTTCCTTAGAAAATGAAACCTTAGAAGGAATTCTGTATTCTAAAAATTATTTGACACTTAATAAATCCGATTGTTTCGGCACTCATTTTAAATATGGTTTATGAAATATGTACTTTAGCTTGTAAAATCCGGTTAAATGATATTAAAATCTACATATACCAACGTTTTGTGTTTATATTTATAAAAATATATAGTTTATGCTTCTAATAGTTATGGCGGTATTCGATGTTTGATGCAAAAAGGTCTTGCACAAGTGCAAATGCAAAATATCGAAGCATTTCTTTGGATTGTGTGTGTATTTTGTTGTTGGATTTTAAAGAAAAACTACGATATTTTACATTTACTATGACGCAAGACAATTTGCATCAAACGCAGAATACCGCCTATGTATTATTATGTTATCAAATACATGAAATTACAGATGATTGCTCTTTTTCTCATTAATACAAATTAATGAAAAACTTAAAGGTCTTCAGTTTTATTTATTCCGATTTTCTTGCCGATTTCCGAAAATAATGTGCCGAAAATGCCGATAATTTTTCGAAAAAGTGCAGATTTTTCATCAAAATCTTCTGGCAGCCCTGGCTACAACCCCGCATTAACAGCATAATACCAAGGCGCATTTATTAGGTGGCAGCACTACACCAGGTGACTAATGTCATTATACCAATCTAAATCTCAAATTTGGATTGTGTAGGTATAAGCCTAAAAGCATGCTTTTGTTTGATAATCCATAAACACCTTTCGAATATTCAGTTTTGTATGGTGTTTGACATTTCCTATAAGAAACATGCAATCTGACGATGCTACCCTGTTTTGAAAAGTAAGAAGGTAATTTATACCAAGAAAGTACATGTGGTTGTTGCTGTTGTAATATTTGTTGTAGAATCGCGGGTACCTGATTGATGTGCCTTGGCATAATACGAAGAACACTAACACACAAAGCTGTGTATACCACTGCTGGCCAGAGAAGCGCTAGAGTAGTGTTGGAAAAATATTGAGTATTTGAGTACTGAGTACTAAATACCGGCAGTTTTCCCAGTACTCAATACACAAAAGTAACTACTCAATACTTTCAGGGTTGCATTTTGTAGTATTCAACCGAAATCTTCCTTTAAAATACATCAGAATTATACAACTCTGTGAGCTTGATAAAAATAAATATGACTCTGAACCTCATGGAATTAGTGTAACAAACAGCCACTAAAAAAAGTACTACAAAATGCATTATTAAACTACTTCAGTCATTAACAAATACTATTGGACAGAAAAAGTGGCCCTTTAGAATAGTGGAAGGAAGGCACGTGATACAATATAACCAGCAAGTCAGGTCCTCACAAACATGAAAAATATTTTAAATTCTTTTAATATCGGTAAAATTTTATTTCTACATTTATAAAACTTAAAAAGTCTTTATAAAAGCTTTTTAAGAAAAATTTTTTATGAAAATTTGTGTTAAAAAACCTTTATAAAAACTTTTTAAGTTTTATAAATTAGGCTGTAAGTAATTACATCAATTGTTAGAAAAAAATGTCTATTAAAAATATTTAGAAGATAATTGAAGAGATTAATGCACTAGAAGTGTTAAGAGTACGTTAAAAAATGTTTATGTACAAAAACTAATCTTCAAACTTATTTATTTTCATTTGTTATAAATTAATTTTCCATATTGTTTTTGTTTTTCCATATTGCATTATCAATAAAATAATATAAATAACAATTTTTAACTTCCCATATACATACATATATAAAGTATTGAGTAGTATCGAGTACCCAATTGAAAAAGTATCAAGTAGTACTGAGTATTCAAAAGTACCCGCTTTTTACAACACTACGCCAGAGTGCCGAACATCAATCGGCTTTTTGTACAAATGAACGCACATACGCTTATACATTGCTCTCGGTTTTCTCTTTGTGGGCAGCATTGGTGTATACGTATACATTTTGTGCAAAATGAATTATTCCCGGTTCACACTTTTCAACTTTTGTTGCTCAACGCGTAAGACAAAAAGAGATATTTGTACTCCCGTCTCCATCTTTCTTACAGCTAAATTACGAGTTGAGGAACAAAAGTTGAAATGTGTGAACCGGGAGTAATTGGAAGAGAACAAAAATTGTGCGGCTTAAAAATTGTTCTCGTTTAAACTACCTCACTGAGCTCACACAGTTTATAAATTTTAGTTGCTGTCATTTGTACTGCGTAATTTAAAAATTTGTGTAAACATGGTTTGTTGGATGTTTATAGTTATACGTATTCGGTTTAAAATTAATGCGTTTATGTATTTCTATTTCACGTGTTTTTTATTTTTAGCTGCACGCATTCATAGTTGTTTGAAGAAGTACTGAAGACGATACTTTTGTCATTCTCTGATTCGGAACAGTGTATGTACATATATAACAACATACAAATAACAAATATATATGTATTTGTAATTTTGGTACTCAAACATCACCCTCTAATCAACCTAGAACCATATGTCTCTATGTCAATACTCTTTCTCCAGCGACAATTGCACTAGTTAAAATGTCGACAAATTTCCTTTTATGCGCTAGTAGAGATACGTTAGAGACGACAGTTATAGTGTATTTCTGGTGATATTGTCAATGAACGCGTCAATAGTTTGTTTTTCTTTTTTATTATGTTGTATTAAATAAATATATGTAGATGAGGGTCACTAAAATCTACGAGTGAATCTTCGTTCCAAATATCTCCATATGGTCGTAAAAGAACTACCTTCTCAATAGTGCTAAAGTCTACTGATAGATTTTGAATGACAACCCTATGTTATTTGTCAATAGGCATTTGCATTGGCTGGGTTACACCTAGTCAGTAGCACTATTGACAATGTCACTAGAAAATCACTATAAGTTTACTATTGACAACGAGAGAGGATATATCGATATTGTAGTCTAGAGCCCCTAATATATACTAGTGAATCTTTGGTTCCAATGTCTCCATTTGGTTCCCAAGGAACTACTTACTCAGTAGTGCTACAGTCTAGTGGTGGATTTTCAGTGACAAGCTAATGTTAAATGTCAATAGATGATACCATTGGATGGGGTACACCTGGTCAGTAGTGCTACTGACAACGTCACTAGTAAATCAATACAATTTCACTATTCGCACTTTCTGCAGGGCAGTATATGCACAAAAATATATACATATGTATGTCCATAATTAACCATACTTACCAATTGATGTGCCTATTACTGAGTCGGGATATAAATTTCTTTCTAACTGGCGCTGGCGTTCAATATGCAATTTTCGGTGATTCTGCTGGTACGTCTTTGGTTGTAAATTAAGTGTATTTGGTGGATTGCGTCTATTATTTGCGTTTATGTTTAAATCGAGTCCGTGTTCCTTTTGATGTTGTGTAAATTGTTTATGTTGCTGTTGCAATTGCAGGAGTTGGCAAAATTTTGTTGAATTGTGAATTTCTTCTTCCGAATCAGAATCTGTCATAGCCTGGCTCAATAGAGCATAATTGGCCTGATGTTGTGGTGTTTCCATTGAAAGCATTTTCCTATATAAATGTTGATCAAAAAATTTTTATTTTAGAATAGAAAAATCAATATTATAGACTGTTCCGTACCATAATTATACCATTAACATTGCGTTTTTGTGTCAACATCCACATATTTTGTTTATTTTACATATACAGCTGAAATACACTATAATTTAATAAAAAAAGTTTCGTTTTGTCTTTTACTAATTAATGTGTATATTTTAAGAAGCACAACATTAAGAGTACGGATGTAACTCAACAGTATCCTATGATAATTTTATGGTTGTAAATATTAGTATTTATTTAGCCAACCCATACATAGTAGCTGTCATATTTCTCTTATCTTCCATTCTTCTTTGTTACGGCGGTATTTCCGGCTGAAAAATAATAAACAGAGTTGCATTAGATAGCGTCTATACCTGACATAATGTCCACACCTCATGAATTTATATCATGATGAAAATTCATCACGTATAGACTCAATTTATTAATATTATGGTAGAGTTATGATATAATCATCAGAGCTCACGGCCTTGATATCAAATGTCATTTTATGTGTTATTGTGCATTTAACGTTTATTTATTAAACAATTTTCGTTTAAAAAATGTGGCACAACAATTATTTGTGACAAAAAAATTAAAAAACACGTAAATTATTTATTTTTTGCAAGTATTTTTCAAATATTTGTTTGATTCATCATAATATAAAATCATCAACGTCTACCCCATTGTGTTGATTTTAATGAAAAATTGACAGTTGCTCTGCCGGCGTCATATCACGAGGTCTGATATAAAATCATCAGGTGTGGACACTATGTTAGATGTAGGCACTTTGTTAGGGTTTCTGTATAGCTTGGATATATTCCTACAAAACAATGCGTGATGAGAAATCGTGAACACTGGTAACATTGTAGAAAATAATCGATAAATCTTAAAAGTAGCAATTATTTCCGTGCGACGCTTTTTCCACAAAATATAATTTTTCTCTAAGCTTGTAAAAATTAATAACTTACGGAAAAAAAGAATGGTGCGTGGAGGTATGAGAGGCGGTCGCCCAATGCGTGGTCCAATGAGGCCACCTTTCAAAAAAACTTTCGTACCACGACATCCATTCGATTTGACGCTTGCAGAGGTCGTGTTTCCGAAGGTGTCTCCGGTTGTGGATGATGCGGCATTGACCGCGGTATAAAATTAAAATTATTCGCAGAGAGCTCTTTATTTAATATATATTTTTAGGCATTATTGAAACGTAATCAAGATCTAAGTCCAACACCGGCCGAGCAGACGGCTGTGGGTAATTTGGTCTCGAAAGTGCAATCCGTGCTTGATAATTTAATAGTTGCTCCTGGAGATTTCAATAAATGCGTAAGGTACTTGTAAGTTGAGTCTGAATGGGTAGTTATGAGATTTTTTCGGTTTTCAGCAACTGGAGGAGGTACGCCAGGTTGGTTCGTTTAAGAAGGGCACTATGTTGACAGGGAATAATGTTGCTGATATTGTTGTTATTCTCAAATCGGCACCCTCGAAGGAATCGGTTGAGGACTTAGGGAAAAAAGTTGAGTCAGATCTTAAAAATGCTATGAAAACGGAAGTGCTTACGAAAGCTGACCATATTAATACTACTTTTCATGATCGCGGGTTTGATATATTTAATACTCAAGCCAAAGTTCGTATACTTATTACAACCATACCACAAAATATGAGAAAGAGTGAAGCGACTATGTTTCCAGAAGCAAAAGTAATGCAAGCTCATTTGGCGGCCATAAGGCACACCCGTTGGTTTGAAGAAAATGCTCACCATTCGTCTATTAAAGTTCTTATCCGTATTCTTAAAGACCTTTCTAAACGTTTTGAAGCCTTTTCACCTTTATCACCGTGGATGTTGGACTTAATGGCCCATTTGACTATAATGAATAACCCATCAAGGCAAGCTCTGCCAATTAACCTAGCATTCAGGCGTGTATTTCAATTACTGTCAGCTGGTTTGTTTTTGCCGGGCTCTGCCGGTATAACAGACCCATGTGAGCCAGGTCACAATCGAGTGCATACAGCTATGACATTGGAAGAACAGGATTCCTGTTGTATGACTGCACAAACTTTACTACGTATTTTAGCTCACGGTGGTTATAAACAAATTTTGGGAATGGAAGGCAATTCAAACATTATCAAGGACATGTCAGTATGGAATGGGGTTGTTGTATCCCCATTGGAAAGGGTATATGAAAAACCAGCTGACAAAAAAGACGGTGAGGGAGATGAAGATATGGAAACGGTTGAAAATGACAACGTTATGGATGAGGATTCCGCCGATCAGTAAGTAAATGAATGACACTGAAGTCGTCTCGATCAATCGAAATATTAATAAATTCCCCATTATTTTCCCAGCATTTAAATTCAAGAAACATTTCCCATACATACATTACATATATGTAAAATCATCAACAATAAATAAATTTGAATTTTACCATACTTTAATTTATTTTATTACAAACTTTTAACTAATCTTTGTTATTACAATTGTTTTTTGGTCTTGCATTCTCCGATGAAATAACTTGCCGATCGACTTGATTTGAAATTTTCAAAATGTAATACAAATATATTTGTAATTGAATTATAATTAATTATAATAAGGAAAAATTTCTGAATCGGGACTCAAGTTCAGTATTTTCAATTCTTATTACAGAATGCAATATTTTATCAATTAATGTGATTGGCCTTCTTTAAAGAAATCACATTAATTAATCAATTATTGCATTCTGTAATAACAATTGAAAATACTGACTTGAGCCCCCTTGGCTGGTGTAAATGCCACATTTTTTGTGCAACCATGCATTGCATGAAGTTAGGATAAGTGACTAAATTGAACTAAATGTTAACGAGCTCCTCTATACAATTTCAGACTCTTATGCTAACTTCATGCCAGGTTTTCGTTATGCATTAGACTAAGAATATGGAAGCTGAATTTTTGCATCAGACTTTTTTATTAACAAAATAATAGGACTTATCCGGAAGCCAATTTTTTTTCGTGGACAGGTGAAAAAAAATAGGAAGGATAACAATACTACAATAACACGTAACTTATTCTTGGAAATGTTGAAAACTTATACTTGTATAGTAAAAATAATTATTACATTTCTAAGAAAATGTTCTTAAAAAAAACATTCAAGTATGTAATAAGTTGGATTAAAACTTTATTAACTTACGTATTGGCTACAATGCACAATTCATATTTAAATGGCTCCATGTTAAAGGACAATCTTGTTCTATGTTTTTTATTATTTCCGCACCTAAAATACTATATATTTGCTCAGCGCTTATTCCATTAGGCTCACTTACTTTGATGCACAAGTCGTTAAGATTTATTTTGTCTCCGGATTTTAAATTATGAGACGTTACAATAGATTTACCCAATTTTGTTCGGCATTCTATTTCACAAGGCAGTATAACTTTTTCCTCGTTTTGCTTAAACGAATTTAAAGCTTCCATTAGATTTGATGGTTTCTCTAGTATATCGAAAATTTCATCATTAGTTAGTCTTTCTTCATTAGAGTTAGTAATATATTTTTTAGCTGCTAAGCATTTAACGTTTTCTATTAACTGCCTCATCTCCATTGGTTCCAAAGAACATCTATGATCAGAACCCTTTTGTCGCTTATCCAAAGTAAAATGTCTTTCTACAATTCTGGCTCCAAGTAAAACCGCCGCTTTTGAAATTTCTATACCAAGTTCGTGACCTGAGTAACCAACCACACATTGAGGAAATTTATTTTTGAGAGTGGTAATCATTCCTATTTTACAATATATAGCTTCTGTTGGATATGAAGAAACACAATGCAACAAAGCGTAGTTTGATTTTTTTGCGTTAGACATTATTTCAACAATACATTCGATCGTTTTCATTGTTTGCATTCCAGTAGATATAACAAGAGGACATTCCAACATGGCTGCTTGTTCTAAAAGTAGGAAATTATTAGCATCACCTGACCCTATTTTAATAAATGGTACTTTTAGAGCATCTAATTCATGCAGTGAAACCTATAAAAGCAAAATATGTACATACATAAAAAAAATTAAGCAATTTTTAACCAACCTCATCCATGGCAGATGCTGTAAAATCAATTCCAATATCCTCGCAAAAACTTTGCAATTCCTGATATTGTTGTATGTTGAATTCCAAACGTCTTTTATGTTCGCCATAAGTCTTCCCCCAAGAGTGTTCGTTTTCATATGGTCTACGTAATGCGGATTGGGTAAATTTTTCTTCAAGGCACGATTTTTGAAATTTAACACAATCGCAGCCAATTTTCTGGAAACGTGCATAAAAGTTACATAGTTATGAATGTATGTACATAGATATATACATAAATAATATAGGAAGGCCCAAACTCATTATATTTTTAAGTCGAGATTTTGCATTTTTCGATACATTAGATAGATGTTCTATCAACATATACATACAAAAAACTCAATTTAAAAAAAAATTAATTCTGTACTAAGGTACATACATATATGTACATACATACATACATACATACATATTTATTCGAAGTTTTAATTACAATGAATTCTAATGAAAAATTAGTGCTTTAATATGCATATGTTTTTTTTTAGTTTTTTTCAAGATTTTTTTGTTCCCTAAGGAACAAGCTGTACCAACCAAAAACATAAATTCTTCCGAAAATTACTAATTTTATTTAATATGTACATACATATGTATATGTTTGTATTTACATACATACTTTAGCTTCCAAAATCATTTGTTTCGCCAATTCTATGCATCCTTGATGATTTTGACCAATTTCAGCTATGAAATAGACTTTATTACCATTACTTTTTATTAAAATCTTTCCAAGTTTCAATGAAGCCATTTAAGAAGCGCAATTGTAACTGCTCGATGATTACTTTGTAAAATATTTTATCACAAAGTACACACACACTTACATACATGCATTCATACTTATATATGTACACATGTACGTATAGACATGTGATAATTATGTAATTGAAATTTTGAACAATGCTTGATTGACTTTAATTAAGCGAGAATATGGGTTTTCATGAAAAAGCGTGTATGTCTTCATATTTCAGGAAAATAAAAAAGAACCTGTTTAATGTTATGGAATCGTCATAAAACCCAAATTTTTGAAATTTGTATAAAAATTTCAGGTGAATTAATGTGAAAAATTCAATTGAAAACCTGGGAGTTATTATGTAATTCGATTCGAAACGGAACCTGTTCGAATTTGTATGTTATGTATTAACATTACAGTTCGAACACATTTCCGTTCGATTCGGATTACATAATAACCCCCTGGTGAGTATGCAGATCAAACCAAAGATTTTTTTTATGTTTGTAAATGAGATTCTCAATAGCAGTAATTAACCGAGGTTTACTGTATAACATATTATATGTATGTACTTATGTATATATTCACCCTAATTCCTGTTGTCGGCATCGACGTCACTTTAACACAATACCAAAAAATTGGGGCTTGTTCACAGGCTCTTGAGAACAATTTTGTGATGTGCCATGTGCCACAAAAGCGTTAAAAAGCGTAAAACTAATTACGAATGAAAAATAGTTTGATTCAGACACGTATTTATTAAGTTAAGTATAACTAATAGGCAATTTTATAGAATCAAACATGATTGGGAACAGTTTAAATCAATAAATACATGTCTGAATCAAACAGTTTTTCAATAGTAATTAGTTATTACGTTTTTTGGGCACGTGGCACAAGAGAAATGTCAGATGTAAACTCAGCCTTAGAAACGGCTTGATGGTTATAATTTAATTGTATATCTTTATTTCGTTACTTCATCGCATTTGCAATGTAAAATTTAACATATGCACATATATTTTTTTTTTCTTTGATATTCTGATATTCTTTTCGTTCATATTCTGTGGTCTTATGCAAAGCGAATTCAGTATCAAGCGACCCGCCCGGCTAACCATCAGCTGTTGATGACAAATTGAGCAATTTGAACCAAAATGTCAAAATTTGCTTAGAAATGTTCTGACAGATTGGTTTTGTAGCATACCAAACTACACTTGCTACATGTTGTTTTTTGTGTAGTTTTTGTAGTGATAAGGTCACCTGATATTGAATTCGCCTTGGTCTTATGCAGGGCTCTAATACATATGTATGTATTAGTGAAGTAACGAATGTCAATTTTTGATATTCGCGAATACGAATATTTAATGTGAATTTCACAGCCTGTTTTTCGAAAATGAATAAGTGTATACGTTCTTTAAAATAACGAATGAAACCATGTTTTCGTTTTTAAAACATTTATTTATTTATTCATGTGTGTGACAACAAAAGAGCTTTCAGTTTTCCGCACTCATAAAATTTTTTATGTAAAATTATTTAAAAATCAGTCTACATATTTTTCATTTGACTTTAACGAAAATGTTATTTAATTTTTAATGTGAGAATCTGAACTGACTTAAAACAGTGAAAAAATATTTTTTCCTTTTATTTTTTACTATAAATTACGAAAAATTAAATAAACGAAAAAATCTAAATGGTTTTTTATATAAGCGGATTGATTTAACTTTCACAAGAACGAATCTTGACTTCCGTACAAAGCAAAGATGTTCCCCTTGCTTCTCTAATTTTTCTGTAAAAAACTCAAGACCAAATTCAGTATAAACAGATAATTTTTGCTTTATTTTCCACAATTTAACTGTCAAACAAATCACAAAAAATTTAAATATTGAATTAAAGTAAAGGTTGTAGAAAAAAAACATAGTTCTAACAAACAACGGAAAATACGAAATGCAATGAAAACCTGTTTTAATGGGTAAATTGATTTCCAATTGAATGCTAACATCAACTAGAAATTAAATTGCTTATCCCCTTATTGATAAAATTTAAAATTAATTTTAAATGAATTTTATTTAAAATTTTTCATAGAAATTTTTTTTAATAGATATTATTTTTTGTATTCCTTCAATGTAATAATTTTGTGAGTGTGATTTTTTCGTTACATCTCTAAGAAGCTATTTTTATGTTAAAACGAAAGCTTTAGAATATGTTTTATAAAAATCAAATTTTAAACGTTATCGTTTATAAACGAAACATAAAAACGAAAGGGCTTATGTTTTCTAAAAACAGGCTGTAAATAGGGTTCTATTTGCGCCTGCACTATGATCTATTAAAAAATTGTGAAAGAAAAAGAAGAAAGAAAAGAAAAGAAAGATACTCCTGTTGGGGTACTTTAAAGTTAATAAAAACTATCCAAAATTTCAATGATCGTCAGTAAATAAAATTTCAAAATGATACAAAGCACAAATTTCTATAAAAAATTAATGGATTCGTATAAACTAATATTTTTATCCATTTATTTAAATTTCCTTCGGGTTTTATGCATTTATTTATTTAATTTTTTTGGAAAAATATTCGTATTCGTATCGCCTGAGTTTGACGAATACGAATGCGACTACGAATATTCAAAAATGGCCGAAAATTCGGCAATTCGAATACAAATACGAATATTCGTGCATCACTAGTATGTACATATCGCTCAATTACTCAAACAACGTCATAACTCAAACTTTGCCAGAAACGAGTTTTAAGTTTTCAATTTACACATATGGGCTATTCCAGAGAATGTTACGTACGATGTCACGTACGTTCACCAATAAATTAAGCTTGTATTTCAGATCAATGCGGTTAGAGTTTTCCTTATATTTTACCGAAGATAGGGCTACTTACGCTCCTCAAAAGTACATAAAGAAATAAAGAAAATTTTAAATTTTCTCTGAAATACAAGCTTCATTCATTGGTCAACGTACGTGACCCTTATGTAACTTAATGGAAAAATAAAATTTTATTTAGTTTTCAAGTTGTGTGAAACTTTTACACAATATGAAGATTAATTCTGCATCATTAACTCAAAATTACATTTTTTTAGTTATTACGTTCTTTGAGTAAATGGGCGATATATACATATAACATATATACATACACATGCATATATACATACTAGGGTGATCGATTATTCTACATTTTCCAGAAACCCGTTTTCGAACAGTTCGAATATTTGAAATTATGAAAACCCCGGTTTCGGTTTTTAAAATTAAGGAAAAACCGTCAACTGATTTTATAGTGGGTAAATTATTGCTTTAGTTATCAAAAAAAGAGAACAGTAAATACCATAAAATAATATAAAAATTAAAGGTAAAACATAAAAAAACCTTAATATACATGCATATCTCTCATTTACTCAAAAAATGTTATAACTAAAAAAATGGAATTTTTGAGTTACTGATGCAGAATTAATCCTCATGTCGTTCTTGTTTGCTCAACTCTTCAAAGCAAAATTAAAATTGTGTGTAAATTGAAAACTTCAAACTCGTTTTTTGGCAATCTGCAATTCGAGTAGTATTCGACTGAGCCGCTATAAAAAGCGGACTATTCGACATTCGAAAAATCGACATTGTGAAAAACCCGAGTCGATCACCTTAATACATACATATATATGAATCTTTCTACATATTAAAATTTTAAGTTTCTTAGAATATTTCAAATACATATTTTAAGTTGAAGAGTACTGAAGAGTTCCTCAAGCAGAAACGAAATGCATATCGTTAACTTAATATAGAAAGGGAATATCTCATTATTTTTCCGAAATCGAGATTTTTGCATTTTTCGATATCAGAATAATAATGAGTTAGGGCCTTTCTATATTACGGTAACGATATAGACGGTGCTTAACCAACAAAACAAGCAATAGTCAATTTTACATTTAGGTAAAAAATAAATTTTATTTAACACATCGTCGGTTGGTTATTGGTTTGCTGCAGACATAATGTATTTTGAATATACTGTACCGCAAATCAATAACCAACCGACGACATATCGTTGTCGTTGCGGAATCTGGCCCATGCAGTCCTTTCGTAGTTGGTGTCAATAAAGTTGTTTTTGTTTTCAGAACATTTTTTTTCATTTATTCATGCTATTATGTATACCTAGCTCAGAGGCCATAATCGGTCACATCATATTACATACTCAAAAACTGTCTGCAACAACCAAGTTTTGTCCGGAGAAAATTTGTTTATATATGAAAGATAGAAGAAAACAAATTTTGCTATCGATTTCCAATAGGTTTCATCAATTTTATATTTCTTGGTACAAACAGTAAAATTTTATTCGTATATTTCTTTGTACAAATTAAAAATACATATACATATGTATGTAATTATATGAATTATTACTACAGACGAATTTGTCGAGTTGGCCGCAGATCGTCGTTCGTCTCAGTTGTGTATCATGCATGAGTTTGTTCAGCCGTTTTGATGAAAGTTTATTATATGGCATCACCATTTTTGCGAACCGTTTACTGGGTTTTTCTAACCGATTGTTAAGTCTTTGTGTGTTCGTTGGTTCTTCTAATTCGCCTATCGTTTCTGGTAGCTGTGAAAAATTCATTTAAAATATTTAAAAAAATAAGAAGACGAGGCACACACGTTACAAATTTTGCAAAATATTAAAGTGAAAAATATAAAATTAAAATAATTCGAAAGCAAAAGGCATTCGAAACAACATTACACAAAAATTTTCAACTTGAAAGAACAAACCCACCAAACGAACGACGACCGACCAACGCTCGATATATTGAAAGAAAGAAAATTAGCAAAAAGGGAACAAAAGAAAAAAAATATGGTTGACATAATAAATATTGACAGCATAATATCACGGCTCTTGGAAGTGCGTGGGGCTAGGCCTGGCAAAAATGTACAATTGTCGGAGAGCGAAATAAGAGGATTGTGCCTGAAGTCACGCGAAATCTTTTTGTCTCAACCCATATTGTTGGAATTGGAAGCGCCGTTGAAAATTTGCGGCGACATTCATGGTCAGTACTATGACTTATTGCGTTTGTTTGAATATGGTGGTTTTCCACCAGAATCGAATTACTTATTTTTGGGCGATTACGTTGATCGTGGTAAGCAGTCTTTGGAAACAATTTGCTTGTTGTTGGCTTATAAAATAAAGTACTCGGAAAATTTCTTCTTATTGCGTGGAAATCATGAATGTGCTAGCATTAACCGCATCTACGGCTTTTATGACGAATGCAAACGTCGTTATACCATCAAATTGTGGAAAACATTTACCGATTGTTTTAATTGTTTGCCAGTAGCTGCCATTGTGGATGAAAAAATATTCTGCTGTCATGGTGGATTGAGTCCAGATCTCACAACTATGGAGCAGATACGAAGAATTATGCGACCTACTGATGTACCAGACCAAGGACTTTTATGCGATTTATTGTGGTCCGATCCTGACAAAGATACCATGGGCTGGGGTGAGAACGATCGTGGTGTGAGTTTTACATTTGGTGCTGAAGTTGTAGGCAAATTTCTACAGAAGCATGAATTTGATTTGATTTGTCGTGCTCATCAAGTAGTAGAGGATGGTTATGAGTTCTTTGCCAAAAGATCACTGGTCACACTATTCTCTGCACCCAACTATTGCGGTGAGTTTGATAATGCAGGGGCTATGATGTCCGTTGATGACACTCTAATGTGCTCTTTCCAAATATTAAAGCCAGCCGATAAGCGTAAAAAGTAAATGATGATTTAGCTAACAACTTAAATATATTACTTCCTTTGTAATTGTACACCATCATAAAAAACAACATTACAAACATAAACAAATAAAACAAAATCATCCTCTTATTAAATATAACTTCGTAGGCCTCTTTAAAAACTCTTTTTTGGCCTCATTGAACCGTTTTACTCTGCACAACTTCACCTCTCGTAAGTTTTTAGTAGATATGGAGTGATTTGCTAAAACTATTAAAATAGTCGTATTTGCATATGGTCGATTTATATGTATCTGTTTTATGTACAATACAGAAAATTTTTTGTTTATCATCAAGACGATATATTGCATATGTAGTGAGTGAAGTATTCAATATTTAGACTGCGGGTTGTGTCCGTTATTTTTTATATTTATTTTCTACTTGATTTTTAATGACCAATTTTCTTTTTTCTGTGCACATACCCATACAATGAAAAAATTTTATCAAGTTTACAAACTAATACTTCTGACCGATCAATCTAAAACTTAAGTCTTTTATTCCTTCTCCCCGATCCATATTATCTTTATAATGTAAACAAACAAAAAATGTAAAACAAGATATGTTTTAACATAAATATATTTTCAACTAAGAAACAACACAAAAAATATTCACTAACTATATTCAAAATCTGTATTATCAAAACAACTACATGAAAATATCCTTTATATTGAATAAAAAATATATAAATTTATGTTTGGTTCAAGTACTTTTCGGCGGAAAATTTTAACAAATAAGAAGTTCAGTTTTAACAGGAATTGTAGGTACCCTATATGTATGTACTACATATTAGTGCGATAGTACTATCGATAGTTTTAAAATATCGATAGGAAAAAACATCGAATTATTAGGCAGTTCAGAAAACCGGAGGTATTATTGATTTTTTTTAACTGTATATATATAATATAATATATTATTATATATATATATATATATATATATATATATATATATATAAACTAAGAAAAGGTAGGTGTATGAGTGTGATCACCAAACACGATCGATTTTTTTAGTATTATGTTGATATGACATAGGTATGTATAATGCTTTAAAAATTATTGGAAGAAAATACCTACATATGTTTGTAGTATATCAAAGAATTTCGATCTCAAAGCATCATTTAGACTTTTTATAAAAAGTACATTTCAAAATATTTGGAACCTGTCCATTAGTGAACGGAATTGACAAAAAAAAAATGTTCTCGAACATTCAATATCGTGAAATTGGAACATCTCTTGTGATATCCTTTGAATTTCAATCGTATTACTCATTTAGCTTTTGATAATTTCTATTTAATACAATTGCTATTTTCAGCATATAAAACAACAATATGTATGTATTATAAACATCAACATTTTTTCTCATTTCTTGTAGATACATACATAAAAGAGTACATGTTTATTCAAATGTTCTTAATTACGAGTATATGTACATATGTATTTAATTTAGCAACATTTAAATAAATAAAGAATGATTTACTTCTCGTTCATCTTGAAATGTTTGCTATATACTTATGTATGTATACCTGCTTCTCAGATATGTGTATACATACATTAATACGTTAGCAGTTATGTACGTATCGCACACTAAATCATAAACAGCCACAACTCGAAAATTTTCAGATGCTGAGCAGTGGTAAAGGTAATTGTTGCGGTCGCTAGAGATTTGTTCAATTAACTGGTTTATAAAAAAACAAAACCACTTTGATCATTTTGATACATACCTATATCGCGCACTAAATCATATAGTCACAACTAAAAAAAAAATAACAGGACTGACAAAATGTGAATACTGTACAAATGACGCAAGTATTTAGCATAAAAACAGGCATAATGGTATATTTTGTATTGTTCAAGAGGACTGTGCTGTAAACGAAATTTTCGCGGATGTTAGAGATTTGTTCAGTGAAGTGGTTTAGGAAAAAAACTATTTTGAGTTTTGAATATGATATGTAAGAGGATCTTTAGAAAATACTTTTTTTATTCATACTACCCAATATCGATACTGGATAATCTTTGAATCTAATTCTTTAGTAGAATAAATAATAAATTCCAATAGAGCAAAAATTAAGCTTTTTTGGATGTTAATTCTCCTCACCTTATTAATGACGAACTTATTCGGATTTAGGAAAGCCATTCTCACACCTTGTAATGATTAAGAGAGCGTGAAAATGGCGGGCTCTTTGGACTACTTCATTTTTAATTTTTTTGCTGGGTAAGTAATTCTTCTTGATAGTAAAAATGCGTTTTTTGAGTTGATAATACAGAATAATTCGTATTATCGTATCTTGTATACATAATTTCATATAAATACATAATATGTATTAGTTTTCTGCAAAACAAGGGAGTTGTGACACTAATGAAGTAAATGAGCGAATGTTTATGAGGCTATCAGCGCAAAAGTGGCGTAACAACACTTGCGCTGATGGCCTCACATGTGAAATTAGCAACAAAAAAAATCTTAAAACGATGTTTTCGGAAAAACGTGCTTAGCGATGGTAAATGCCGATCTGACAGAAAACGGTATGTGATGCACATATTAATGATTTGGGGTTTTCTAAGCACATAACCGGGCCAATGACAGCACTTTTTGTTTTTTGACAATGGGCCATCATAACAAAATTCTCAACTCCAACGGAAGCATGCATGTTTTAAGATGACCGGTTCAGTATTCTCAACCAATTGAGAACATGACAGAAAAATTTGGAGGGAGAAAACAATAAATACTTGATGAATTTTTAGCAAATACTAAATCAGCTTGGGGGGCTCGAAATATTTAGTTAAAAGTATCCCAAATAGATGTCCTAATGCGGTACAAGTTTTTAAACGCGGGAAAATACTCGTACCTAGGTGACTGCTATTAACACATGCAATAACTAGATTCAACCGCACTAGAATATGTATTTCTAATTACATACATACATACTAATTTTGAAGTTTAAGCTGGCAACAGTACTTTTGTTGTTCGCGTCGAACAAAAAAAAAAAAGGTTTCAGCTATTGGTGGGCTGAAAGAAAGCCTTTTTGGGTTTTATATGACGAAATGTATACAGTAAACCAATAATTTTTAAAGAATTTATTGAACATGTAACATTTGTAAAAATAAAAAAAGCAATCTTATTTCGAACTTACATACATAAGTGTGTATGTATGCATGTATAAACATCCATATATAGACATTATGTACATCAATATTTTATTCAGGACCAGCATCCATTTGAGGTCCATCGGCTCCTGCAGGAGCTCGTACATGTATTTCTGACACATGAGTGTTTTGAAGACCTTCTTCTATGGAATTAATCTCAGAGTATTCTTCATTTGAATTTTTTTGTTCTAAGGTTTGAACTGAATTCGAATCTTCGGTTTCTTTTGCCGCAATGCTTTCATTTAGATTATCATTGTTAATGGAAGCGTTATTGGAGGAATGCTCCAATAAATCTGGGTTGATATCTCGAATAATTTCTGTTAACCGTTGTATTTCGTTTCGGGCATCATCTAATTCACTCTGTAAATAAGCGATATTGTCCGCTTGAAGGCGAGCATCACCTAAATTCTGAAGCAAATATTGAGTGGGATCTTCAGGACGTTCTTTAAGAATGCGTACAAACACTTTTGTAAGTGATTCAATTATTCCTCCACGTTCCAAGTAACGTCTATATTCATCACGCTTGGGATCAATAGGCTAAAATAAAAACAAATTTGTATCAATTGAACTGAACAAAATATTAGATAGGAACGTAGCATATTACCTTAAATGCCATAGTTGCTTTCAGTGGACGGTTCGATTAGGAAATAGTAAGTGAGCACAAAGTTATATTCTATTACGACAAATTTATGCTTTCTACTCCACAGTTCTTTTTACTTAAAAATAACTGTTCTATTTAAAGAAACAGGAATGCATATAAATTACAAATATGCTTTATTTAGAAATTCGTAAACATAAAAACAAGGCCTATTTATTAGGTCTATGCAACTCTACAAAAACACAGCAATACAAAAAACAACTTTGTGTTTCAGTTGTCACAAACACACACAATCATGAACTAAAGTGTATGGTGAAAACAGCTTTTGATAGTTAAACACGAAAACACAGAATATCATCAGGACGATTGCATTGACCTGATAAATAGGCCTTGCATAAAAAGTTTTTCTGGGCTCATACAATGTTTCGGAGAAGTTGCCACACGTACAAAGTTAAAAATCGTCTATCTAAAGCTGCCCACAGATAAATGGACACGGACATGTTCCATCGCATGTAGATGTTTAAAATTCATATTTCCACTTTGTTTTCTCAAATATCATAATTCCTTTTATTTGATGTTTCCAAACATAATTTTCTGTCATCTGTAGTGATATTTACTGTTTTTTCTGTCATTTATTTGAGAGCAGTCGGACGTTAACGTGTGTGAACCCTTTTAGACACGCAAAATTTACTTTGCAAGGTCTTAATTCAGCTGTGTGAAAGACAGAGGGAGGAATTCTTTTTCTTTCTGTCTTTCTCCCATCTGAATTAAGATTTTGCAAAGTAAACTTTCCGTGTCTAAAAGTGGTATTACTTTTGAAGTTGTCGATCGTTTAAGTTTGGATGTTAGTTAGTAAAACCTAAGTTGACGTTTGACGTAGCAAATGCTGCCAACACATTTTAAATAAAATCTATTTTCTGTAGATTTTTACGTAGCAAATGTGCCAACACATTTTCAATAAGCATCAACATGCTTATTAAGTGCCGGTTCACACGTTCCAACTTTTGTTACTCAACTCGTAATTCAACTGTAAGAAAGACGGATATAAATATCTCCTTTTTTACAACTGAATTATGAGTTTATCAACGAAAGTTGAATTGTGTGAACCGTTACAGATTTTATGAGCTGATACGCAAAAACCCGATACGATTTCAGTAATTCTATCGTTAACTCAGCTGCGTTTGTTGTTAAGTTTTCTAAGTTCTTCTATCGTCTGCTTATTCTTGTGTATGTGTGCTAAGATGAAACTTTAGAAGAAAACAATAACGATATTTAAATGTTTTCACACCTAAAGTTGAAACCTGGTTTTAACGTTAAAACCATATAATGTTTTTACACTGACATGGTTTCAATAAAAGTTGGTTTTAACATTAAAACCAACTGTTAAAATCTGGTTTTCCACACAAATTGTTTTTGTTAAAACCAACTTAAAACCATTTTTGAGTTGGTTTTAAGTTGGTTTTATGAAATGCAACCTTGTTTTCGCTGTGCTAAAATCAGTACCGCCAAGTTAAAATGACCGGAAGCAGCTGATAATTTTTATGCCAGTGAATAACAACAGATGTCGCTTGAAAGATTTTCATCTTAAAAATGGATGCAACAGCAACAATAATCAAAAATTATGGAAAAAAGAGTACTTTATAAAGAAAAACAACGAAAATATTTTCATTGACCTCTGGAAAGTGAAAATAGACGATATGACCAGGGTTGTCAGATTTTTTCCAACCTATTTCGCTAAATTGATTTTAAAAATCGCCAAAAGTCGCCAAAAACCAGTTTTATGAAGTTATTATTAATAAATATTTGATAATAAATTTGTTTTTATATAACACTTTTTTAATATAATTTTTTATAAAATGATTGCATCAAAATTTATCAGAAAATCGAAAACATTAGAAAAAATCGCAAAAAATTATTTCTTGTAAATTTTTCTCATCCAAACTCAAAACGCGTTAATGACTATAATTAATATAAAAAAAATCATCAAAATCAAAACGTTTTAACTTCTTGTAGACGAGCTTTGGTAGGATTTATTTTTGAAACTACTCCTTCAACAAACTAATTTTCCTGAATCAGAAAAATTTTGATGTTCAATTTTGTTTAAAAAAATAGCCATAATAATCGCCACCAAATTTATTTATCGCTAGAAAAATTGCCATGTCGCCAAACCAAAAATTTGGACGCCAAACAAGTTGAAAATATCTGACAGCCCTGGATATGACTGACATCGATCTACCGATAAAAAAAATTTATTTTGTGATGTGTTTGTGCATTTTTAATATACAATAACTTGATTTCCAAGCACTTCATCACTTTGTATTACTAGTTCCATAATTTTAAAATATTTATTAACAAAACATAAAATAATTTCCATTTTAGAACTCATTGTGAAATATCTGAGTCTTTATACACCAAAAACAGATGTTGTACAGTTTGTCAAATAAGTGTTATAAAGGTAGGTACTCACAATGCAATCTGTTTCCGCAATCTGGCAAATTGCATTGTAGATTGCATCGTTAGTATTCGTGTTTCTGATTTCACTTCGGGTTGCAATCGAGATTTCAGCAATATCAAAATATTTTGATATTTTGAGATTGCACTGATGTAGATTGCATTGTTGGTGCGTGATTTCTTGTTTTTTTTTTTTGATTTCTTGTACCTGAATAAAATAGAACCGTATTTCTCCCGCGATGTTTATAGTATGTGCTAAAACATGAAATCTTAATGAGAAATTTGAATCCGGAAACAGATTGCATTGTGAGTACCTACCTTAAAAAACAGGAAAAAAATATACAATTTTATTTTTGAGCAAAGTTATCAACAGTGTGAGTGTTTTTTGTTTGTTTTAATTTGGTACTAAAAAGCAAGTCTGTGTATTTAAAAAGGTGTGTGAATTAGATAAATTGCAGTTGTTTTTTTTGTAGTTTAGGAACATTTTCAGTTAATGGGAACACTTGTGAATGGGCCAAATATATTTTTTAAATTATAAGTTTCCAGAAACAGGCTCCTGAATTTTTTTACAATTGAATAAAAAAAACAATCAAATCATATATTTGTGTATGTACCCACGCAGAAAAATACAATCGTAATAACGTTGGCAAAGCGTTTCCTAAAGTGTTTCAAACGTTGGCAGAACATCACAATTTCTACTTTTGGAATGTTGTGCCAACACAAAAATGATAACCTCATGATGGGGTTGGCCAACTATTTTTTAAATCGTTGGCTAAACACTATGAAAACCACAATTTAAGTGCTTTCCCAACATAATTTTTTTGTTAATTGTAATACATTTCCAAGCTTCAAAATCTAATTATAAAATCTATTATGTTTCACAACAAAACTACTCATGGTATCTAAAAATGTACCGTTTGAGTTTCAAAGAAAATCGTACTAATTAATGAATTAAGCAAATGCTAAACAATTCCGATTCTTCTTGTTATGTATATGCTAGTGCAATTACTTTAAGAAATGTATTAGATGTTGAAATGTACAAACAGTTTTTAATTTTATTTACTTCTTGTCGTATTTTATCGTCAACCAAGTTAGCCACATACGTTTTAGAATTTTAAAATCATTTATTTATTTATTTCAGTCTATGGACAGAAAGTCCTTTCAGACAACGATATAAATGTGAAATATTTTTCTTAATAACTAAGGCTGAGTTTACATCTGGCATTTCTTGTGTGTCATTTGCCAAAAAAAAAAGCGTAACCAACTAATTACTAATGAAAAACTGTTTGATTCAGACATATATTTATTGATTTAAACAGTTTCCAATCATGTTGGATTCTATAAAATTGTCTATTAGTTATGTATGAAACTATTTAACTCAATAAATATGTGTCTGAATCAAACTGTAACTGTGGTTACGCTTTTTTCACGCTTGTGTGGCACATGGCACACATATGGAAACCCGACCTAAGATTGAATAGCTTATACCTATAAATAGTAAAATAGTAAAAGACCAACAAAAAATAAAAAATAAAAAAAAAATAAAGAAGGCTAATTTCTTAATGAATGTACATACATATATACAAAGTTATGAAATTCAAGCAAAATTTCAAATAACAATATTATTTTATTACACTTAGGGCCATTATTACAACTTAAAGTTAGTTAAAAGTAGGATTTTATCGGATGTATAAAAAACTTTCCATTATTGCAAATTGGATTTAACTTATCAGGTAGGATAAACTTGCCTGTAATTTATCGCTCACTTTAGGTTAAAGTAAAATTTTGCAAAGGATAAAGATCTTATAATTATGTCCGACAAAATCCTACTTTTAACTAAATTTAAGTTGTAATAATGGCCCTTAGAAGAACAAGTTTAAACTCATTTTTCCAGTGCTGAACTCTATGTAAGACTTTGATTCTTTTTGCAATTTAAAGTTAATTTTATTGAGAAACGCGAAAGCAAGGGTTAGTGTGCCATTACGAGCATAATTAGTCCGATGAAAAGGAACATCAAACAGCTTAGTTAATCTGAAATTTCTAGGAGGTATAAAAAATGGTACACCAGAAGGGCGGATTGAACTTATGCCTCGATATTACGGCCCTAATTCGCAAGCTATGAATATACATAATCTAATTCATATTCCAGGTGATGTAATTAACATTGGAGCTCCTTTATCACAATTTTCACCTTTTGACTTTGAAAATAGTTCCGGGTATTTAAAGTCAACTGTTAAATCAACTACAAATCCAATAGCGCAAATTCAAAGGAAATTGCACATTTTCCATACTAACAGTTTCTCAAATAATATACCATTAGTATTTCCTCTTCTTAAAAATAAAAAATATTCACTGGGAAAATTTATAGACACAGTTAAATCGAAAACACTATTTTCTTCAACATTTATGTTTATAAAATTACAACCGTTAATCCTGATAATACCTGTTTAATAAGTAATGAAAATGTCATGGTTATATCAGAAATTTATAGTAGCGAACTTTCTGTACACAAATGTGATAATATTTACTTAAAATGCAATATATATACGTAGGATTATATGTCGTTAAAAATTTAGAACCGAAAAAAATTGAAATAGAGCTAAGCATGGCAGATGTTAACTATATATATTCTTACCAAATGCCAAAATGAATCAGTTTCTATTACTCTTTTACATAATGAACTTGATGTACATTAATATAAAAGTAAATAAAAAAGAAAATAAATAAAAAATAAACAAATAAAAACTTATTAAAAAGCATTGGCAAACAATTTTTCACTTTAGCTACAATTAATATTTATAATTCTGATTGTTGTTTACATTGCGGGGAGTTAGAAGATGACTCGCACGTGATATTTATATGTGACCTTTTCCAAATAGTAAGGGTCAAATATCCTCTAATTCTTAAATACACATCTTTAGCTGAATTTTTTTAAGAAGAAACTATAGAAAATTATTTTGTTTTGGCTGAATTTTTAAAAGAAATCGAAATTAAATTATAGCACGTCAATACGTGTGAATTGGTGGTGGCGTAATAGTTCTACGAACTGGCCAAATAATCATTCATCCGCACTCTCGGCAGGTGGAGTAACTGAATAATTGAAAAAAAACAATTTTTCAGATTGTAAACCGTTTTGGTTTCTTGAGTAAAAGTGCTTTCCCAGTGCCACAATTTTTTTACGGTAGGTAATTTCTGCCTGGGTAGTTTGCCAGAAAACGATTTCAAAGTTTTCACTTTACACACAATTTAGAGGAAAAAGAAATTATTTTTCTTTCATGAGTTGTGTAAACACGATATTTGTATGAAATTTTTACACAATGTGAAGAACGATATGAGGATTAATTCTGCATCAGTAATTCAAAAATTCCATTTTTTTTGAGTTAAGACGTTGTTTGACTAAATGAGCGATATGTAAACAAAAGGTAATTTTCTATACTCAAATATTTATGCGCATGACTTATATTTTTATATAAGCTAGCAAATACATAGTATATGCACTTATTTATGTATGTATGTATATTTGTAAGTGTATACATACAAATAAATTTACTGGGTATACAGACTGATGTTTTAAATATGTAGTTTATTTAAGATTTCTCCAACGAAAAGTTAAAATTATTCAAATTCCTCAACTGCATACATACATACATACATATGTATGTATTCTTCTAGTTTATTTTAAAGCATCAGAATTGTAAAAGCAATAATAAATACTTGCAGAATGAAGTCATTGGAAAACACCATCATCAGAGGACAGTCGCCCTCTTATTCGGACGAGGTCAACTCAGAAAATGTTATATCAGCTACTCTTCCAATTGGAACATTACCTCAAACGAAAACAGAAATTGCAAAACCACGGGAAAAACAGAGTTTTTATGATTGTCATGGTCAACAGCAACCATACGAAAGCGTTAATGGGCATGTTAAAGAAGGTCGAAAAACGTTTGCATTTTGGACTATTGTAGTAATGCTCTTAGTACTGACGGTTGGCAATTTATTGCTAACTCTAACCATTATTGGAGTTTTGCACCTAGGCAAAGGAATTCATGGCATGGAATTTATCCCTGAAGAAGATGTGATAAAGTTCTATGGCGACACAGATCTAGACAGAATATTCTCAAGAAATATTGGTCAATTCGAGGGGTTCATTGATGAACCGGTAACTATAACTGGTGACGATGCACCTGTACATGTGCGTATGCATCATCGTAACAGCCAAATGATTAATCGAGTGGTTATAGATAAAACGGGTATACAATTTCGTGGAGTTAATAGCTTTGAAATAAATGATCCGACCAATGATAATTCAATTTTTACAACACATCGGCCACATTACAACATACCACAGGGAGCAGAGACCTTATTATCGACAGCTAATAGTGCCAGTCGCATTGTCAGTCCCATTGATAAACCTTTAACTATAACATCACCGGATAGTCGCATTTTGTTAAAAGGTTCTCAGGGCATTGAAATGTATTCAGAATATCTTTATATGCAGGCTGAAAATAATATTCAAATTAATTCTACTCAAGGCGGAATACACTTAGAAGGAGGCTCTACCGGAGTTTATCTAGATATTAGTAAGGTACCTATCGTTAATTCTGAAATGGGACTACGTACAAGTGGGGTGCAGTATAAATTATGCGTTTGTATGCCAATAGGTATTGTTTTCCGTATTGTCATACCGCGTATTCATAATGGATCAAAAGTATATTGTTCTCATTTTAGTGGAAAACGTGATCCTTGTTTAGTCAACTAATTGTTTTATCTTTAATAAAGCTTTGAATCAAAAGTAAATACATACAAATCTGTGGATATAACTATGAAATAATCACTTCAGCCGACTTAAGCAAATTTAGCTTTTTATGATGCATTATGTCCTAGTTGAAAGTTTTTGTCGTTACAATGCTAAATATGCAATGAAATGATCAAACGAAGGTAGAATCATGCGTTAGAGGATAGAGCCGTTTAATCCTCTTATTCCTGTTGTCAACATCGACGTCACGTTAATACAATACCAAAAAATTGAGGTTTGTCCACCCAGTTGTCGAAAATAACTGACTACTACCGACATGATCTTGCTACTTTCTAGACCTTAGGGAACAGAAATAGAATGTCAATAGCACAAATTTATTCTTGAGAGTGAGTAGGCATGCCGTAAAGTTTTGGTATTGTATTGACATGACGTCGATGTGGACAACTGGAATAGGGGTGAATATCTTAAGTCGACTTATGCGATTATTGCATATTGTCACAGAAATATTCGTAAAATATTTAATACAACACCATACAAACTATTATTAAATATATAATTTTATATAAACACATATGTATGTACATATGCATATAATAAAAATTGTATAAAAAAAGAAGCATGTATCTCTTCAATTCAGCTTTGCATTATTTTCATGTCCTTAAAATACAGGTGCACAAAATTTGTCGAAAACTTGTTTAAAATTTCAAATTTTACACTACATATTCCAATAACTACAGACCTACCGAGGTAGAAACTGTGACTTTTCGCAAAAAATATGTGCTCCCACAACACTGTAAATACAAAATTACGAATCTTACACAATTTTTGTACCACGACAAAACAAAAAAATATATGACTTTACTAATCCTTACCGTAAATACTTCAACATTTTGTATATTAAACTCAAAAATATTATTGATCCCATATGATTTTTATGTAATTTTTATGTAATCATTTTAATTTAATTACATGTAAAATTGTTAAACGCGAAAGTATAAACTACCCAGGCAGAAAAAGACAATCAGCTTGACGTTGCTACGATGGTCTGCGGCTACAACTAACATCAATACAACATCTTTGTACCAAAATGTATAACATTAAATTAGACTTGGGTCGAACCATTACATGGGATTGGTCATTGGTTTGTGGCAAAAATGAACTAGTGAACGAGTTCGACAATGCGACACAAGTCTACATTAAATTGATAACGCCATCATCCGACTCTTGTTTTCAATGTTGTCACAATACTCTAAATACAAATTTATAAGGTCGTCACAATTGAAATTTCCAAACTAAAGTCAAATTTTTGTATTTACCGTGTTGTAGCAGTATATGATTATTGGAAACGGTTTACTAGGAAACTAAATTAAAATATTTGTATTTCCCCCGTTCAAAATAACCAGCAGAGTCGTGCTATGTAAATAGCCCCTAATAAGGGCTAATAAATCAGTGCAAGTTAGTCTCTATTTTTGGTTTAAAATGTGTTTAAACTAGCAAACATATAAATCAATACAGTATTTAAACCATTTGTAAACTCATAAAATTGGGCGTTTACAATATCAATACAGGCCATATGGTTTTGTTACTTACAGACCATATGTTTTGCATTAAAAGAGCACTCAGCTTTTTTTCCAAGCCTCTACTTTTTCTTCAGATCCTGTTCGACCTTTTTTCTTACACTCTATTATTCTTTTATACTATTCTACTTCGCCAGGCATAACTATAATTCCTTTAATTAAATTTTTTTTAGCTTTTTTGGACTTTTTGATTGTGCAAAGAATTGATAGCCTGCTGCAAAACAGCTGTTTTTTACATTTATTCTAGTGCTGCCACAATATTATATTTTAAACTAAACATAAGGTATGGTTCACTGATTTACTCCTGTTGATTTTAAACTACATTAAAATTTGAGTTTAGTTTAACTAAACCAGCGTTTAAACTTTGACTGATTTATTAGCCCTAAGACACAAACGCAATAACATTGAATAAATTCCTAAGAAAATACCAAAGCATGCTTTCAGGCTTTCGATTTCTTAAACTTTCAAGTTGGCAAAAATGGGCGCATTCATAAGACTTAGCTGTTGAGCTCAACCGTTCTGCAAATGCTAGCAACTGTTGGCCGCAACAGCTACGTCTTAGAAATGGCTTGATGGATATAATTTAATTTTATATCTTTATTTCGCTACTTCATCGCATTTGTAATATAAAATTTAACAAATATTTGCTACTGCCACCTAAAAAAGCATATAAATAGCAAAGCTCTATTCCATCAGCTGTTTATGCTGAGCAAAACATGTTGACTACAGGTAGCGAAAAAATTTTGTGATGGAAAATTATTCAACTGTTGAGGGGAGCGGAATTACTCAACTGTGCGTTTCTAAGACAAATACTCAACGGTTGCGCAACAGCTACGTCTTATGAATACACCCAATGGCTGTTTGATCCCATACGTACGAATTCCACCCGCTCAGTTCGAAAATCAGCATTAACTTTTGATTCGACCGAATTTTCATATTTTCCGAGTTTGCGTCTCAAGTCTTTTGCGATTTTTCTTCCAATATACATAGCTACAGCATGAACATCAAAAGACTTAAGACAACCCAAGGAATCTAAGGAAAATCATCCTTCAAGTGAAAGTTTTTTTTTAATATTTTCAGATTCGAGCAGGAGAAACTATCAATAGCAGTATATTTGTACTATCGTATTTACTCAATATATTCATTAAAGGAACATAAAACAATTATTTTCTTTAGAAAATTCGGAAATTTAAAAATTGCGCATCGATGCTGAACGTCAAAATAACCGAAAAGACTCGACTTGATGCTGATTTTCTTTGAATTCTCCCACTTTCACGTATGCGTCTAAAGTCTTTTGATGTTCATGCTGTAGCTGTATGCGAAGAAAAGTCAGAAAAGATTTAAGACCAAAACTCGGAAAATATGAAAATTCGGTCGAATTAAAATTTAATGGCGATTTTCAGATTTATTGTGTGGAATTCTCACACACAGGGCCAAACGGCCAGTTTTGGTCGCGTGTTTTCGACATAAATACAAAAAACGTAAAATTCCAAATATTCACTAATTGCGTGTTGCTGTCTTAAGTCTTTCGAATTTCGTTATAAATACATTTTGCTGGGTAGCTGGTTGCAAGGATTTAAGTGACCTGCCGCTAACTGAAGAATTTTACTGGGCAATCGTGAATAAAATTCCGCGAGAAGTTTCTCCCTTTTCCAGTTACATTTTTTTTGTTTTCCCTATTATTTGCTTTGTTTGAAATTGTTCCTCGGGAAACAAATCTCGCTTAATTTTATTCATGATTGTCCTCTTAATCAGGGGTATCATGAATAAAATTTCGCGTGAAATTTCTCCCTTTTCCAATTAAAATGTTTTGTTTCCCCTATTGCTTGCTTAGTTGGAATTTTTCATGATATCCCTGAATAAGTATTTTTGCCAACTTGAAAACTTGAGAAACTAAAAGCCTTAAAGTATGCACTCATATTTACTGTGTAATTAATAATAACCACTATCATGAACAATTTTTTCCTCGAAATATTTTCCCTTTTCACCGAATTGCATTCTTGAATCATTTTTCCGCAGAAATCTGTTCCCTTTTTTGATTCACCTTATCGTGAATAATATTTTTCACTTGGTTTTATACAATTTTCCCTTGGTTTTGTTCACTTTATTTTTGCAAGCGAACTGAATTTATAATCGCGTAATTTCAATATTATACTTCCAATTAAATATTAAAAGTTATAAATAATTTTTTTGTTCATTGAACATGATTCTCTTTTGTTCACATGCAGTAAATTTTATGGGTGTGATATACTACAGAACTTTTTCCACGGCACCTAAAATATTTAGAAACACAACTTTACACTCAAAAACATTTAGTTTCACATTTGTGTAATTCTTACTATCAAACTTAAATTTGTCTGATTTTCATTTAAATTTTAAGCTCTACAAGTCTTCTTCCCGTTTGTTACATTCACTACAAATTGATAGCGGCAACAAGCATTCCCATGAAATTCACGATAGTAAATTTCCCTTGATGGGGAATGAAAAAAATTTCGTGGGAACAAAAATTTCACATTTTACTCACGATAGGGGTGAATATGTATGTTATTTGCAGTTTTATTTGTAAAGGGTGTCCCAACAAGAACGCAAGATTTAAATTTTAAATAAAACAGATATTTAAAAAAAATTGTGAAACTTTATTATATCGTAAAGTAGACAAAATGAGATTATGTGTGGAACAACAAATCGGGCAGATGGCCGCCACAGCTTTGCTGGCACACACACGATCTTTTAGTGAAATTTTCAATGCCCGTTTTGCATAAATGAGTCGTCGTCGGCTTATTCGCGTAAACCATCGACTTCAAAAAACCACAAAGAAAAAAGTCTAATGGTGTTAAATCGCAAGATCTAGGTGGCCAATTCTGGTCTCCAAAACGCGAAATAACACGACCGGGAAATGACTGATGTAGCAATTGAATTGTTTCTCTGGCTGTATGACATGTGGCGCCGTCTTGTTGAAACCACATGCCCTCCACATTCATTTCTTCAATTCTAGGCACGAAAAAACTGGTTATCATTTCACGATACTGAACACCATTGACTGTTTGCGCTTGACCTGCGTTTGAGCGACATCATCACGTACAGCTGCGACATTTTCGGTCGATCGACCTGGTCGAAGGCGCGTTGTTGTCTTTACATCACTAACAGACCCAGTTTCGGCAAATTTATCCATTAATCTCTTTACAGTTGACTCTTTTGGAGCATTATTGTGACCCCAAATTGATCGCAAATTTGCGAACTGTAGCCGCAAAACTTTCACCATTTTGGTAAAACAATTTCACAATGAGAATGCGTTGTTTATTCGTGTAGCGCTCCATTTTTACTAACCTCGTACCTTCTACTATCAAACAATAACAATTGTTCAAATGTCAAACAATGGCACTTCGAATGGCGCCAAATTTAAATCTTGCGTTCTTGTTGGGACACCCTTTATTTTATATAATTTTTCTTTACGAAAGAGGATATTCAAAAAAGTTTGTAGTTTCAAGGAAACGGTTACCGTTCAAAATAATATCGGATTTGTAATTGCAGTTTTTCGCTTAAAATTTCTTTAACTACATATTAGTATACATAATTCAATTTTCTAGTAAGCATAAGTTACATCCTTTGAATAAAGTTACATCCTTTATTGAAAGGATGTAATAATGGAACATTATTTCCAAAATTATTGGAATTGAAAATATGTAGTTTTCTTTGTACTTGTGGTGGGAAACTTTGAGGAAGTTTTAATGAAATCAAGACTATTTTCGAAATCAAAAGCAGAAAACTAAGATAATGACGCTCCCATGTTAATCATCCGCAATATAAATGAGATTATGAATATTCATTGTCTGGGAATTGGACCATAAAAATATATGTAGCATTTTTAAAAAAAATCTCATTACAGCTTAAAATATTTTTTAAGACTATCGGTCTTATCCATAGCTCAAGATTTTGGGGGGTTTTGGAAGAATATCTACCAGAAAAGTACTGAAATACTGAAGAATACCTACCAGAAAAATAATAACACGTCCCAGGTACGTATTTCGATTTCATTAATTTTTGTCACACACTGTTATCTGCTTTAAGGAGCAAACAGGCGGGTTAAGGTAAAAGGGTCCTATAATAATAATTATTATTTAATTATTAAACATAAATCATGAACGGTTGCATTTTCTTTACATTGAAAAAGTCTACATTATGCTTTTGTACCAATTAAAGTTTTTTATATACACTTACTAATTTTCTATCACATATACAAACTAAATTTAATAATATTGGATAATTGTTTTTTTTTTACATTTTATTGAGAGTAATATGAAACAAACGAAAACCAAAAACTAAATGTTAATTTCTTATTTAAATGAAAAAATGTACAACATGGTAGTGATTAAAATCATTTTAAGAAAACTAAAGAAATAAAGTATATGTAATTCTAAATCCATAGTAATAAGTATATTAATTAAGACGTTTTCCCAATAACAAATATCCGATTCGAATGGACAGGAGATAATTTCATAAGCCTTAGGCTTTACTTTTTGTATGAAATCTCTGAATATAATTAGGCATTTTAAAAATATTGAAATATTATAATATTCAAAGGTTTGCAGTGACTTTCCATATTTGTGATTGTTTATATGAAAAAAATAACACATTAAAGTATGTATGCTGTATATAAAATGAAAACCATGTGTGCAGTAAAAATTAAATACATATTTGTTTAATTAAACTGTCGAAGCAGAATAATAAATAATAGACTTTAATAATCTTAAACCCCAGGTGGAGGTGGTTCTTCATATCGTGTTGGTTTATTTGGAGTTATAACAATGTCATCTGGCACCATACTAAGAAGCTCTGCTTCACTTAGTTTTGCCAACAGGCTAGTTGATTTCGTTATAGATTCTGTAGCTGTGCCTGAAAAAATTTGGTTTTATTTATAAAACAGAAAACGATTAATTAAATATGTTACATACAACAATTTGACTTATAGATATATGTATAAATCAGTGGTCATCAACAAGTGAAAATGCTTAAAAGTACAGAGAAAAAAATAGACAAGCATTATTTTCAATAAAACCATGTTAATGAATAAAATTTTTAATTTCAATAATATTTGTCATTAACTTGAATATTGTACTTATTAATTCCGCGCATTTTAAAATATCATTTAATTTCATTTGTTTGTGTTGGTATTTTCCTTGCTTTTTGATTGACTCAAAGTGGTCATGTGCTGATGTAGTTGTTTATTTTGATTGTTGGTGTTATAAACGTGTAAATTCCGACAAGAAGCCGAAAAACGTCGTGGCTTGTTTTTTTTAATCAACAAAGTTATTTTTATATTGTATCAACGAAATACACCATGCAGAAGAAACATAAGAAATCATGTTTTGCGTGTATACATTATTTGCGTCACCAATAACGATTTGCTCTTTAGCTGAGTGGTAAGTACGTTATTGTATTAGCCAAGAGATTGCCGGTTCGACTCATCATCCGAAACACATTAAATTTTAATCGCAGCCAAGCAAAAACAAACAAAAAGGGGTTGAAATGAAAAATGTGACATACACACAAACAACACAACACAATAACAATTATCACTGAAAATAAAATTTCACTCAACAACTTTTTTCCTTGATTCATTAAATTTCTTTATTGAAAAATTACAAATTATTAATAAGATATTTTATTAATTCAAATATTTGTATTATTGAAAAAAATAATACTATTCGTTTACAATTTTTGTTATTGATATAGCGGATTTCTTTATCACAGGAAATTCGAAAATTAAAATGATTGAATACCGGGATTTTTGTTATCAAAAATGAAATTTATTTTTTTCTGTGTAGAACAGCACTAGCACATGTTTAGAACATGTGTGTTTAGTGCTGTTCCACGTTTGTATGTAGTGGTGCCTTGATTTCTGAGTACATACTAGACACTCAGCATCTTTAAAAGTATTTAAGACAAATAAAAACTTATTTTCCCACTCTATATTCCACATATTTTCTTTTTTCTACTGCAATAAAAACTACTGCTGTAGAAAGATTTAAATGAATAAATTTATTTGTATAAAATAATACAGAAAAAAAAATAAATTATTTTGGTGGTGCTTGAATACTTCATTTTCTTTAACAAATTTATTTTCGGGTAATTTTTGAATGTATTGTAAGTATTCGCATTCGTTTTCACAAAAATTAAAATTTATTGTTCGCTATCGCATTCGCTAAGCTGACATTCGCTAAACTAGCATTCGCTACATCCCCTGTACATAATACTATTGTTAATGAATACCTTTATTATAAATCAGTAAATGTGATTTATTGTTATTTCGCAACTAGAAAATCACTGTCAATTGAGAATGGCAAGAATTGCTATATTGAAAAAGTTATTAATGAAAATCAAATAAAACGAAACTTAAGAGACATGTCTCTTTTTATTTGATTTTCATTAAAAGAAACTTAGAAGACATACCCCCACTGATGTAACTACCTTGTCGTGATATGGTCTAGACTTTGGTCTGGTCCACAAAATTGATGAAAGCTTTCTTTTTAGATCTAGATGAAATCTTGTGGCAACCCCTAAACCTAGGTGTCATGCAACGCGTGCCTCTGCTGATATCTGGCCATCTCATCAAGTTGCCCACGTGGTGGCTTCTTTTCCCCAACACTCATCGGAACAAAATGCAAAATTCAGAAACAACTTCAAAAACGGACGGAACAGACTATGGAACGGGATGTAAATAAGCCATATAAGACGAGATAAAATTAGTTTCGTGGACAGAACAGGTCAAACTAATATACGGACCACTGAGGAAAAAAATTAACGCATGAGGTGAGTTGAGGAAACTCTAATCTGCTAATTACAGCGAGGTAACTCTCGATTTCGGACAAAGTACGTCCAAGGCTACAAAAGTTCATGCCTTAACAGCAAACATACTTGCTTCTGCATCAGTTACCATCATGCCAATTGTAGATAAGGGTACCAAGCAGATAGTTTCGGGACCTCGAGTTCCACCTACTCCCCAGCAAAGGAACCAAGATGCGTTGACAAAGGAACCGCGGACCATAGTTCGAGTTTTCTAGTTGCGCAAGATTGTGGCCAGCCGAGGCCCTAACAGCCAGCGAAGCATCGTCGCTAGAATGGGAGAAAAGGCTACCAGCTAACAAGCAGGGCGGCTAAGGCTAGAGGAAGCTAGACTAGACGTGGTTACCTCAAAAGAGATTCCATGTCGGCGTAGAACCCATGCTAGAGTGCCTGAAGTACCATCGGACAAGGAAGAGATCCTCAAGCACCAGAGGTTGGGAAACTCTGATGTATATAAAAATTATTGACAGGTAACCAAGGTGTCTAAACCCACAGGATGCTACACATATTTCCGTCCGTTAATCAGAGCGAGGAAGGAGAATTACTACGGTTTGGGAGTCAGCATTCTCAAAATCTAATGTGGAGACGACAAGAGTACCTGACACAGCCACAGAAGATACCGATCTCTGCTCCATGTCGACAGGAACAGGGAATCTGGCACCAACTTCAGATTCGAAAACATGTCAGTAGATGATTCTCCGAGCACAACCTCTTTGGAGAGTCTTCCTTCCAACTCCGAGTTGGTGAAGGAGTTCTTTGAAGCGATTAATGATGCAGCGGAGGATGCCTTCTTGATATCAGGCCAAGTGGACGCTAACGTCATAATCATCCAGTCTGATGGTAAAAATGGAGATGAAGGTAACACAAGTTAACCTTCATCACTCTTAGCCTGCGGTGCTCTTCAGGATGGAAGAGAGGAACTACTACTAGCTAAAAACTTTTCGTGTATGAAGGAAGGTTTTCGGACTAGAGAATAAACGCTACAGGCTTTTACATGCGACTGGTCAAGGTAATTACAGAGGATGTATAGTTGCCAAAAGCGAATTAAATTAACATATTTATTATGTATGATTATAGTAATAGTGGCGCATGAATGCCCATCATGTGATCTGGAGAAGCTCGGATACAAATTTAAGGGTTAAGTTTTAATTGATTTCATTCTATGTAGTAATTTGAACGTAGTCAACATTGAACTTAAGACAGAAGGTTTATCGCCCAAAGTAAATAGGAGGAAGACGAACAGAGATCAACAGAGGAACATCATGGGGACTTTCTTACCACCACCTGCAACGATTAAAGACAAGCAGAACTGACTAAAGCACTGAACCAAGAGACCTCAGAGTCTTTCAGACCTAGAACCTACAGAGGGAAAAGAAAATTATCCTGGTATAATCATGTAATAGCGAAAGCTCGGTCGGAATCACGAAAACTATTTAATATGGTTAAAAAAAGCTCAATGCGGTTTACAAAGCTTCAATAATATGTAAAAAATAGGAAACGGAAGTCATGGAGAACCTTTTGCAGCAATGTAGAAAGTACTTCTGATACTTGCCGTCTAGGCAGCGGAAGTGAGACCTTCGAAGTTATCACGGACACGAACTTCCCGCAATGCGGAGGATAGTGAAAATGATACATGACTTCGTCCCGATCCGGGACATAACGACATAAATTAGGACAGACTTATATGGGCAATGAACAGTTTTGGATCTTTTAAATTACCCTGGACTTTAGACTCATCAGTCTGTATTATTTCCTTCTAAAAGAAAAGAAAAGGCTAATTAATCTCCACCTCAGATGACAATGAAGCCGAATTATTTATCAGCGTCTAAACATGCCGACTGTATACACTAAAGCCTACAGTACACGGCATGTAAAAAGCCACATGCGTATGTGGCGATGACGTCACGAGAATTTTCAGCATGCTCGTCGCATTTTTTAAAATTACTATTAGTGGCTAGATGCCGTAAAAATTTTATAGTATTTTTGTTCCAAAATACATATTTGGCACATGTAGCCGAATCGAAGACATTTTCTGGGGCAGCTCATCTGTAAGCATGTTAATATCTACATGTACATATGTTGCTAGTACACGGCATGTAGCAAATGTAGCATCGTGATGACGTCAAAATTACGTCAGAACTACATGCGCATGTGGTTTTTTACATGCCTTGTACTGTAGGCTTAAGTATAAATCAGTAGACTGCATTACTACCTCTTGTTGGTTTCATTGAAAAATCAATGGAATACGGATAACAAACAAACAAAAATATCCAACAGTCGGTTATCAGCCTAGTAAGGACACTATTGACCATTACTTTGAATTCTCTTCTCAGGAAGTTATATACAGTGTCGCAAGCATTAACTTACCACCATACTAGCACATGCACTTTTGCCTTGCTTATAACTGCTGCCTCAAATACTACACCTTACAAGGATATTTTCATAATGATGCACTGGACGCCAGTTGATCTCATGGTCAAACAAAAGGCAATCAATTCAGCATTACGATTGCAGGCATGAAAAAACGAAAGATTTGATGTCAATACATCTGGTACAAATTGAACAATGTTAGGAAATCTTCCCGATGTTCTAGATATTTTCACAAACGACTTATTCGGGCAAAAGATTAAATTACAGACAATCAGTCTGAAATACCAGCTTTAAGAACTAGTTAAGATGCTATAGTATCAGTATATCTCGTATAACTAACAACAGCAAAATCGCGACCAAATCTTTATCTATTTTAGTTCATGAATGCCCAGTGTCTCTGAATGAGATGGCGAGATATTCTAACCTAGAAGTAATCTGGGTACACCACGGAGGTGCACACGGAAACGATATAGAGGACGGGCAAGAGAAAGATGCTGCTCGATTGTCAGATTGGCAAATTCCTTTGAAGCATTGCAAATTAATAGAGCAGTAAGGTCTGACCCGGGTACAAATCCTGATGGTCCGTCGTCAAAGAAGCCCTAAGATTAACTCCGTATACTAGTTGCAGTACTAACAGGAAAATTTCCATATATTTAATTCCGTGGAAGTTGTCGTGGCGTAGAAGAGGAAGAAATGGTTGAACACCTACTCTGTCACTCCCTTGCTCTGCTGATAAAATAAAGGGAACTATCGTTGGTTTCCCATTTTTTCAGAAGCTTTCAAAGATATTGGAATGTGACATTCGACGAATGAACACATTCGTACAAAGCTCAGGTTGGTTTAATACCGAGGAAGTGGAATGATGAAGGAAAGTATTTCTGTCCTTCTCACCTGCTCAGCCAGTACAACGACACCCACCATGACCCAAGTGAGCCGGGTTCTCATGAAATTTGCGTCCTGTAAAGCCTAGGAGACATTTCGATATCTCAAAACATGGATGTTGTATGGAGCAAAGCCTACATTTTTAGGACCCGTTGGCTGAAGCAATTATCACGTTGACTACAAAAACAAAGGTTCTGTGTTCGAGCCCGGTCTCTGACAGTCATTAAAGGTGTCTTTACATGGTAATACAAAGTATTAAGACTTTGTAGAATCAAAATATGAAATTCTCTCCGTGCTTCAAAAAAAGAGAACAAGAGTCTGTGTTAGATATTTTTCATGTTTACATTGATACTATAAGTAAAATGCAAGCAATATATTAAACTATTGAGTTAATAACAAAAATTGCAAAATTGCAAATAAAAGACGGGTACTAATAAAACTAAATATTGGAGAAAACATTTTATAATTTCAATGTAATTTTACTACAAAATATAATTTTTTTAGGTTTGTTTATTGTTTGTTTGATTTTGCTGTACTAGTTAAGTAGCAGATGGTTGCAGTCGTAAAATATTTACAAAAACAACATGAAAATTTACTGAGTTGATTTAGTTTGTTTTCGTGAAAGTATCAACACCTTCAATAAATACCATTAGTGCTGCCAATGTTTGCTTGGAAATAAACTTCTGGTGCGGTGAGAATACTTAAGTTTCTAAAGTGGTTTAGACATACCTGGGTGTTTTCCTAGATAGGAAGCTTTCTTGGAAAATAAACACGAAGGAAAGACAAAAGAAAGGGCTCAATGCCTACTACGCATGCAGGAACTCCATAGGAAGGAACTGGGGTCTGCAACCGAAGGTAGTAAACTGGATTTACACATCGGTTGTCAGGCCGGTTATTTCCTATGGTTGTGTGGTATGATGGGAGGCATTGAGGAAGGAAAGTCACAGGAGATTACTAGCTAAGGTTCAGAGATGTGCCTCGATGGGCATCACAGGTGCTCCGAGGAGCACACCTCAGGCTGCCTTGGACGTCATTCTTCATCTACTTCCTATAGAGGACTTTGTGATGGGAACGGCGGCTAGAAGTCTCCTTAGACTAGTGGAATCAGGTTTGGTGAGGATAGGAATATCAGGTCACACATCAATCTTAAATAAGATCAGTTTTGGTGACCAGAATCCGTAACGCCTGGGTTTACAGACTATAAGGTCGCTGAGATCGATTTTAGTAGAACAGCCTTAATGGTAATTCCGGATAGGGACTATTGGTTCGAATCCGATAGGCTGTATGAGGGTAGTGCAGTCTTTACAGACGGATCAAAAATGGGGGAAGGTACAGGAGCTGGTGTCTATATCTTGGGAACTAACATTCGTAGTTCTTTCAGACCGCCGAATGAATGTAGTGTTTTCCAGGCTGAGATCTCGGCGATCCTTAGAGCCACGGAGCTGGTGGCCAGGAATGTAGCTGAAGGTGAGAAGGTAACCTTCTACGTCGACAGCCAGGCAGCGCTAAAAGCTTTGAAGGGACACAATGTCAAATCGAAACTTGTTATTGACTGTAGGAAGGCCCTCAACTTTCTTATGGAAAAGTATAGTGTCAGACTATGTTGGGTTCCAGGCCACAGAGCCGATGAGCTGGCAAGAATAGGGTCGGCGTTGGATGAGGGGTTGTCGGACAGATCGGTGAAATTACCGATAGGTCATTATTATAAGGAACTCAGTGATTGGGTAGAAAGCACGACCAACAATTCATGGCGAAGTAGGGAGGATTGTAGTCTCGAGGGGTTTTTGGCCAAAACTGGACTCAGGAAGATCTAAACTACTACTGGACATGAATAGGAAGGCGAAGCGAATCATGATAGGCGTGCTGACTGGTCACTGCTCGGTCAGAACAAGAACCAGCATTTGGGAGACTGGCACTCCAGATTTTTCTAGAATGTGCGGGGATGAAGAGGAACCAGAAATCATTGAACATATTATCTGTCATTACCCGAAGCTCCAACGTCATAGGCTTAGATGGCTGAGTAGACGTTTCCATGAAAGCATTACTGAAGTCGGGAAGTGTAAACTAGAGGACATCAGGGGCTTTATTATGGGAATTCGGTGGCTTAGTGATGGATAATAAGTTCACTTCAGGCTGCAAATGGGAGGGTGAATATTACTTTTTTATGGGCAACAGAAGGGAATCACAATGGACACAATTGGGTCTCCGAGTGGAGATGCGGTAAAGCACCACCCTTCCTAACATAACCTAACCTAAAGTGGTTTAGAAAATAAACATTTAACGACCGCTTCTCAAATTTTCTATTCGTATTCTCTCCTACTCGATACATTTTACTTTTACATGATAAGATTTTGCACATTCTACAGCATTTTTTTACATGTCATAATACATTGTATTACCATGTAAAGACACCTTAAGTAACAGCACCATGCAGCTTTCTGTTGTGCATTAGTGTCCCTTTGTATAAGTTGTTGTAGGGAAGTTCAAATGGTGAAGGCATAGACACTGGTCACTGAACTACACCGGCTTCGGCGGATACTATACCTAATATAACATCATAGCGCCTTCCTTCGTTGGAGTAAAATAATAACCAATAAAATGTCTACTAAATACAGCTTCCGAAAGTTAAATACACCTCATTGACACCAGAGGCACATTATTTAAAAAAACGTACAATAATCAGTTGTATAAGAATGAATATTTCCTCTATCTCTTCCTTCACCACCTGTCTTCTCTATCATTATCCCTTACATTTCTTTCCAGTTTTAGAATGCATATTACTTTTGCCATTTATTTTCATCAGAATTGGTCCTTCCGCTTAGGGATATATTTATTGTATCTATGTTAACACATTAAAATGTTCATTGTAAAGTTTGGATCACACGATTGGTACAATGTACCAATTTTCGTCGGCTCACTGAAATACATTCATAAGTAACAAGGTAAATTTGCCTTATTTCTCAACTATGTAATTGAAATATACATAAATATATAACTTAACCACACTGCATTGGTAATAAAGCCATATAGACTTATTGAAGAATTAATTAAGTAATAATGTCATTTTGGCTTATTACTTATGACTTTATTGCAGTGAGCCGACGAAAATGGGTACATTGTGCCGATCGTGTGACCCAGGCTTAAGATTTTAGATAAAACTGTTGAATACATACTATAAATATAAATACTAGAATTTAAGGTATAGGAATTCTAGTATTTATACTAAGTACGGAACAGAGAACGGGTTCGATTGATCTGTTTTATGCTTTTGAATGCACAAATGTTTTTACCATTGTTTTACTTACTTTTTGTATCCATGGTATTTGCAGTGTTGTGTTCTGTATCTGCATCTGATAACTTCGTAGATGCAGATGTTGAGGATTTAAACAGTGATCCAATTAGAGGTGGTGGTGGAGGAATCGCGGAATGATCTTTTCCCGTAGTTTTTATACTAGCCAATATCTGAGACAAATTTGATGGTATAGAAATATTAGCTAGTACTTTTGAAGTAGACGCAGTTGTTGAGCCAAATGTCTAAAATATAAATAAAAATATTTTATTTGAAGTATTTGTCCATATTATCAGTAAATTTTTCAAATACCGTTGGTTCTCCTGTCAATAGACCAGCAATTTCCATTTCTTGAGCTGCAATCTGTCTATTAATTTCTTCCATTTTGCGTTTTAATTCATCTTCTGCTGTTTGGTTCTGATCCACACTGTTGGGCATCTTAACTGGCAATATTGGCAGATCATCGTCAGAGCTACCACCAGGTGAATACGGTTCATCGGCATCACTTGCTTTTGTTTTAGATACCGGCGCAACTGCTATTTTAGAAAAATATCGTATTAGATTTTGAACTTGTATTTTCTATAAATAATCATTTTATGTTTACTTTTTTGTGCTTTTGTTGTTATAGGTGCCTTTATAATTGCATCTATATCAATTTCACCTGATTTGTGAGCACCAATTGACTGTCGATGTCTTTTGGCTTTCGGACTACCAGGTGGAGTGAAGCTATCTTTATCATTAGAGCGACTTGAAAGCTAAAAATTAACAAAACATTTCAGAAATATTTTAAAGAATTATACTACACTAGCTTACTTTGCTCACTGTAGATGAAATGCTTGCACTCGCCAGATGCGATTGCGATGAATTTATGACAGGACGCTTGCTAATAGCTACACGTATTATGATCCCAATTAAAACATCTGGCCTACAAGGATCTTCATAGAAATCTACCGGTTCGTTTGGTTGAAGTAAGCTGGGGATATTTTTTCCTGCCCCTAATGGATAAATGTAAAAGTCTTTTATCTGAGAAGACGTGCTCTTAATGACACCTAAACGATTTCGGTTATCTAAATATTCATATAGTATTTTGTATGCCAAAGTTTCAGATTCACTGGCCGGTATTAATCTTATAACAACTATTTCCTTGTTTGGACTTTTTTTGATTTTAGATATATAGTCCCACACAGTCTCGGGCCCAATGCGACCCACAACATCTAGTTCCTTAGGCAGAAGCTTTGCTAAGCCATTTGAATTGCCAACAATGGGCTGAAGGGAAAGTTGGAATGATGTTACGTCTACCATGTTTATATTTCCAGTCCATAATGATACAACAGTGTATTGAAAGTCACCGGAATAAGATGATGGACTCGAGCAAGCAATAAAACGCGAATAGGGATCATGGGGAGGTGTGGGTATGGATACCGTACTAGTTGGTTCCTGGTCACTCTCTATTGAACCTGAATTTTTTGGTATATCAATAACCATAGGCGAATCAGCGCTGCTACTACAAGTTGGTACACTAGATGTAGCAGCTTGAATAGGCTGAGGTGCAATAGAATTCTTTCGCTGATTTTCGCTTTCCTTTCCTTTATCCCTATCCGGAATAAGATTTGCAGCTTCTTCGACAGTCTTAGTAGATTCCAGAATTTGATCAATTAAGCTGTAAGTCTCCATTGGATTAATATTGGGCTTTTGGTGTTCGTGGGATTTTTTACTGGGCTGTTTTATTTGTGTGAAAGTGGATTTTTTGGTTTCAGATATTTTCTTTTCATTGACCTCGGTCTGATATCCTCTATCGGAGCGATCTTTAATACGTTCTCTATCTGCACGAACACGCTCTTCACGGCCACGCCTTTCATCTTTGTGACTAGTCTTATGACGTTTTTCACTTTTTTCTCGACTATGACTACGTGAATGACTGCGACTTCTTTTGTGCGAACGAACTTTATCATGATGTCGATCTTTGCTCTTGTGATGTTTCTCACGTTCTCGGTCGCGACCTCTACTTCTCTCTTTGTCCTTGTCTTTTTCTTTGTGATTGTCCTTCTCTTTATCCTTATCTCTATCCTTTTCCTTAGAATACGAACTATTCGATTTCGGTTTATCTTCATCAATGAACGAGTGTGATGTTTCCGATAACAAACTATGTGAATGTGATAAAACAGTGGTATCAGCATCTGACCAGTGTATTTGCGTATCCTTGCGCGTTAAAGAATTATCATCTTTTAAATCTGATTTATTTATCGCTGATACAACATCTTCTACAGGTATGGTTATATCAACATTAGCGTAGTCTGATGATTTTCCTTCAATAACTTCTTCTCCCTTATGCGTCTTAAGAACATAATTCTTTGCACAAGCAAGTAAATCTAGTTCAGACTTTTTAATCATTTCCAATTGGTGCTTATTTTCTTGTTCTCGCCATTGGGCCAACTCCTGACTTGCCATTTCTTCGGGTGACATGCGTACTAGTTGTTTCGGCTGAATTAATTTTCCACAAATCTTTGCAAATAAAGTATGATTTTTGCGATCCTTGATGTTAAAAACTAATGAACGATACTTAGCTTTGTATTTGGTACCAGTGTCTTTATTAAAATAATTGTACATTTCAAGCTCCACTGATTTGGCAAAGTCTTCTATCTCCTCTTCTGTTAATTTGGGAATGTCATTTAGTTTATTAGCTTTCTCCTTTTCTTCTGCAATCGTAGACGAGCTTGAGCTCGTTTCTTCTTTAATCCGCAATAATAGTTGCTCCTTAAGAGTTCTTCGTACCACCAGTCTTATTGGTTCTCCATCATTGTTGGAGCTCTTAACAGCACCTTCAGTGCTTGTTTGACGTTTTGTAGCCGAAGTTTTTTCTTTAGCAACCGACTTTGATGAATCTTCTGGTGTTTTAGTAACCTTGTCAGATTTAATAACTACATGCATTGGATATTTCTGTAATTGTTTAGGCGTACTTGGTCGAGGACTAGCCGGATGAGGATTTGTGTTTTTTAAATAATCCGTAATATTTGTATGTGTTTTCGTCTGAATTTGAGAACATCCTTGAGATGGTGAGCTGACAACGCTTGTATCAGCCTTATTTGCAATAAAAGTACTCGTCGAAGAAAACATTTTCAATGGAGGGGGGCTGGAAGTAGCCGATTTTAATGTTGTTGGCGAAGAGGAATGTTGAGTACGAAGTTTTTGTTTTTTCTGAAACAAGAAATAAAGATTGGAAAATGCACTCAAATGTTATTTATTAATAGTATTATATATAATAAAATTTTTAATTTTTAGCTTATTGAGGCCATATTTTTCCGATGTCTTTCTTCAGATTCTAGAATTTTGGCTTTAGTGTTTTTTTACGTACCTCCAACTCGATAGCTTGTTTACTTCCTGGTTGAATCACTTCAAACGTGGGATTATCTTGCAACCATTTTTTTAAATTAGTCACAGTGGGTGCGCTATTCCCTGTAATAACTCTACCAGATTTTCTTTCGTAAACATTAACCTATTTCAGCAACAATAGTAAAAGAAAAGAAAACTTTAATTAAACTTTTATACTAACTAACTTAACTGTCCACCAACCCTCTCCACTTTAGGTTTACGATCAGCCGCAGAAAGTAACTCCTCAAACAATCCCTTGGATTTCTTTTTTGTTTTGTCTTCGGATGCACTTTTATTTAAAGGACTAGCTAAGCTGACTGTTTCTGTCTGTGCTTTGGTCATCAAAGAGTTGAGTGCGTTCTGCGCATGTTTACGAATACAATCGTCACTACAGTATATTGAATTGGAACGCGCGCCCTTTTTGCATACAATACATAATGTTAAACTTTCTGCTATACCGGTTGCTGATGACGATGACATGGAAGTGGAGGAGCTAGATACAAATGTTATTGGAGTAGCTACAGCGGATGTTGTGCTTACATTAGAACTTTGTGATGTAGGGGTAGCAGACGATAAAGTTTTAATAACTTTTATATTTTGATTATAATTTTGTTGCGGTGTTAACTGTTTTACCACAGTAATTGTTCTAATTGGCGTTCCAGGCTGTGATGTCATTTTTAAATTGGCTTGTCCAGAAGTCACATATAATTTCTTTTGTCCGGCCGTTAAAGTGCTTGTACTTGCGGTTGATGTTTGTATAATAGTAGCTCTTTTAGTGCTAGTCGTATTGAAATCTTTCAAATTTATTATTTGACCACTTTGTAGTTTCACATGCGGTGCTGTTTCCAAATTTTGAACAGCAGATTCCTTCTTTGAAGTGATATTTATAATATCTATACTTCCCGTTGTGGCTTTTGGCGTTGTGATTTTCGGTACTGACGGTAAAGTCATTGAAGGTGCCACAGTGGTTGAAATTATTAATTTTTCATTTTGGACAGAATTTGTTTCCGTCGTTGTTTTCTTAATAAGCATATCCGTTATTTTCGGTTGTTTCTGCAAGTTAAATTATAAAGTCAATATATACAGTTGAGCAAATATGAAATAATCAAAAAGATGAACCAAATCAAAGGGTCCTGTTAAAAGTATAATTAATACCTTTTCTTCTTGTTTCTTCGTGCATTTTGGGCAGGTCCAATCAATTCCTTTCTGTTCCATTTCTAAGCCCATAGCTTTAGTTATGCTAACACAAGTTCCGTGAAACCAGTCCTCACACAAATCACAACATATCATAAAACGATTATTGTGTGGTTGGCGGCAAATACACCATAGTCTATGAAAAACATAATTTATGTAATTATTTTTTTAAATTTACTAAATTTAAATATACATGCATTGTATCCAGCAAAAAATAAAACGAGTACTTACTTCCTTACGAAGCACTTTTAAAATACTTCGAAAGTATCTAATGCATATTTTTAGACGTTAAAAAGGTTATTTTTAACCTCACATCAAATGGAATTTTAAATCTCTACTTTGCTTTCAACAAATTCATTACTTTTATGGCTCAAGCCAAATAAAAGTGTTTTTATTACCTACATATAACGTTTTCAAAATCAAAAAATTTTTATTCTTAAAAATAACAATGAAATAAAATAACAAAAAATTAAATTATTTAACCATCTTTTCTTTTCAAACTATATACAAGTGATTTTACTCACTGAATAAAAAGCACTTCTTTAACTACTTTTGTGAAGTGAATTATTTTCATATCCAAATTTCAGATTTTTATAGCACCAAAAACATAATTTTTATTGAGTCCAAAAAATGTCAAAAGCAAACTACTTCCTTCCAATGACACGGCAATGTTTTTTTGCCTAAATTTGAAGTGGTTTGATTCAGTAGATGTGGTACCTTTTCTACTTCTTTTTCCTCACCTTTTTTTGCTGATTATGTATATTTTCAAAGGTTATTTGTTTATAATATGTAAAATGCCATAAACTTACTTGTTAGGATCATCATCATCGTCTTCTTCTGAATCTGTTGCCTCAGTCTCAACTTTACTTTTATTAGCATTTGATTTATTCCCTCCCTTCTTTGCAGCTGTTTTCTGTGCTTTTGCCTTTTGATTAGTTGCTGCGCTCTCTTTAGATCCACGCCTCCGAGTATTGGTGGTATCAGTGACTTTTTTCTCCTGTATCGTTGCAGCACTGTTGCTACCAGCAACATTCATCGAAGAATTTGAATGCATTGAACTGTCTAACGACGATTCATTCAAGGTAGCAGAGGAAAGAAAAGACGTGCTGCCTACGTTGCTCGTATTAGGATTTGGTTGAGCTTGGGCTCGTCTTTTAGCCCGTGTTGTAGGAGCTTCAATTGGTGGTAATGTTATTACACGACCATTACCTCTAATGATTTGTATGGGTTCCTTACGTATCAAAGGAGATGTTTTAGATGTTTGATTTGATACTGGACCCGAACATGTTACGCTCTGTGGTGTTGCTATGGTTGTATGCGTTGTTATGGCATCGTCTGATTTTGTACACAAAGGAGATGCAGCTAAAGATGTTGCTACATTGGATATAGTCATTTGAATAATGCTCTTAGATGTTGTTTGAGGATTTTCCTTAATAGATGTAATAAAAATATATTAGCATACACATATACATATGTACATATATTAAAATTAATTTTACTTGTATTATGACGGGTGGCTGAGAGATCGGTGCTAGTGGGGGTGGATTTTGATTTACCATCATATTTTCGACTATTCCTTGTTCACCGCAAACGCTTGTTCCAAAAACTTGCTTCTCAACGGCTTCTTGTAGTGTTTTATCGTCTTTTATAAGTTCTACGACCTGTTGTAGTATATCGTCAGGCAAATCATCGGTGTCGTTACCAACTCCTTCTGGAGTGGCCAAAAGAGATGCACTTGTAATATCAATTCCTCCAAGTAGGTTATTTACAGAAGATGACGATATAGACGAAGGTAAGTTTAGATTTCCTGTTGCAATATTGTTACCTCCAATGCTGCTACTATCACTTGCAAGTTGATTTAAATTTTTTTGTACATTACTTGATACTAAAACCTTTTCCGTACTTTCAAGCATTTTAACTAATTCTGGTATATTTTTGTTCATGTTGGATATTTGTTCTTCTTTTTCTGGTTTTTCATTTGATTTTTGCATCTCGTCCTGCACAATAGCATTAATAAGATCTAATTGCTTGTCATGCTCCGCCTCTAATTCGGATGAGCTTTGATGTGTTTGAATAGATATTTGTGCTGGTAATTGGTTTTTCGCAGCAGTTTCTATCGGCATAAACCCTTTCAATGAGCCTGCTGGACCTGATCTTGGAGAAAATGTCACGACAGACGTTATGATGGCGGTATGCGATGATTTTGGTGTTGTTGGATGGACCACAGGTTTAGTTGGCGTTTGTTTTTCCGTTTCTTCTATCAACCTACTTAGGTCAGTGAATCCCTTGGTTTTGGGACTGGCCATTACCTGCTGCAAAAGTTTGAAATCACATACAATTATTTATATGTATGTATATGTGTATGTACATATGTACATTAGGGTGGCCGTTATTTTTTTATTTCTTCTACTCTCACCCCCAAATCGGTTGTTTTATGTAAAAAAAAAAATACAAAAAAATTCATACCGAAAAGTTGTGTTTTAGGGGTGCGTCCGGCCATCAAAGTTGGCCCTCAAGCCCATATATTCAATACAATTTTGTTTTTTTTTTTTTTTTTTTTTTGTTTAGTTTTATTTTAAGCATGTACAATAAGAGCTTAGATATATTAAATTATTTCATACATATATGTACATATACCTGATTTACATTAAGCATTTTTTCATGAAATTTCATGAATTTTGTTGCAACTTTTTCTATTTGCTAATTGTAGTGCTATAAAAGAGTATGTTATATAAAAATGGGCGTATAATGAATCTCTGATGCATTTTTGACAACTTGATATAACTTGGTCTTCCAGGCCTCCTATTGACAAATAAAAAATTTTCATGCAACTAATTTCATGAAAAAAAATGCTTAATGTAAATTAGGTATATGTATGTATGTATATGTATGAAATAATTTAATATATCTAAGCTCTTATTGCACATGCTTAAAATAAAAAATTTCCATATAAATATAATTTTGTTACATAAAATTGTTGGTATTTTGTTGGTTATTTTCCTCATTATTTTCTAAAATATTAATTTTTAGCAAAAAACTTTCTTTGATACTAATGTTGTTGACTTGAAGAGCTAAAATATTGCCATATGTCATATTCTTGTAAAATAATTTTTTTTATATAAAACTGAACCGATTTGGGGGATGAGAGTAGAAGAACGGCCACTCTAATGTACATATTATATGCATGTAAATTATTTTTTTTAACACGCTTTTATTAGATTTACTTGAATGTGCAAATGCTTTTTTGGAGTTAATAATACAGATTAATTCGACATATCATATTTTATCTTGTTTAATAATTTCACACACATGGCTTATACACTAGGGTTGTTATCGCGTACTTTATAAAAAGAGAACAGCAAAGGGAAAACCCGGACATTTGCTTAAAAAAGTGCGACTTAAAATAATATTACTCCCAATAAAATCTTAAATACATATCGATGGTCTAACACCTATCATGCGATTTCAAATGCTATGCAAAATTCGATTCTCAGAACATGCCCGATAGAATATTGGAACTACCGATATGTTTACACATTAAATTGTATCTACATAAGTGTATACATACATATTTGAGAATATTTGCATACATATGTATAAGCACAAAAATAGCACTTCAATTATCATTTAAAATGTTAGAAACATTTTTTAACCTACAGTTTTGTCCTTTATACTTATCAAAAAAAGTTTATAGCACAAGAATACATTAAAAAGTTGTTCTTCATCAACTGAGAACCCAAAATGATTTGAAGTTCAACAGATTACACATCAAATACATATCTCTAATGGTGTTACCGAATTTAAATAAACAGCCATTGTTTGGTTAAAATTTCTTATTTGTTAATAAAACAAACATTTTGAATTCTCACTTAAAGCTTTAGCTGTGTCGTTCATAAACGAACGAGTACAATTGAACGAATCAGTAAAATGAACGAAGTGAGCCGGTTCACTTTACTGAGCTGTTTTAGCTCAGCAATACTGATAAAAAGTAAAATTTAACGATATGATGTTTTTGTTTTTGTTTGGTTTTTCTTCATTCATGTGAAATTTTTTGACATATTCTCGTTTTTATTGGCCTTTATGCTTGCTTTTAGTAACAGCATTATATTCTTTATATGTATGTGACTCTTTTGGCAACATGAATTAAAGTATGGAAACGAATTTTTTTTACAAATTTGACCATGAATAATATGACCTATGTACATACTATTCAAAAATCCCATTAGCTGTGAATTCCCTCATCTGTCAGCAATGTATAACAAATTTAATTTTTAGTATCAATTAATTAGTTATGGCATCAACAAGTAAATCGGAAAAAAACCACAAAAAAAAAATTTGGAACTATATTTAGAAAATCCGACTTATTCTTACGCAAATATAGCAAGGTTATCTGACACGTCCCGAGCAACCACCAGAAATGTTATCATTCGATTTATTAAGACTCAGTCTATTGACAGAAAGCCTGGATCTGGTCGACCTGCTGGATTTTTGAATAAAAAGTTGGCGCAAGATTAGAAAGAAAATGATTTTCAGCCCCAATGCGTCTCCGAGGGATTTGGCCAAAAAGAATCACGTTTCTCACACGTATGTGCAAAAAGTGAAGAAGAGATTTAAACTGAGATCCTATGCCGTTATCAAAGTTCCAAATAGAAGCGATAAGCCAAATACAAAAGCAAAAGGAAGAGCAATCAAACTACTGCGAAGAGTGCTGAACAATTTTCATGGCTGCGTAATAATGGATGATGAAACCTACGTGAAAGCAGATTTTAAACAACTTCCAGGGAAACGATATTATACGGCATATACAAAAGGAGGTGTAAAGAACACACCAACAAAACAGTGGATTGGTATGAAAGAAATAGTATAAATTTTGTTCCAAAGGACTACAACCCTCCAAATTGCCCTGAGTTGCGCCCGATAGAAAAGTTTTGGGCAATATTGAAACAAATGTTGAGAAAAACATACAAAGAAGCTAAAAAAAGAAAAAAAAACATTTAAATTGGAACAACGTTGCTAAAAAAGTTGGAAGATTAAGTGTTCAGAAGGTGATGACGGGTTTGAAGGCGAAAATTCGAAAATTCGCTTTTTGTAAAAACGTATTGTAACCGTTTATAATTTAATATGTTTCTGAAGTAATTGAAATAATTTCTTGTATTTACTTTATTTATTTTTTTAAATTAATTTTTAAGTTATTAGCAAAATAAAATGCAAATTTTTTTTCGTTTCCATACTTTATTTGTGATTTCTTATTCTTAAAGATATAAAATACTTCAATATTGTAAAAAATTTTTACTTGCTGATTTTTTTGTTTCTTATGTTTCACAAAAAACTCCTTTTTTATTTGTCGAATCAACTGTTCGTTTGTTATTTTTTATTTCATTCTGTTTTTTGAGCAGATGAACGAAATGAAAGAACTCGCTTTTTTAGAAAATTAACGAAAATGAGCAGTCACTTTAATGAACGACTGGGCCCAGCTCTACTTAAAGCTATGTACTACATATTGTTACGTTTTTATCCTTTAAAAGCCTTTTCCGTGGACTCGAAGATTTGCAAATGAATAAGACCCCAGTGTACTAATTAGGGTTAAGAACGACACTATTTACTAATAACCAGGGATCGCAAATAACGATTATTTTCCAAATTTAAACTGAAAAAATCACAGTAATAGAGAAGTGCTACGTGCACAAGGAATGTACCACGATACTCTATGTTACATGGACTACCTACAGATGCAATGATTGTTATATTTTTGATTTTTATTTATTCCTCAGAAAATAACAGTTATTTCTTGATTTTTATTTATTCCTCACAAAATAAGAGTTATTTTGTGACTTTTATTAATTCCTCACAATATAAGAGTTATTTTGTGACTTTTATTTATTCCTCACAAAATAAGAGTTATTTTGGGACTTTTATTTATTCCTTAAAAACATTTTAATTTTTAAAATGAATAAACTATAAAAAAAGTAAATTTAATTAAACATATAAGAGTTTTTTTTACAGACTCTGGAGAGAAATTCAATTTTAAATCGGTCAATATTAATTTTAACGCAAAAATTACACTTTCTACATTTTAAAAATTAAGCAAAAAAATAAAAATCAAAAAGTAATTGTTATTTTGTGAGGAATAAATAAAAGTCACAAAATAACTCTTATCCCTCACAAAATAACTCTTATTTTGTGAGGGATAAATAAAAATCAAGAAATAACTGTTATTTTTTGAGGAATAAATAAAAATCAAGAAATAACTGTTATTTTGTGACGAATAAATAAAAATCAAGAAATAATGATTAAAAAGTGATTTTTAAAATAAAAATTATAACCGTTACGGTCCCTGCTAATAACACATATTCTAATAAATTCAAGAGATTAAATTCACACACACATAGATTACATAAATATACAACTGGTTACCACTACGTCTTCCCCGCTGTGGTATACACGCGTCTCAAACAACTGACTGCACTGGTTTCGTAGCAAAACTTCCTCTCGGCTGTTTGTCACATACAAGACTGCGGACGCTCACTAGATACTCACTGTCTTTACTTATTTACTTCTAATCGTTACTACCGACTGCACGATGTCTTTACTTTCAACGATGTTGACTTCACTATTATCTGATTCACACTGACTGATTCTCGCACAGGGTACCTCCTTTTATACCATAGGGAGCAGTTCTAGAATGTCCGCTATGTGCTTATAGATGACGTAATGAAATGTGTGCACTTAGTAAAGCCAAATGGAAACTGTATTACTGCATAAAGATGTGGCTGCTATGCACGTTACCATCTGTGTTCTCGTTTACTATTGGTAGCCAATTGATCAAACAGACATCTAACACAATCTTGCTGTTTCTAGGTGTTTGTAGATAATTTGATCGGCCGTATTTTGAACATCAGAGTTACTGTGTAACGACTTTTATGTTGGTAATACCGTGTGGTGTTGCTAAAGCTGTCTTTACATGGTAATACAAAGTATTACGACATGTCAAAAAATGCTGTAGGTTATACAAAATCTTATCATGTAAAAGCAAAATGTATCGAGTAGGAGAGAATACGGATAGAAAATCTGACAAGCGGTCGGTAAATGTTCATTTTCTAAACCATTTTTTCAAAGTAAACGTTGCCAGCACTGGTGGTATTTATTGAAGGGTTTAACACTTTTACAAAAACAACCAAAATCAACTCACGAAATGTTCATGTTGTTTTTGTAATCATTTACAACTGCAACCATCAGCTACTTAACCCGCACCACAAAACCAAACAAACAATAAACAAACCTATAAAAAAAAATTATATTTTGTAGTAAAATTACATTGCAATAATACAATGCTTTCTCCAAGATTTAGTTATATTAGTACACATTTTTTTTTGCAATTATCCAATTTTTATTTTTAGCTCAAAAGTTTAGTGTCTTTGCTTGCATTTTACTTATAGTATCAGTGTAAACATGAAAAATACCTACAACAGACTCTTGTTCTCTTTTTTTTAAACACGGAGAGAATTTCATAATATTTTGATTCTACAAAGTAGTAATACTTTGTATTACCATGTAAAGACACCTTAATACAGAGTTGTTTATACCATGTTTTTGCACTTTTATATATACTGTTACGTTTTTCTCTCTTTAAAAACGCTTTTCCATGGACCCGAAGATTTACAAATGAATACAAGACCCGAGTGTAGTACTTAGGGTTAAGAATGATACAAGTTTTATTTACAAATACACTTAAACTAAATTAATCAAGAGCTTATATAAACTAATACAACTTAAACTACTGAATTACACACAAATATTCACAACTGGTTACCACTACGCCTTCCTCGCTGTAGTTTACGCACGTCTCTTAGCTGGCTGCGCAAGTATTCACGTGACGCCTCTTTGTCTGCTGCTCGTCACTTACGAGACTCACTCTGCGTCGCTCACAGTTGATACACCAACAAAGACTCACTGGCTTTACTTACACCCTTACTCACGTCTATTCGCTGCCCTGTTCCCTTTACTCCAGTCGACACGATAGACTCCACAATAATCTCAATTCCACGACAGACTTTGCTGTCACTATAGACTGTCCTATAGTTTCTCCTTTACTCCAACTCACGTGTAAAGCACAGACTGCTCTTAACTATCAACTCACCACTGTATCGCAGACTATTATTAATTCACAACTTAATTATCAACTGACTTGTTCACTCGCAACTGACTAACTTGTGCGCAACTGACTTGTTCGCAACTGACTCACAACAAAACTCGTTCACAACACAACTATAACTCATTCGCAACTAACTAACTCATGGGATGCGTCACCGCTTTTTATACTTTACACAAATACCACTAGAAGTTTCAAGCAATGTCTAGACGATCATTATCATCTTATATGTTGTTTACAAAGTGCCTAATTAAGTTCATGTGGTAACTATGTACATACATGTGTATATGCATACGTGTGTACAACATTAACTAAGCAATGCGTGGTGGTTGTTTGCCTTTTGCCTTTCGTTTGAATTAGCATGTATGTATGTGTGTACATTGCTTGTTGTTGCTTTTGCTTGTTTACGTCTAATCAAGCTTGTATATGCTACGCATGCTTATTTAGTTATTTGCTACTATTCTTGATTATTCTTTGCATTGACCCTGTAGGAATATTTTCGCGTAACACTTACATTAACCCTGTTGGAATATTTTTGTGTAATGCTGCCTTATACCTGTCGACGGCTATTTTCGTAACAAAACTATAAGTGCGTTCGAGAACTCAAAAATTTGTACAAATTTGTACTATTTTTTACTGGATTGCGTTCGCGTTCACAAAATCCAATAATGAGTAAATTCACCCTGAATTGAGAGGGTGAATTGAGAGAGAAAAATGACATTTCATTTACTGAGTAAATGCAAGTTTTTACTGGACAAATTTTTGGCCAGTAAAATCCAGTAAAACGAAACCACATGTTTTTAAATATAAACAAACTAAAACAAAGGGAAACAAAAATTTTTAATTTTTGATGAAATTTTTAAAATAACAAAAAACAAATGTATTTAGTTATAAGCATTATAACATTTATTCAAGTTTGATGCTAGAAAAATATTCGGGTATGTTATGTATTCCATGTGAAATTAAAACGTGCGGAATTTAAATAGAATTGTTGGAAATACATATCGTCACCTAAAATCCAAAAGACCGTAAGTACACTTTTTACTATTTTACAGGAGAAGCAAAAAACTTCATAAATTTAATATGTAAGGTACCAAATTGAAAAATGAATAAAATCGGTGTTTTTGAACATATATGAGTAAAATTTTAGGAAAATATGTATTTTGATTAATCACATCATAATCAATCAAAAAGTCTATTTTGAATTTTTTGGTTGTTACGGTTTTGGATTTTAGGTGACGATATGTATGTGGGTCAATTTAAAAATAAACGCAATTTTTGTGTCCCCGCACTACTACACTGCTATTTTAGGTAAAAAAAAAATGTGAGAGTGATCAGCGAGGAATATGTAACAAAAAAACGTAAACGGCCCCATACACTACAACAGCATGCATGCGCAATCAAGTGTTTGTGCCAGCGGTTTGGTCGTGTATGGGCATTTTGTGCGATTGTACGGTTTGCTGTAGCGATGTCAAGTGTGGTATATGGTGAAATTAGCTCAGTTGAGCAAAGTTGTCATGGAGCAAACATGCATTAAGTAATATAATTTGTTGAAATATAATTTGTTTCAATGGAAAACAGAATTTTAGAACTTTAGTTATACATAGCTGCTAATTTTAACAACATACCAACAATAATTGCAACAAAATATGTGTCACTACTCATAACCACCTTTCCCGAAATTTTGTAAGAATTGAATATTGTACCAGCTTGCTGGTATGTTGTGTGGTTCGAGCATGAATGCTCAATCGGTTGATTGTGCGTGCATGCTGTTGTAGTGTATGGGCTGCTTAATTCTCGAATTTGCATGTTTGTCTTTTTGTTTATTCAGAATGGTGTTTTGTTTCTCCCTCTGACTCCTTCCATACAAAAGCATGTGCCCCCCGTTAGAATTGTTAGTAAACAAAATAAAATAAAATCAAGAAAAAAGTAAATATGCAACATTTAATAACAGTTTTCGAATTATTGCGTTTCTTTCTTGTTTTGATTTGTTATAGTCGTCAAAACTTAATTAGTGCAAATTTGGCGTTGCAAAGAAAGGTTGTCCCCACAATTTGCATTGAGCGTCACTTTTTTATAAATCAAGAATATTACTAGTTTTCAATTTGCATTTAAATAAAATAAATAACGTAAGGAAAGTACAAACTTTAATTATTACAAAAGTGAAAAAGCGAAAAAAAAATCTATTAAAAAAAGTGTGCATTTGCGTAGTTTTTGTGAACACCATGGTAAGGGCACGATAAAATTTCATGAGCTTCACGCTAATTTTTTTTAAAGTGAATATATTAAATGTAAAATATTTAAATTGACAATCATTGTTTAAATGGTTTCAACCAATTTTTTTATAATTTGTGAATTTGAGAAACAAATTGCCTACGAAAAAAACCAAAATAGGCAAACATTTTATGAGCATCACTTTTGATATATATTGCTTAAAAAGCTTAATTTTGATTTTATTTTGTAATCTTCAAGAGTAAAACAACAAAATTAACGGCGGCTGAAAGAGCACGGAGATATCGAGAGAAAATAAAGCTCGATAAAGCGCGTAATGACGAATATAAAAGAAACAAGTAAGAGTGCTATATTCGGCTGTGCCGAATCTTATATACCCTTTACCAAAGTGCGTTTATGTAGTATAGAGATACATACATAAGCACATAGTTACTTTTATGTACAAAGACAAAAATAATAAATTTCAAAACCTAGAATCATAATTTTAGATTTTTCTGATTACTTATACCAATCTAGTAGTTCTTAAAAAAATATATAAAGTGTGTTAAGTGAAAAAAAAAAGAAATTCAAAAAAATGTTCTATTTAGTTACTTTAATGTCCAGAAAAAAATCATAGTTTCCAGTTCTGGAGGTGTATTTTTTATTTTTATAATTTTCTATACCAAACTTTTCTTTCCAAAACGTAAAATATATATAATTTATAAGGGAAAAGATAAAAATTCATTAGACTTAGTTACTTTTATATATCAAAAAAGTGTAAGTGTCCCAACCGTGAACTCATCCTTTTTGATTTTCTGATTTCTTACACCCAATCTCTTTCTTTTAAGAATTTAAGAAATGTTTAATTTATAAAAAAAAGGAAAAATTTGTTTGTTACTTTTGTGTAAAAAATAAGGTTTTCCAACCCTGGAAACGTTTTAATTTTTTTATTTTGAAATACCAAATTCATTCGTACTGAATGAAGTATAAAATAAGTTTATTTCATAAAAAAAATTTAAATTAGTTTTCGGTAGCAAATTCTTTATATCACAAAAAGTGTGGGTTTTCCAACCCTGAAATCAAACTTTTTGATTTTTCTGATTTCTTATACTAATCTCTTTCTTTTAAGAATAAGAGATATCTTTAATTTATAGAGAAAAAGGGGAAATTTGCTTTAGTAAGTTACTTTTCTATAAAAAAAAGGTAAGGTTTTCCAACCCTGGAAACATCTTTTTAATTTTATAAGGTTAATTTTTAATTTTAAATACCAATTTTATTCGTACTAAAGCATAAAATAAGTTCATTTAATAAAAAAAATAAAAATTAATTTTCGGTAGTTAATTTTTTATATCACAAAAAGTTTCAGTTTCCCAACCCTGGAATCATCCTTTTTGATTTTTCTGATTTCTTACGCAAATCTTTTTCTTTTAAGAATATAAGATATGTTTAATTTATAAAGAAAAGGAAAAATTTCTTTTAGTAAGTTACTTTTGTATAAGAAAAAAAGTTAAAGTTTTCCAACCCTGGAAACGTCTTTTTTTATTTTTTATTTTTTTTATTTGAAATACCAATTTTATTCGTGGTGAAGTATAAAATAAGTTTATTTAATAAAAATAAATAAAAAAATTAGTTTACGGTAGTTAATTTTATATATCACAAAAATCGTAGGTTTTCCAACCCTGGAATCATCCTTTTTGTTTTTCTGATTTCTTACTTCAATTTCTTTCTTTTAAGAACATTAGATATGTTTAATTTATAGAAAAAAAAGGAAAAATTTGTTTTAGTAAGTTACTTTTGTATAAGAAAAAAAAGTTAAAGTTTTCCAACCCTGGAAACATCTTATTAATTTTTTGAAGATTAATTTTTTATTTGAAATACCAATTTTATTCGTGGTGAAGTATAAAATAAGTTTATTTAATAAAAATAATTAAAAAATTAGTTTACTGTAGTTACCCAGAAAAAAATAAAATGAGTACTACTTTCTTTAGAAAGTACTTCTAAATTACTTCCAAAATAGGTTATGCATTTTATTCTGGTTTAATGAAGTTATCTTTAATCACATATCTAAAGTAATGACAAGTCACCTATTTTATTATTATTATTCTCTAAAATAAAAACCCAGTAGTGATGAAAAAAAGTAGAAAAAGCACCACAACTACTGATACGAACCATTTCAAACTCCGAGCAAGCCCGTAAGCTAATAAATTGACTGATTGGTTTAATTGTTTAAAAGTACCAATTCCTCAACTTCAGAAATGAACGAAAACTGGAACAGATTTTCCTTCTTTTTTTCTAAGACAATTATTTTAATGAGTAGAATACTTTTAGGAATTAAGTAGCTTCCAATTGGGTTAGTGAATAAGCACCACTTCCTAAATCATAGATTTAAGTGCTTTGGAAAAGTGGTTAAGAACTACATCCTAAATGTAAAATATATTGGATTTACTTTAATAATAAAAAATAACACTTTATTTTAGTTTCTATAGCAAATAAAAAGTAAATCTTATTCACTCAAGGGTTGTTGAAAACAAATCACTTCGCTCCAATGACACGCTAATGTGAAATTCACTACTTTTTGTTCGTGGTTCGAAGTGCTTCGTATTAGCAGTTGTGGTGCTTTTTCTACTTTTTTTCACCACTTTTTTTGCTGGGTAATTGTATATATCACAAAAATCGTAGGTTTTCCAACCCTGGAATCATCCTTTTTATTTTCCTGATTTCTTAAATCAATCTCCTTCTTTTAAGAACATTACATATGTTTAGTTTATAGAAAAAAAGGAAAAATTTGTTTTAGTAAGTTACTTTTGCATAACAAAAAAAAATTAAGGTTTTCCAACCCTGGAAACGTCTTTTTAATTTTTTTAATTTTTTTTTAATTTTTTTTTAGTTAGAAGTACCAATTTTATTTATACTGAAGTATAAAATAAGTTTATTTAATAAAAAATTATTAAAAACTAGTTTTCGGTAGTTATTTTGTATGGCAAAATGAAGTTTAAGTCTCCCAGCTCTGAAACGGTCTGCTCGATTTTGCTGATTCAATACCAATCTTATTTCGACTATTTCTGACCACCAGTCCAAGAACGAAGTCTCTAGCTTTTCTGGGATCCAGAATATATATACTTTATGGCTCGCTTATTAATATTCTGGAAATTACAAACGGAATGACAAACCTATATATACCCTTTTACCATTTTTTGGTAAAGGGTATAAAAAGAAAAAAAGGTATAATCGTGGTATATTTGAGTTTAATTTTTATTGTTACTGACTGATTCTGTTTTTGAATAGCAACATGTGGGGTTCTGGGGGACCGGAAATTTATGCAACTGCCACAAACTTAATTCGAAAGTGGTAAAAATGAATGATAATGAAAAAAAAAATAAAGCCGCTTGTCATTTCATGAAGTTTATACAGATTCAGTATAAGAATTCGAATGAAAATTTATAAATTAAATTAATTTAAGTTATTGTTTTGCGTCAAATATTTACATATGTGTATAAGTTTCTTCAAGAATTACTTCCTTTTTTCCATTTTTGTTAAAGACATCAAAGAATATGTACATGTTTAGTTTTGTATGAAAATTTTTGTTTTTTGAAGAATTTTTGTTTTTTTATTTACTTTTTGTAAAAGAATAAACTTTTTTTCGTTAAAATTTAAATTTGGCATTATTTCTTGTTTAAGTGCAACAAAATCTTTTGATCGTCACAAAATATGTTTGATTGTCACACTTAGTTTTTTTTTCCTTAAAACGCTTATAATTGCAGTTTTTTTAAATACATTGTTACAAGCCTATTACTTTGCAAGTAACCTCTAAGCTCAAGACTTTTTTAACAAAAATTTACATATTTTCATCTTAAAATTTTAAAATAACTAGTCACTTAAAAAAAAAAATTAAAAATTAAGGTGAATCGTGATTATGTGTTTATAATCGAAAAGGTGATTTTCGCAAAAGTCAATCTTGAGAAACAAAAGAACATCGTAGTAAGCTTGAATTTCAAATATTTTTGCATTTTTGGCGATTTTTTATACATACTTGGTGTGTGACGCTCAAGATAGAAATCATAGAAAACCTAAAAAAATAAAAAAATATTGATTTTTTTGAGAGCCTAAAAGTACCACCGGATTCTTAATCAATTTCTACATAAATTGAAGACTCTTACAGGCGAATTGAAAAAACTTTAAAAATAAGCAAAAAAAAAAACTCGTGTACGTTTTTTTTTTAAATTGACCCATGTACATATGTATTTATAATAACAATGCTATGGCATTTCCAAACGATTTAATTTCACGTGGAATTCAGAACATAACCGATTGTCTTTAAACGTGAATAAAGTTAATGATTATTATATTGAAATTTTTGTTTATAGATATCGTCGGGCGGACGGTTCCTGGTTTGCCGTATGGAACATTTAAAAAAAAATACTTTGTGTACTTTTTTTAAATTTTTTACCAGTTTTTCGTTGTGTTGAATATATCAGAAACTCAGAAACTTTAACGGCTTGACCCGCGATGTCGACAAGAAAGTTTCTATCGCTTACTTTTATTTAAAACAAAATCAAAATAAAAGTTTATTTTTGTTTTCAATATATTTAAGTAAGCTATAGAGTTTCTTGTCGACATCGTGGACCAGCCAAATAAGTTTAAATAACACGTATGTCCATATCCATTACTTGTATTATTAAACAAAATATTCTATAGCGTATTTCATATGTATAATTTTTTTAGCGCCAAAATTGGTAATCCGCTGTTGTATAATATATACTGGATTTTACAATTTTTCCGTTCGCGTACTTTCAGATGCAAACTTTTTTATTGAGAGTAATTTCTTTAAATTACTCAGTATTTACTCAGTTACTGGATTTCACTGGAAAAGTACTCAAACGCACCTTATGTGTGTACGTTTAGTTCTTTAAAGGGCTATTAAGGCTCAGTGCCGACTGTAATGTACAGTAACTGCAACAGTAAGAAACAGCTGATCGATTTTGTTATGTGAAAAGTAATGAAAATGGTTATAGAGATGTAATGTAACGTAACCTAATTTTCATATAAAAATGTCGATCAGCTGTTTTTTACGTTACAGTTACATTACATTACAGTCGGCTAACTGAGCCTTGGACGGGCATACTTGTCTGCAGACATGTACGATGGCATACTTTGGGTTTTGCTATTACACTGTCGAACGCTGACGGCAAACTTCAGTACACAGAAATTTTTGAAGCAAAAGCATGTGAATGAAGCGGAAAAAAATTTTCTTTTAATATATTATATCCATTATTTTTTAATTTTTTGTTGTGGTACAGATCTTAATTTTTATTTATCACAATTTTGTCAAGCTTTTATATTCCTCAATGAACTCTTCCCAGCAAATAACATTAGCAGAAGACATTTTTTTTCACAAATTTCCGATACCCACTCAGCAGCGTCAACAAGCGAACAGAATTTTTATATGAAAGTATGACGGACACGCTATTAGACAAGTATGTTGGTATGCGACAGACATCAGAAAATCAAAAATTTTTGAAAACCAACATACATGTCTAACGTACTTGAAAAACATGCTATTAGACAGTGAGATTTGGTATGCCATCGTACATGTCTGCAGACAAGTATGCCTGTCTAATAGCCCTTTTAGCTAGATACTTCTAGATAGTTATTTTTATCTACTAAATGTTTTCTTTATAAAAAACATTTATATTAGCTCTGTTCGAATATTTTTGGGTAACACTGCCGCCCACTTAAACCAATTCGTCCCGAATAGGCACATAATTACCTTTTTCTTCCGCCGTTTTCTATACGCCTTGTAGTTACGCTGGAGATGACTACCTTTTCCACAATTGTGGCCTTTAGTTCTGGCTCTGCCTCGTCTTTCAACTGGGATTTGTGTTGCCATACGCTGGAGATGACTACTTCTGCATTTGCGGCACTTGGTCCTGACTCCACGTATATATATGTTCTTTGGCTCTGACTCCAGTTTGTCCCTCGACTAGAGCTTGCCTTACCATACACTGCAGCTGATTAAACCTTCCACATTTATGGTCTTTGGCTCTGATTCTACTTTGCCCTTCGACTAAAGTTTGCGTTACCACACATTTAAGGTTCTATATAGAAGTTGTCTTCTTCTTCTTACTGGCTTGTTTTATGCTGCGCACTTTGCATGCTGGTGGTTTGGATTTCGCCTTAACCGTTGCCTTACTTAGAGCAAACGAGACTATTTCATCCATATTTAGTTCCACTGTGTCGCAAACAGCGTGACTATATTCTAAGCCACGATCTTCATTTACTTCGCTCTAAACTTCTGGCAGACTTCGCTCACGTCCAACTTGTTGACACTGACCATTTTAGATTTCATATTTCACTGACTTCAGTTTTTCTTCAACGTTTTTCTCTGTACTAGAAATGTCGTCGCTCTGCTCCAAGCCAGAAATATTTTCGTCAGATTTACTGACTTGCATCTCTTCGTCGGCAACCCGTCTGTTTACGGCTTCAGAAATTTTCTCAGTGGTGGCTCTAGATGTCTCCTCTAGTTTGGTATTTGTATGATCTAGCCTCTCGATGATGGCTCTAGAAGTTTCTTGAGAATCAGTCTTGATTTTCGCTTTACATTTCTCAAATACCTTATCCATCCGACTTAGAAGATTCTCGTTGTTAGCTCTGTATATTTCTTGCAAATCAGCCTTCATTTTCTCGTTGTTTTGAGCTGTAAAATGCTCGTATCTTTCAAACCGAGTTTTCATTTTCTCCGTCATGGTGGCTAACATTGCACAAATGTCCACATTTCTTGTCGCCGATCGAATACATACATAGCTCTTTTACCTCTTTCTCCCTGAAGTATAAGTCTCGATGTCGATGTTGCGCCGCTGTAACTCTTGCAGTAGTTTCTCCTGTAGTATTACCCTGTCACCAGTTGTCAACAGTTTCCGCTTACTCAACTCTTCTTGAGTTGCTCCAACTTAAGCTATTGAAATTTCATTTTCCTCAAAAACCAATTGCTACGTTTAACCTTTTCAAACGTGTGAGGTTGTATCTTTGGGAATAGAAGACCCCAGTGTACTACTAATTAGGGTTAAGAATGACATGGTAGTACCGTGTGTTTTTGCTAAGTCCTGATTCACACACGTCAGGTCTGAGTCGTCAAGTCTTGAGTTTTTAGGAGAGAGAGGAAAAGAGAATGGAAAGGGGTACAGACTTGACCGTACCAATCAAGTTTGCTTTTTCGTTTTGTTTTGTCATTCGTAATACTCTACTACAACACAAATTGATGAGACTTGATGAAACAAACTTGACGGTGTGTATGAACGTAAATGCAGGTTCAAAAGAAAATTGAACAAAAACTGATCAGCTAAACCTGATGTGTGTGAATCAGGACTAATACAGAGTTGTTTCTACCATGTGTTTGCACTTTTATGTGTATATGCGTACGTTTACTTCTTTAGCTAAATACTTCTACCACAAAATTTGGCAAAATTCTGTGCTTCTACATAGTTCTTTTTATATACCAAATGTGTTTTTTATAAATACATTTACATTAGCTCTGTTCGGATATTTTTGCGTAACAATATATTATTTTGACCCTTTTTATTTAACTCCATCGATATTTTAAATACATCATACCATACATACCACAACCCTTATGGACATGTTATGTATTTATAATATAAGCTGGACATCCAGTACCATTTTTTCCCTTTTATGCCTGGTTTTTAATAAATACCATTTGTCAAGCAATTTAAAAGCGAAAAAAAATCCTTCAAATGTAGGACTTTCCCGGACAGAGATCCCAAAAAGAGGATAGTGTCCGGGAAAAGTAAGGACGGATGGAAAATTTTTTAATATCTTCATTGAGTTCATTGTATAAAAATTTAACAGGCTTATTTATAAAGACCTTTTAAGAAAATTTTGTATGAAAATTTGTTTTAAAATCCCTTTATAAAGACTCCATCGGATGATGCCAAGAGAGTAAAGAAAGATGACAAAACAAAGGAAAGACTAGTTGCAGTTGTTGGAAAAAAAAGGTTTGGTCTATATCAGTGAGAAACTACAGCGAAAGAAATTGGGAGACTTTGAAGGAAGTTTTTGCAAAAAAGTCCATGATTGATCAGATCTTGCTATAAAAATTAACAAAACGCAAAAGAGCAGAGCTGTAAAAAAGGAAAAAAATAATAATAGTTTCTCAAACATGCTTAAGGTGTAATCAGACGTGCCATAACCCTAACCATAGAAAACAGCCGTTCGAGCCAAACTAATGGGCAACACAGTATTTGATTATATGTAGGTGACTCGCCATAACGCCATTACCAAGGCACATCAATTAGGTACCCGCATTTCTACAACAAATATTACAACAGCAATAACCACATATACCTTGTTGGTATAAATTACCATCTTACTTTTCAAAACAGGGTAGCATCGTCCGATTACATGTTTATAGAAAATGTCAAACACCATACAAAACTGAATATTCGATAGGTGTATATGGATACCCAAATAAAAGCATGCAGCATTTGGCATTTGGCTTGGTATAATGACATTAGTCACCTGGTGTAGCGCTGCCACCTAATAAATGCACCTTGGCCATTACCTTAGAAACCAATTGAATTTTGGTTTGGTTACGGCTATGGCACGTCTAATTGCACCTTTATGCTTATTCATTTAGGGCTCAGTTAGCCGACTGTAATGTAAAGTAACTGTAACGTAGGAAACAGCTGATTGATATTTTTGTATGAAAAGTAGGTTACGGAAGAGCTGATTCGTACTGTTGCAGTTACATTACATTACAGTCGGCTAACTGAGCCTTTAGTCGTCACTGATAAGAGTTGTGCTTATCAGCTTTTTTTGAGTGACCGCTCTTTTCAGCTCAGCTCACTTTACTGAAGTATTTCATTCAGTTGGCTCAGTAGCTCAGTTCATTTGTAGTGAAACATTTTATCAAGCATAAAGAAAGAGTGAAAACAGAAGCATAAAAAGTGACCGATTTATACAGTGAGTGTGTGTGTGTGGTCATACATTACAAAACAAGGCAGATGAAGTATAAAAAATAAATAAAACTAAAATACGAGTACATAGTTTAATGAGTGGAATTTGTTATGTTATATTATGTACATATGTATGTACAATCAAAATTAAAATTATTTAAGGTTTCAGATATTTTAATACCACAATACATATATAAAATTTTTTTAATGTATAGGGTGTTTTTTATTGAGGTATAGAACTTTAGGTTGGCATCACTTTTTTAACTGGCGGCCATTTTGTCAGCTGTCAAGTGATTAATATTTAGTTTGGTTTGCCATTTCATCATGAACAGGTTGACAAAAGAACAACGCTTGCAAATCGTGCAAATTTATTTCGAAAATAATGGTTCAGTTCGCGAAGTTTACCGCAAGCTCCGTCCATTTTATGGTCGACATAATCGTCCATCAGAGCAATTAATTCGGTTAACCATGGATCGTTTTCGCACTACGTTTACTCTATGTGATAATACGCATCCGCAGAGACGTCGAACAGTGCGCACCGAAGAAACAATTGCCGCTGTAGAGCAAAGTGTTGAAGAGGACCCGAATGAATCGATTCGCCACCGTGCACAGCAATTGGAGCCGACTAACCGACTATTTTGTTCCCGAATTGGATGGCATGAATGTGGATGAGTTGTGGTTCCAACAAGACGGCGCTACATGCCACACAGCGCACGTCACAATCGATTTATTGAAGGAAACATTCGATGAGCGCATAATTTCGCGGAATGGACCTGTCAATTGGCCACCAAGATCGTGTGATTTGACACCATTGGATTATTTTCTTTGGGGATATGTGAAGTCGCTCGTCTACGCCAACAAACCAGAAACGTTAGGGGACTTGGAAGCCAACATTCGTGGCGTTATTGCCAACATACGGCCCCATATGCTCGAAAAAGTGGTTGAAAATTGGACCTGTAGAATTGGCTTTATTCGAGCCAGCCGCGGCGGCCACATGCCCAAAATCATAATTAAACATTAATGGCATAAAATTATCCTTCTAATAAAGCCAAATTGATGGGCATTAAAACGATTTTCTTGTGTTTTATTTCAATTCAAAGCTCTATACCTCTAAAAAAACACCCTTTACTTGTGCGACAAAAGAAAATTGCTAAAAACCACAAGACTTGTATCGAACTCTTTCATTAGGTCGTTTCAGACACAGACCTATTATCAAACACACCTAAAATACGTAGGTTTGTGTCTAAAACGAGCTGCTGAAAGAGTTTGATGGAAGTCTACATGTAATTTAAATGGGTTTGATTATAGGTTTGTGTCTAAAACTAGCTACTGAAAGAAACCACTCAGTACTGAGCTGAAAGCGCTCAGTGGATTGACCCGCTCACAGCGCTCAGTGAGGTGAATCGTTCAATTGAACTAGTTCATTCATGAGCTACACAACTCTAGTCACTGAGAAAGCGACGTATGAAGTTGTGCACGCTTGTACGGAATTTTTACTGGTTTTTTGAGCACACGGAACGAAATTAAAGTTCAATTTTAATAAATTTGTGCAGCAAAAAAATAAAAATAATTATGGAAGCTAAGAAATATTTCGTGATGAAAAACGTTAAGGGCAATATGCAATGCATTTTATCCTATGAAACATTTAAAAATAATGGGGAAGATAATTTAAAAACACATTTTAATATTTTTCACAGAGCTGTGAATAAATTTAATTTGGAATTTATACACTACATTGTTGAATGGATTATTAGATTTGTTACTTTTTTCTTAAATTTTTATTAAATTGCTTTATTTATAAAAATATTCAAACAAGCGAGACGAAATACTCTCGAAGGCCAAACAACACACACAAGCCTGACCGCACTTAAGAAATAATTACGATGAAACATTTGGAAGGGAAACATTTAGTTTGGTAGCAATTTTCGGGTGGGGAAGAATCATTTTTGTGTTCGATACTCGGCGAAACGCTTTGTTTCCATATTCTTTGCTACATATACAAAAGAGAATTCTAGTTTTTTTTTTTCTTCTAAATGTTCGCCCGTCTAAACTCAGACATTATTTGCGTTCAAATATTTCATTCCAACTTAATTTCGAATGTTACCAAATCGAGTAATTTGTAGAAAACCAAATATATATTCAAATATATATTGGAATTCAATCCATCCCATTTTTCTAGCAGATGGTGTCTAAAAAAAGAAAACTTAAATACGGAAATTTGTCAGCTGCGTAAAGACTGTTGGATGCGCTAGTATGCTGGGGTGTTCTCCGGCTAGGGCCTGACATCTTGAGGTGGATTGAATTCCGTTTCCGAACGGAATTGAACTCTGTGACATGGCCGATTTACTCGTTTTTGAACATTTTTCGTGTTTAAAAAGGATTCGGTTTACAGAACAGTCCCGATAATCTCATATGGAATAATAGCTTAATTTATCTTATACTATGGTATGGCGGGTCGATTTTTTTTTTCAAAAAATCGTGTAGCACAAACGTAATCTTCACGAAATTCCGAGAAAATTCTCCAAAGAAACCGTGTGTCTAAAATAAACCTCTATACCGCGCCTCTTGACATGAAAATGTACTTTAGAAGTAAAATTTTTTTAAATTACAATTTTTTCAAATAGAAAAATGTATGTACTGAAATAAATGCTACTAAATTCTAATCATTATTCTTGCTCCCACATACGTATTCCCTGCTTTTAATTTTTCGCGGGCTTTATCCATAACAATTGGTTCCCAATTTTTATCGGGTTAAAGTCAATGTCAACAAGAAGTAGCTCAGGAAGAGGAAATACATTTTCATGTCGATAGGGTTTCTTTGCAAAATTTTCTTAGAATTATATGTAGATTTCGTATAGTAGTTTTTATTTTTTTTATCGATAAAAATCTACATACATATTTACATACATGCAAAAAATCAGTGTAATGTTTATCTCTACTATACGAATATATATTTCCACTAACCTTATTGATGACAATTTCCTTATGTGTTTGTGGTGATGTTTGCACCGAGCTCTTGTTTTCCATAGGTCCCTTTACAACTACGTATGTTTTTGGTTGAATATTTACAGAAGTTGAAGGGCTACCTGCTTGACTTAATGTAAATTTATTTTCACTTTGTTTCCTAGGAATCGGAGGCAATGCTGCTATGACAGGAGATAAAAAGTTTGCCTTTCCCATTATATGCACTTTGGAAGGTGTAGAACGAATTGTTACTCTATTAGGGTCTGATATAAGTTTTACAATAGATTTTTGTCGCTGTAATACACTTGAAGGTGAACACGTCGCAGCAGTCGACGTAACATTTGTTTTATTAGTTAATTCAAGAAGCTCGTCTTGATTATAATTACGTCTTGACTTTGAATTGACTCTACTTGCGCTCAGAGAGCGTTTGTGAGATTTCAGCAGCTTGACTTTACGTTTGCGTCCTTTAGGATTATTAACATCAAAATCTAAATCACTGTCACGATCATTGTCAGTTTCAGCTGAGTATTCTGTACCACTAAAATCGCTTTCATCTTCACCACATGGATCGTCTTCGTTTTCGTCAAATGATGATCGCAAATCATCTTCATTCACAAAATCGTCTTCTGAAATTGGCTTTCGATCTTTGATAACCTTATTTATTTTATGAGCTACAACAATTCCTTTGTCCTTTGTAAAAGAACTTGGTGAGAGATTGAATTTTTCGCCACTCTCTGATTTTGAATAAACATTTTGTTGAAGTTTCCTCCGCACAAGTATTTGTTTACCAGCTGATGATTGTAAAATGCTGATTTTACGATTTGCAGCTTGTCTTTCCATCTCTATTTTATCTGCAGCCAATTTAGCTTTCATTTGCGATGGAGATGTAAAAGGAGTGTAACAATGATCATTTTGTATGACAAACAACTGAAATTCGTATTCACTTCTGCTTTTTTTATCCGAATTTAACCCTGCCATTTCTGAAAAGTATAAGTTTTTCATTTAAACTGCAACGATTTGAAAAATATAAGTTAATTTCATACTAACTCAGAGCTTCTTTGATAATTTCTTTAGCATCCTCTGGGGGGTAAAACTCTTCTAAATGCAAACCGACAATTTCTGGACGTTCCTGTCTACGTTTACGTGCCTTTTTCTGTTTAGCGGAATTTCGGCTTCGACCTCTGCGAAGTGCTAATCTTCTTTGTTTTAATTTACTTTCATCGCTCGATTCATCAGATTCATGAAAACCTTTTCTTTCCTCGTTTTCATCATCATTTGAGGAATCACAATTGTTATCAGAATCCTCAGCACCAGACGAATTCTTGTCCTCATCTTCCGAATCACAACTATCGTTATCAGATCGAATTTCCTGCCTCCTTAACATTTCCTCCAATTTCTCTGTTTCTTTTTCGTCATCCTGCATGCTTGGTGTTGGTGACGTCAAGCGTACTACACTTATTGATGAAATTTTCTTTTCCTCTAATTGTTTAACGAAATACACACATAAATGAATGAAAATGCGTCTACTATTGGTTGATTGTACTTACCAATAAGATTCTCCAGGCCTTTATCGTCAAAACTTATTCCATTCTTACCATATACAACCACAAGGTTTGAAGCTGATACACTATCACAATCATTAGTATCCGTAGTCTGAGAACTACTCTCAATGAACACCGAACTAGACATTTTTACAAATATTTAGATGGTACTTGCTGCTTATACATACATACATGTGTGAAATAAGAGGACAATCACTGTAGTTTCTATACAAGGCTATTTTATTTTACATTTATTAAATTTAAAGGAATAAACTCGAAATTAGTTTATGCATACTAGTGTTTACAATTAATTATATTCATCCGCTAGGCTGATTTAAAAATTTTAATAATATATTGCCAGCAACGAATTTACAAAACAAAGTAAACACTAGAAAAACACATTTCTTCTACGCCTTATTCTTTGCTTCAGCGTCTTCCTTCATATATGCAAAATCCAAGTTTTCCACATTAACTTTTTCCCGAACAATTTTACATTCATTTAAAGCTATTTGAAAAATTTATATTTTTTATATACATATGTATTTAATTAGGAAATTTTTGTTTTTATGCCTATAAAAATATTTCTTGCTCTCGTAATGCAAGATAAAGCGCAAAAAGAAGAAAAGTGTATAAGTAGCAGTGCTGGTAACTTACTTCTTCAAAAATCGCTTATATGAAAAACAGTTATATTGCATAACTCCTATAGTACATATGTTAACATATATTGCAGTGAATGTCAAAATTATGTTATTTCCAATGGGGACAGCTCATTTTCAGAGCTCGCAATATATGAAGCAACAACATATCTTTGCCAGCAAACTGGGTGGTAATTCTTGTTTAGTTTTTTGTATTGCGTTTGACATTTCGATAATGTTATATTAAAGTTGAAAAAGAAAGATAATCTCTTGAATAAATATAATAAAATATTTAATGCAGTAATTTTAAATTGAAAGCAACAACAATTTTTTTATTTTATTAATGTTTTCAATATTAGTTGTCAATTAAACGTTATTGTTTTTGTACTTTTAACGTTCTTCCATTCCTTGCGCAGCTATGGTTACCGTATTTTTGTATAACAAATCCTTACACTACGACCACACGAGCAATTTGATGTGTCTTAACACAAGCAATAAAGACGGCAGAATGATGACGTCAAATTGCTTGTATTCAAAAATGTATTTAGAGGTGGTGAACACGTATATTCAAAAATATATTTTCTTTTTATTCAAATAAAAACTTAAATTATCAATAATTAGATCCTTTTCTTATTTTATATTTGTAATAGCTGCGTTTGATTTTTTAAATCAAAAAAAAATGTTACCAGATTATTGGCCGCGCTGGCATGCTGGCGGTTTGCTCCGGCTGAAGCTCGCCGTTGGGGAGGGATCTTGCCAACCTTTCTAGTAATCACAGCCACAAAAAAAATATCATGCCAGCTGCTCTTTGGTGTCCTAAGAGAAAACAAAATTTATAATAAAAATAAAAAAAAAAGGAGCCGAAGCAAGTCTGGTTTACTCCCTGCACATACACACTATAAAACCCTCTGGCTGATGTTCTGCCAGGCCATTTGCCCACCCCTACTGAACTCATGTAAGTTCACCATGGCATCATGAGACAAATTTTGATGCCCCAAATACGAAACCCCTTTTTCATTACCTTCCCCTTTTACTTACCGCAAAAAAAAAACTTAAGCCTTCATGTTTAAAACAAACTGAAATTTTCTAACAAAGCAATACTTTTACATACATCATGATTTATTAAATATAATGTTAACAAAAAAAAAACTTTTCAAAAGCAAATCATTATTTTGTAAATTATTGACAATGTAAGAATTATTTGAAATTTAAAAAAAATGAAAATATAAAATTGCCGTTGAATAAAAAAACAAGTTTTGTATTATAATTTAATTACCATAGTAAAAATTTGAATTAATAAAAAAAACATATGTATGTATTAAGAAAAATTTCACAATTGATATTTATACAATTTTACTTTGTGTATTTAAAGATTTCTTGATATAAAAAAAAAACGCTTTTATTTTTGCCAACTCTTAATTTTGGGCCAAGATGGTCATTGGTATGGCCGTCTGTTCGTGGCTGTGTCCACAGTTCACGTTAGCTTCAGTTAAGTCAAATAAAACAATCTGCTTATACACGCACTATATATATTTCACTTTTTTTTATATATTTTATTTATACAAAAAAAATATTTAGGGAAACTTTATATGTGTATATGGGATTAAACTCCCTACCCGAATTCGCTTAACTATGGCTTGAGCTCAACCCTACAGTAAGTGCCGCGCACTTTAGCCTAAAAACTGCTAAAGGACTGTAAAAAAAACGTAAGTAATCCCTAGCGATTTATTTTATATAAAATATTTAAACAAAAAAAAAGTTAATATATATAAAAATTTTATTCAGTTCAGTCTGTCTATGTCAGTGGTATTTCGTCCTTGGCACGATACCTGACTTTTTCTTAACTTTCAGCACTGGTGGATGATGGAGTTTGGTGGCGTTTACTGCCCACTATTTCTGGTGGTTCCCCTCTATTCTGGTGGTAGGAAAACTTCAGCACCTCTTGGCTTATTCACTGGCTGGTAAATATGGCTGCTTCCTTCTTTTGATTGATTTTGTGTTTTTTTTTTGTTTGGCCAATTATAATTAACTTGATTTTTTTTTTTTAAAAATGTTTAATTGCAATGTCTTGTTCTGTTTTTTTTTTGTTCTTTTTGTTAAATAACAAAACACTTGTATTTATTTAAGGTGTATCTGTATACATATATTTTTTTTTTTAGATTTTTAAATAAATTTGCAAAACTGTTATTAAACTTAACAAAACACTGGCCTTTTTCTTCCGTTCACTTTGGTAGGTCTATCAAGAATGAACAAAATCACAAAATCCACTCTTGCGGTGTCCGTGCCAAATCCCGTTTCTCTTTTATTTTTTTTTTTTTTATTTTATTTGTTTTTTTTTTTTATATGTAAATGTTGACCCTTGGTGAAGCCTTCCACCATTTTCGGTAACTTCCTTAGTCCCTCCTAAACATTTTTCTTTTCTTTTTCAGCTATCATCAGCTGTTTTCCTCCTCTTACTTAAACAGTCACAATTAATTGATAGCATTAATTTTCTTCTTTATGCTTTATCAAGCACACTGCCTTACCCATTTATAGGGTGCACATTACAAAACCACACCATTCCTGGAGACTAACTAGCTTTCCAGGATGGGATGGAAAAAGTGCACTAGCCTGTAGCTATTTGCTCATTTGGATATTTTGGGTATTTTCCGAGCCGTCTCAGGGGAAATAAAATGATCTGTCATCCCTATTTTAAATTCACCACTTTAAACAATTTTGTGGATTCTGGCAACACTGAAAGTTTGTAGGAATGAACGAAACTGGACGAAACTATTTCTTTGTAGTACGCGTGGTTGTAAGAAAGCAGAAGTAAAAGGTATGTAAAAAAAAAATTTCTACAATAAGAATTATTTAGTGCATATAGCATAATATTATAATTTAACTTCTTTATTTTTCAGCTACCATTGAAGACGAGGTCGTCACAAGGAGTTAAAAAGGTAAGTACGAAAAGATAATTTGTTCATTGACAATTTTTTTTTTATTTGTATAGTAATACCAAATATAGGCCTGCATGAGTATACGATTTGTGCTTGTATATTTTTTTTCTCTGGGTGGTATAACCAACGCTGGAACAGTGGAAATATGTAAGTTTTTTTTTTTTTCTCTACTTTTTTTTTTTTTATTTTTTATTTTTTTTTTTATATACTTTTATTGTAATTTATGATACTAAATTACAATCCATGTGCTTGCTTCTAAAAAAAGGTGTGCATATTCAAATTGTGAAATGAAGTGCAGGGACTAAGACCACCGAAAATTTAAGTAAACTTTCATTTTCGGCGAATAGTACCCCCTACAAAAAAATGTGATTGATGGGACTTAAAGCCTCCAATAAGTATTTAAAATTCATTTGTTGTATATATTCTCAATTCGTTCCCCTGTTGAAGACTTTAAGGGTTACCTATCAAAAACTGACTTATCCTATTTTTCTTAATACTAATCACAGTTTTTCCACAGGTTAGACAAATTCAAAGAAGACCTGGGCCTGTGAAGAAACCCTTGAGAGCCACACTAATTCATTGGTACTTCATCTGAGTGAGTGGATCTCAAACCAAATACATATATTTATATTATTATATGAAACTAAGTATAAATAAACTAAAGTCCTATTTATTATTTTACAGATTTTGCTTCATCAATAATCATTACCATCACAAAATAAGAAGTAGCTCCAACACTACCCCATCAACATATTTACTTTCAACAAATCATCATATTGTAAGTCTTAATTTCTAAGTTATTTATTTAATTAGAAGTAGCTATATTTTATATTCTAAGCACAGGGTCAATCTTATGTACACCTTCGCAGCATAAATTTACATATTTATCATATCAGACAGAAGCAGGCCTTTTATAAACATAAAAATTTAAAATTTACCTTCGCTTTGACTCGCCTTAAGACGGACTGGTTTCGTAATGTCCTAGGTGACTAATGGCCTCTAGCTCTTAATGACATAGTTTCCTAGAGTGTCGACGGGGCCACACCAATAGGTACATTATGAGTTGCTAATGTAACTACATAGCTAGCAACGCTGGCTTGAGTCGGTGAGGTACAAAATTTTCATTCATACTTTCAGTATATAAGGCTATTGCTTCTGGTATAAAAGTTATATGTGTATATTGCTGCATATGGTGAAGTACATAAGTTTGATCAGGTATATACAAAAATTTTTAAGTAGATAAGTGTTTATTATATTAACGCGTTTACTTGACCGGACTGTAAGACGAACTATTGCTTTAGATCTTTCCCGTGAAATATTCCCAACGATTTGCCCTTTAAATCTTCTACCTCATATAAACTATTTCCAACAGGTTTTACTATTCGACACTTTACAAATTTGCGTGAAAGTTTCGCGTTGAATCCGCCCTTAAAATTACTTTGCTGGAAATTCCTACGGTAAACTTCCTGCCCTGGAATAAATTTAACTAGCCTGCAACGCGTGTTATACGTCTTTTCGTTGCGTAGGTACGCTTTATGTAAAGTTTCGCGCATTTTATGCCTTATTAGTGATAATTTATCAGCTGCTGATATATCCAGCTCGTGGTCATCTAAACTTTTCAGCTTTCGGGCTAATTTATAAATACTGCCATGGCCAATCATGTTCATACCGAACAGAGCAAAATAGGGAGTAATTCCAATTGAACTTTGAACTGATGATCTCAATGAAAATTCTATTTCGGACAAATGTTTGTCCCAATCAGACTGATCACCCAGCAGGTATGAACGTACTGCTGCCAAAATAGATTGGTTAACACGTTCCGACGCGTTCGCTTGCGGTGAATGCGTTGCCGTTCGCATATGTTTTACGCCAAAATTGGATACCAAGCCTGCAAACTCTTTACTCGTAAATTGTTTACCATTATCTGATACGATCGTCTCTGGTGTTCCGAATTTATGGAATACTTCACTTATTAAAAATTTTACAACGTTTTTAGTACTAGCTTTTGGCATAGCCTTAAGAAGTACAAATTTAGTGAGATGATCTAGTACAATTAGAATAAAACAGTTTCCATTTTTCGAACGTGGGTAAGGGCCGAGGAAATCAATGAAAATTCGTTGAAACGGACGTTCACTGATTATTTCTGCCCCCAGAGGCGGTCGTAGAGTGATATTAGCAGGCTTCGATTCTTTGCATGTTTGACAATTGTTCACGAATTCGCGGACCTGAATGTTTTGATTTGGCCAGTAAAAGTACTCCTTTATTCTTCGGAGAGTTTTACCAACGCCTCCGTGAGATGCCAGCGGTGAGTTGTGAGATTTGTCTATGATGGTTTTAGTCAATTCCTGAGGCACCCATATTTTCCATGAGAAGTCCTCATTTAAGGCTACACCATCATAAGGTCGTGCTCGCTTGTATACTATACCGTCAACTACTTTTAAGTCTGGCAACCGTTCAGAATTTGTTTCTATAGTAGAGACAAGTTCCAAATAGTCACTGGACTTAAACGGACTTGATTCGAGGTCGATCAATCCTTCTACATCTGCTGAGACTTCATCCATGACGTAGCGTGATAGAGTATCGGGTACTACATTTTGTTTCCCCTGTCTATGTTCAATGGTAAAATCATAAGATTGCAGATTTAGACTCCACCGAGCTAACCGGCCAGTAAGGTCCTTGTGTGACATAAGCCACTTCAGACTACTGTGGTCCGTTATCACGGAGAAGGGCATAAGTTCTATATAGGGCCTAAACTTCTTAATCGCCATGACAACCGCTAGACATTCACGTTCAGTGACAGAATAATTCCTTTGTGCCGATGTTAATTTCTTAGAAAAATATGCGATTGGGTGTTCATCGCCAGAATCATCTTTCTGGAAGAGGACAGCTCCAACGCCTACATCTGAAGCATCGCACTGGACGTAAAAATGCCTAGAAAAGTCAGGGTGAATAAGCAGTGGGCTCGTAATCAGAGCTTTCTTGAGCCGATCAAACGCAACTTTAGCTTCATCTGAAAACTTGAATTGCTTCCCCTTCTTTAGCGTGTCATTGATTGGAGCCGCAATGGTGGCATAGTCTGATATAAATTTTCTATACCAGCCTGCTGCCCCCATGAAGCTCCGCACTTGCTTAGCTGTTTTAGGGTAAGCAAAACGAGTAATCGTGTCCACCTTAGCCGGATCAGGTTTTAGTTTGCCACCTCCTACTATATAACCTAGATATCGTAGTTCCTTAAAACAAAATTTAGATTTTGCCACATTGATGGTCAACCCTGCTTCTGATAGACAACTAGCCACTCGTGATAACAATTCTAAGTGTGTTGCAAAATCTGGAGATACTATCAATAGATCGTCTAAATAGACGAAAACTCGATCACGAAGTGCTGCAGGGATCACCTTATCCATTAAACGGCACATCCTCTGGGCTGCATTACACAATCCAAAGGGCATGACCGTGTACTGGTAAAGCGGTCTTCCCGGCACCGTGAAAGCAGTTTTCTCCCTACTAGACGCATCTAGTGGTATCTGCCAGAATGCGTCTTTAAGATCGACACTAGATATGAAAATCGTATCTCCCAAGCGACTAAGCAAACCCTCAATGTGTGGCAGAGGATAGGCATCCTTGACTGTCAGCGCATTGAGCTTTCGAGCGTCCAAACACAGCCGATTCTTTTCGCCCTTGCGAACCAAAGTCACCGGGTGGCTCCAAGGACTCTCGCTGAGCTCAATGACACCAAGGTCAAGCATCCTATCAAGTTCTGCGTACATTAATTTCTGCACCGCCGGAGAGACAGGGTAGTGCCGATTTTTCACTGGAATTGCATCACGAGTGTCTATGTGATGCATTTCTAAATTTGTCTTGCCAAGGCCCTTTTTACTATAGCAGGGGAACAGCGATATGACATAATCTAATCTTTGTCGCTGTTCTTTTGACAGCTCATGGCACACAACCTCTAGATTATTTTCAGTCTCTTCAACGAGACTAACTCCATTTGTCGTTAGACTGTCTAGGTTGGCAAACATTTTAAAAACCTTCATAAAGTCGATACCCAAGAATAGCTCACGACTCAGAGTAGGAACTAAATAAAACATTATGACCTGCGTTGTTTGGCCAAATGTTACAGGTACCCGTACACGACCGACAATATTATGAGCGGTACCGTCTGCCGTTTTAATTTCGGTATAAAAGTCGTGAACCTGTAGTTCTGCCCTTTTTACAAAATCCATACAATTGCGGCCTAAACATGTTACAGTCGCCCCACTGTCCAAAAGACCTTCAATTTCAATGCCACCTACACTAATCTTTGTATATAGGCGGGAATCTCTTCCCTCGTATATACACGCGGACGAAATTTCATGTCTCAAACGCTTACGTAATTTGTATCTTTCACGTGCCTTTTTGATGCGCGTTGACACTGTGCCAAAAATTTTCCGTTTAGCCTCATTGTATTCTTGGATTCGAATATGAAGAGGCTTAAGCTCTCTTACTTTGGGCTTCGTTTCAATGCTACTATTTAAACGACTACTATTTTCTAAAATTCTAATATGACTTACTGGAGATGATATTTGTTGAGCAATTTCTGGGTTTACACAGCGGTCGACCGCGCCTCCCCAGATTGAGACGGGTACCGTTGTTTGTTTCCCTGACATTTAGGGCACTTAGGAGTGACAACGTTTTCTCTACCACACCTAAAACAAAACTGTCTTGTAATGGGTTCAGGGCAATCAAAAAAACTATGCCCAACAACTTTACAGTTCCAACATGTGTAACCACTTGTGGAACGAATCCCATCTACTTCCAAATCAATCAAGGGCAAATCATCCTCCTCGTAGGTAAGCTCATTCACTCGCTGCGGTAAATTTGGACGCTGCTGATATAACATGCGCTGGTTAGCCAACAAATTTTCCGCACGCCGCACTTCGCGACAAAATTCGGATAACGTTTTCATTCTCATGGAGAATACCATCTGTGCCAGTGAAGGTTTTAGGTTACCTCTCATTATATCTACCAATTGCTCCTCTGCATATGGACTCGCTTGCTGATTTCTCAGTTTTATTACCGCGTTATAAAATTCATCAAATGACTCATTTGGTCTTTGCCTTCGATTCAAAATTCGCATTTGCACCTGATGCTCTTCCTCAAATTGGCGGTATTGATTCACAAGGGCTTTCTCGAGCTCCTCCCAAACACTAATATGCACTATTTTGCGATAATCCCAATACCAATCAAGTGCTGGGCCCTCTAACAAGAGATGAAAACTGCGAAGAATTTCGCCATCAGTGCAATTGTAGTCTCTACGCAAAGCTCCTACTCTGAAAATGAACTCTTGCACATTCATTGTTTTATTTGTGCCATCAAATTTTACACCCCATTTTGCCAGTTTGAAGCTATCTAGTAATTCCGATTGACTAGCCCTAGACGTTGACGGGTTATAGGGTTGATTTTGTGGTGGCTGAAAAACAGGTACAGACCATGCGTCTTGCTGATGACCTACAGCTGGATAGAAAGCAGTAGCGCCACTTTGTCGAGGCATCTGGCTCCGCATTTGATTTCTATACGCTTGTTGATATGGGCCTTGTGTCATCTGTTGCACCTGCGGCTGCGGCGGTATGGCTTGCGGCCTCTGCCAACCATTATGTGGTGGCTGATAGTCATTTGACAAAATAATTGGCGGTTGTTGTTGTACTGGTGGTTGTTGACACTGCAGATTTGCTTGTACACGTAAATACGGTTGTTGAGTTGGCACATTCGTTTGTACGCTTTGCTGATTATTTGCAGTTTCGTGCTGGTAATGCGGTGCTGGAATTAATGGAGGCATTAATTGTGCTGCTCGAACATAGGTATTTGTTTGTAGGTGTTGTTGTTGCGGTTGATGTGGTTGGCTCCCAGTCACAACAGAAGGCCGGAAACCAACTGGTGGCTGGGAAAATGTTGACTGAGCTTGTGATGATTCAGGAGCTATGCCATCTACGACATGTGTTGTTACAATATTTGTCGTTGGTACACGATTGTCAGCTGCCGCCTCGGCCATGGCCTGTTTTACTTCAAGCAGGGCTCTTTGTATTTTATTATCGACCTCCTGGAGCCATTTTGTCTGACACAAGCCCATGGAGGCTTCAATGATTTGTAGAATTTCACTGAGACTTTGAGAACGTTCGGCATTTCCATTGGCTTCAGCTCTCTCCTGCGATTCACTACTAGTATGATTATTCGTACTGTTAAATGTGGGAGACCCTACAACTTGTTCAGCACTTCCAGAGCTAATTGGTAATTCCTGTACCATTGCTTGAACAGGGTTCATTGTAGTATATGTTGTTGTTGCTGGAACAGGTGAAGTGTTTGTCACTGCCACTGTAGTAAAAGCATTCGTACCACAAGTGGTGACTGCACTGGACGTAGGAGTGTTATTGGTGTCAGATAACATTCTACTCATACTTCGAGTCTCTACTACCATTAAAAGAAAAACTGACTAAATAACTATTAAAAAAACAAAAATTTATTTTCTGATAAACAGAAGTTAAACACAACCCTTATTTCTTAGGATGTATAATGATGAATAATAAAATTGTATAAAATGTGTAATTGCCAAATAGCACAAAAAAAATTTCCTTTGACTGTTTGACACTGAAATAACTGGGATCCAGTCGATTTCAAAAAAAATAAAAATGAAAAGGTTAATATTTCACTGTATGCGGCAGTATTCAAGGGGAAAATAAAATGAAAAAGGTATACATATATATATTTATAAGCAGATTCTGCAAATAAAAATCGTTCCTAGATGTTTGAAAAAAAATTATGAGGATTCGTTTTAAATAAACATAAATTTCCTCATAAAAGTTTCAAAAAAAAAAAAAAACGTTTGCATCTACAATTTGTATTGACAAATTCTACTTTTAAATTTTAGATTTTATACATGTGTGTGTATTTTAGTAAATACTTTTGATTTTCTTTTGTTTGTTTTTGGAGTAAACTTATTAATGTTTTGGTAAAATATATAAAACGAAAAAAAACAAAACGGATACTATCAGCACCAAGCGATATTATTGCACTGCAGCTTAAAACTAAAAGACGCAAGTTTTAAGGACTAGCCACAATTATCCCTGTAATGCCAATTTCCCTCACTTTATCCTCATTATATTATATATATATATATACGTAGGTAATAAGATTTATGTTTTAGTCTACTAGTTATTCACTAATTCGTAAATTATCAAAATTTTATTCCGGTCATATGCTCCACTATTAACCTTTTATATCACCCTGAGCAATTAAGGAATATATGTAAATGTAAACAGAAGAAAGCTTTAAGCCTCAAGTTGTTATAAAAAGTAATATCCCATGGATCCATAAGTGCTTATGAGACACTCATCCACTTCTAATGTCGCAACGCGCACCGTGGTTCTGAGCCACTAGTGTCGGGACTTACATAAGTGTGGGTGAGATGGCTCATAATCACTTCGTGGATTCCACATTGTAGCACATGACAAAAATTTTAAACAAAAGAGTACATTTTTTTCGCAAAATAACGTTGCTACTAGTTGAGGACTCTTTATTTAACTCAACTGGACATACGCCTATGCAAAGTAACGAACTCTATTGCATTTACCTACTACCTATTCAGACTTGCTTAGGGCCCCACGTTGGGCGCCATTTTTGTAATAGCTGCGTTTGATTTTTTAAATCAAAAAAAAATGTTACCAGATTATTGGCCGCGCTGGCATGCTGGCGGTTTGCTCCGGCTGAAGCTCGCCGTTGGGGAGGGATCTTGCCAACCTTTCTAGTAATCACAGCCACAAAAAAAATATCATGCCAGCTGCTCTTTGGTGTCCTAAGAGAAAACAAAATTTATAATAAAAATAAAAAAAAAAGGAGCCGAAGCAAGTCTGGTTTACTCCCTGCACATACACACTATAAAACCCTCTGGCTGATGTTCTGCCAGGCCATTTGCCCACCCCTACTGAACTCATGTAAGTTCACCATGGCATCATGAGACAAATTTTGATGCCCCAAATACGAAACCCCTTTTTCATTACCTTCCCCTTTTACTTACCGCAAAAAAAAAACTTAAGCCTTCATGTTTAAAACAAACTGAAATTTTCTAACAAAGCAATACTTTTACATACATCATGATTTATTAAATATAATGTTAACAAAAAAAAAACTTTTCAAAAGCAAATCATTATTTTGTAAATTATTGACAATGTAAGAATTATTTGAAATTTAAAAAAAATGAAAATATAAAATTGCCGTTGAATAAAAAAACAAGTTTTGTATTATAATTTAATTACCATAGTAAAAATTTGAATTAATAAAAAAAACATATGTATGTATTAAGAAAAATTTCACAATTGATATTTATACAATTTTACTTTGTGTATTTAAAGATTTCTTGATATAAAAAAAAAACGCTTTTATTTTTGCCAACTCTTAATTTTGGGCCAAGATGGTCATTGGTATGGCCGTCTGTTCGTGGCTGTGTCCACAGTTCACGTTAGCTTCAGTTAAGTCAAATAAAACAATCTGCTTATACACGCACTATATATATTTCACTTTTTTTTATATATTTTATTTATACAAAAAAAATATTTAGGGAAACTTTATATGTGTATATGGGATTAAACTCCCTACCCGAATTCGCTTAACTATGGCTTGAGCTCAACCCTACAGTAAGTGCCGCGCACTTTAGCCTAAAAACTGCTAAAGGACTGTAAAAAAAACGTAAGTAATCCCTAGCGATTTATTTTATATAAAATATTTAAACAAAAAAAAAGTTAATATATATAAAAATTTTATTCAGTTCAGTCTGTCTATGTCAGTGGTATTTCGTCCTTGGCACGATACCTGACTTTTTCTTAACTTTCAGCACTGGTGGATGATGGAGTTTGGTGGCGTTTACTGCCCACTATTTCTGGTGGTTCCCCTCTATTCTGGTGGTAGGAAAACTTCAGCACCTCTTGGCTTATTCACTGGCTGGTAAATATGGCTGCTTCCTTCTTTTGATTGATTTTGTGTTTTTTTTTTGTTTGGCCAATTATAATTAACTTGATTTTTTTTTTTTAAAAATGTTTAATTGCAATGTCTTGTTCTGTTTTTTTTTTGTTCTTTTTGTTAAATAACAAAACACTTGTATTTATTTAAGGTGTATCTGTATACATATATTTTTTTTTTTAGATTTTTAAATAAATTTGCAAAACTGTTATTAAACTTAACAAAACACTGGCCTTTTTCTTCCGTTCACTTTGGTAGGTCTATCAAGAATGAACAAAATCACAAAATCCACTCTTGCGGTGTCCGTGCCAAATCCCGTTTCTCTTTTATTTTTTTTTTTTTATTTTATTTGTTTTTTTTTTTATATGTAAATGTTGACCCTTGGTGAAGCCTTCCACCATTTTCGGTAACTTCCTTAGTCCCTCCTAAACATTTTTCTTTTCTTTTTCAGCTATCATCAGCTGTTTTCCTCCTCTTACTTAAACAGTCACAATTAATTGATAGCATTAATTTTCTTCTTTATGCTTTATCAAGCACACTGCCTTACCCATTTATAGGGTGCACATTACATATTGCACTTTTATTGATTTTATGTAGTTAAAACTTTTGTTTTCTACTTTTACGTTGAAAAAAATTCAATATAATTTGTATTTGACAGCATGTGTTAAGAGATTATTGCTCAGCAATGTATCTTAACAGTTCGTCGCCTTAGAATAGGTTTGGATTTCTCTTGTCCTTGCACCACCACTTCCGACACATGTTTTGAAGAAAATTTAAAATTTTTGTGAGCTTAAGCTCACTACTACTTTATTGTAAAAGTAAGAATACATTTTGTGCCACATACACCAATTTTTTTAATTTATTTTCAAAAAGTAGCTTTTTGTGCTCCATACGTATACCTAACATAGCGTCTACAACTGTGATTAACTCTGACATAATATGTGAGAAAACGTCGGCAGAATAACAAAAATAAAATGCCGATATTTCTCTTCATCTTATACAAGAGGACAACGTAATTTAACTTTTCTTATAACATTTCATTTTATGCAAATTTTCATCGAGTTAACATGTTTTATTTTTGTATAATTAGTTATTTTATTTACACTTTTTCACACAAACTTTGATTTATAAATCAATTAAACACATTTAAACATATAAAATCCCAAAAAATTTGTTCAAAGCATAGTTTTTCATTTATTTTAATAAACACTCATCGTATAAGATTGTTGTTATAGGATTTCTTATAACAACGCTCTCATGAAAAATCTTATAAGATTGAGATAACACTAATTTGAAGTCTACACGTAACATAATTATCTCTGCGATTGAATTTGACGCTCTCATTTTACATATTATGTTAGGTGTAGACTCTGTGTTACTGCTGTGTCACAGCTGTGAATTGAGAATTTTATTGTTTTGTTTATTTTTCTTGCTGACAGAGAAATAAGTCGATCGTTTAACGCCGACCAAGAAGACACCGCCGTAATATTTTTAACTATCGATCCGCTTACACACTTACACTGAAATGGGATATAAACGATATGCCAAATTAAAGGTATAAAGGCGTAGTTTGAGCCACAATTGGTCCGGTCCCCGAACAAATTGTTATTTTTGCTTAACTTTAAAATATATATGAAGAGTGAAATGTTAATGTAAACTTGTAAATACTTTATTAGTCATGTTTTAGACTTGGCAATTTTTCTTGAAGCAGTTATCTTCAATTCTCTTTTAAAACTGCTCGCTTGTTTACACTTAGACAGTTTCTTGTTCAATTGTCTTATTATTTTAATGCTGCGAATGAAATAACAAAAGAGAATTGAAGTAACTTTTCTGTACAAGCAAGTCAGTACCCCTCTCCTTTCTTCTTTCCTCTCTCTCCCATAAACTCAGACTTGCTTCAAGAAAAACTGCCGAGTCTAAAACATGAGTTAGGAATTTTTTAGTTTGCTTTATTCAAAACCTTAAAAATAAATATATTTGATGCTAAAAAAACATTGTTTTTTTGTTATATTTAATAAATTTTCGGATATATTTAAATTATAATTGCCAGTACTAATTTAAGTTTGCCAAATTAGTTTGTTAACTTGAAAATCCTCTCCCATATACGAAAAAACAAGAAGAGCATGTATTCATCATAAATGAGCATCTTTCTACAGATATTGCCATATAAATATAATAATTTCAGATTTTTTGACTTGGCATCACTATAATTTAGTGCTCAAACCAAGAAAAAACTCATTTTCTCAACTGCACAGTCTGCAAAAGAGAGAATATGGGTCTAGTTCTCTTTAATATGAGTGAAATTAATTTAGTTTGATATCTTTAGTTTGTTAACTTCACGGAGATCTTGTCTGATGCATACACATTTTTGACAATTACTTTGTAAAGCTATGTGAGAAGCACAGAGTTGCCACAGAGTTTTTCCTAATGCCTGTAGTAAATGTGCCTTGCACTTACTCGAGAAAAACAAGTAGTTGAAATGTATTTAATGTAAGGAATGAAATTAAATGATTTTTGTTATATTCAAACATGCGTAATTAAGGTTTCTTTTATTTTATTTTAGTGTTTAATAAGTTTATATTAAAACAATTAGGGCCGTTTTCACAACTTGCCTTTAGTTAAAGGTGGGATTTTGTCTGCGGGATAAATATCTATCCATTATTAAAATAATAATAATATTTAATGGATAAAAAAATAATAAATATATTTTTTTATAATGCCAATCCATTTATCGGACAAACAAAATCCTGCCTTTAGCTAAAGACAAGTTGTGAAAATGGCCCTTAATCGGCGGCTTTGTCTGGGTGACGATGTTTTTGCTTAACAGTCGCCGATTAATTTTTCTTACGACGCACAGTGCTTTGAGCCATGGACAAAAATTAAAAAAAAAATTAAAGTGTTTTATATCGCAATGAAAATAATGTTATTCAATAGATAACAATACAGTTCCGAAAAAAAAATAATTTTGTGGTAATAACACGCTTAAAATCCTCCAGAGGGCGCCAAATTCAGATAATTTTTCGTTGGCATTAATGGCCACCAAATTAAGCTCTTAGTGCTTTGGAAAAATGGTTGTAAAAAATAAATTTTTTTTAGCTAGGACCACAAGATTTCGCCATTTGATAGGCTATTAGTTAGGCTACAAACATCATACAAAAAATTAGAAAAAATTTCATGATAAAATTGTTTTTTACTTATTTATATAAACGCAACCCATTCAAACAAACTTTGAAAATCGCCAGGTTTTGATGGATATTTAAAAAGTTTAAACAAAAATGGGTTGTTGGTTTTTTTCTGATTTTTTAAGCTGATATTGTTCTCTAATAACTGGCATGAAAAAAACGTAAAAAATTTTGCCACATCTTAAAATTTTTTTTTTTTTTTAAATATACTATTTTTTTCAAATTTTAGTTTTAGTTTTATGGGCTTAAAAAAATTATCGTAAAAATTAAGTTTCTGAGCAAATAGGTTATAGTTATATGCTTCTTTTAGGTTGATTAAATTTGTAATTAAACACATAAAACTTAAGAAATCCGAAGTACCGTAGTTATTTTGTACAGCTTTGAGAAACGCATATTTTTCAATTAGATTATAAAAAAAATTAACAACTTCAAGTAATCAAAATTAAAAAAAGGTAAAAAATGTATTTTGGGTTTTTTCTGTTTTTGTAAATATATATTATATTCTTTCAATTTATGAAGAAAAAATTGGAAAAAAGTTGCCACAACTGTTAAAAATTTGCATTTTAAAAAATCATAATTTCCTTTGATTTTTGGTTATCTCTATGTATATTATAAAAATAATATGTAAGTTTGCTCATTTGTTTAGCGTTCATTACGCTTAAACGGACCAAGCGATTTTAATGAGATTTTGAAGAAAAATAGATTTTTACCTCTAGAGTACTACAGACTATGACTTGGACCAGGAGTGGGTCCACAGGGCGAGCTAGTGTTTAAAATAATAATGAAAAATACAATGCAATGATACATGGGATTAAACTCATATTGTTTAAAAAAAATAAAATTAAATTTGATTTTAAACTCAAATAAATGTAAGTTACTTATTTTGCCGCAAGAGGGCACTAATATTACATACTTACTTCTTAACCGCATGAGGGCATTAAAATCATATGATTTTATATTGGCAAAGTTTCATTGATTTGTTTTGTTCATTATATACCGTTAGTTTTTATATCTGTTGTTTTAAGAAAATAATAAAAAATAATAATTATAAACATATTAAGAAACGTTTAAGAAATTAAGTTTTGAATTAATATAAATTGTGTACCACAATGTCTGTTATTTTATATAATTCAGATTTAATTGACTGTTGGTTAACAGCAACCTTTGAGGACAAAGAAACAGTGATATATAAATATATTCACAGAAAAATAGCTAGTTTAAATTTGATAAAAATGCATTGTTGCAAAGTATTCATTTTTTTAATGTCAAAATGACAAAATTTTAGAGGGAATGTAAATCCAACAAAAAATATTTTGAACAAATGTATTCTTCCTGGTTAAGTACAAAGTTTTTTGATTCAGATAATGTAAGTTATTTAATTTTTTTCGTTATTCTTAAATTATTAAATGCAATTAATGCTAACTTTTAGCAACCTAGCACAAGTAAAATGTCTCGAGAAAGTAAATCGACAGAAGTTTTAAATATAGCTGAAACTCCAAGAAATGATGTAGAATTAATCGATGTGGAGAGTTTTACAAAAGCAATGCCTAGAAAAAGGGGTAGGCCGATGAAAGCATTCAATAGTAGTGCAAAAAAATCCAAACATCGAAGAGTAGCAGACTTGATATCAAAGTATTCTCTTGAAGAACTAGAATTTGCCGTAAAAACACTAAAACAAAAGTATCACTCTAGTTCAGAAACCTGTGTGTCCAATGCAGATTGTTTATCAACAACAGAAGCTTTGGCACTTTATGTAGATTTAGATTTGTCGGAAAGAAAATACATTGTGCTACGTAAAACAATCAATGAGCTACATCCGGATTGCTTGCCATCTTTGTACACCTTACAAAATGAGAAAAAAAAAATGGTTGCACCTGTAACCGTAACCGAATACTCAGCTGAAGTTGACTTAAGGACCTTGATGCGTAGAACTGCAGAAGGTGTACTTCAACAGTAAAGTTAATGTTAAAATAAATAAAGTCTCCCTTATTTGCAAGTGGGGCATGGGCGGGAGCTCCGGTCATAGCCGCTATAAACAAAAATTTGAAACTGAAAGTTATACAGATGAATTTATGGTTTTTGTTGCATTTGTACCCCTGAGGTAAACTAATAAAACACTTGTTTAAGAATATGATATTAGCAATTTTTAATAAATAATTAATATTGTAGAATGGTAGATTTAACATCCCAAAAAGATTTGTGGTTTAATAGAGTGCCATCCTTCACCTTGTATTGTAGACCTATAAAATTTATATTTGAGAAAGAGAATCCAAATTTGATTAAAGAAGTTTTTGGTCAAATAGATACGTGTATGAAAAGCTTAGAGGCCGACATAATTGAAATGAATGACGTTTTATTCGAAGTTAAGTACGAAATGCATTGTACAATGTTAGACGGTGCAGTAGCAAATATACTAAGTAACACAAATTGCACTAGCCGATGTGTTATTTGCAAAGCATCTCCAACGGAGATGAACAATGTAAACATTTCAAAAGTTCCATGTCCTGACAATTATAAATACGGTTTATCCACTTTGCATTGCTGGATAAAATGTTTCGAGTGCCTGTTGCATATAGCTTATCGTATTCCGTTCAAAACTTGTAGAGTATGTGCAGAAAATAAACAAGCATTTATTGAAAACAAAAAAAAAAAAGAATTCAGAAGGAATTTAAAATAAAAACTGGTCTTATTGTAGACGAAGTAAAAACAGGATTTGGTACAACAAATGATGGAAATACCGCCCGCCGATTTTTCAAAAACAGTTCGGTATCGGCAGAAATTATACTGAAGGTACTATCATGTAGTTTCCCAATCAATACAGAAACTTTTAATGAACTTTTGCTAGCAACAAGAGATATATATTTAAATAATTACGGATGGTACTATATGCCTAGCACTGTTCACAAAATCCTAATACATCGAAGTGACATTGCTCAGTTTTTTGACTTGCCAATAGGTATTAAAATAATTATTTAATTTAAGTAACATATTATTTAAAGTTTCTTTGCAGGTTGCTTATCCGAGGAAGCTCTGGAAGCCAATCATAAAAATGTGAGGAAAGCACGGCTATGTCATACAAGAAAAACGTCTAGAAAAGACACCAATAAAGACTTAATGGCACATTTGTTATTAATATCAGACCCACTGTTGTCTTCTAAAAGAAACATAAAAACTAAAGAAAATTTGTTTTTTGCAGGTATTGAAAAATATATAATAACAAAAAATTTAAGTACCCTTAATGTAGTTAAAGACCAAGAAAAAAAATTATTTTCTGAAAGAAAATATCACTTCAAATGATTCCTTAAGTGGTGGTGATTTTTTATGATAAGTTACAAGAATTTAAAAGACAAATAAAAATAAAATTTACTATTTGCGCTAATATACTTACATACAAGTATTATTTGAAGAAATAAAATTAATTCTAGTTGCTTTAAACGCCTATTGATATTATGTAAGTATTGGAAGATATTATTTTTTACACTTATTTAAATAGGAAGAAATAGTTTGAATTATATTTGTATATGTAATCTAGAAAATGCTAATACTCTTACATATTTGAAAATAACATAATTGTAATGTGATTAATATAATTTTTACCATTAAGGATGTTTGACAAGGCCTTGAGTCATCACTACCATTTGAACATAAGAAACAACTTATTATCTGACATACTAAAAAAATTCTATAATTTTGATTAGAATTGACTTATAATTTTTTTCCACAAATAGCAACAAATATAACAACAAAACTTAATATTCTTATATACTGAATGATAGAATAATTTCTTCATAAGTTATTGCATTTTTAATATGAAGCATATACGGCAGGATAACGAGTCCTTGCTTTAATTAGAGTACAAACTGACACATAAATTGCTACTTTCATATGTTGAATAACTGCAGATTTTTAGGACTTTAGAAGCAATAATGTGGCCAATACATCAAATTATATTTTTGTTTTATATGGGCGGTAGGCGTGTCCCTTGTCCAATTTTTTCAAAAAACTAAATTTATCTTAGTTAATTTATCTAGTACCAGTGTACCAATTTTCAGAACTCTACGACAACTCCTTCTATTTTTGTCCCATCGTTGTATGGGAACAAAGCACTGTGCGACGCCTCCTTTTTTATTATTAATTTCTTATAGAAATGAAGCAAGACAAGAGTTAACTTTACTTTGTACATTTTTGTATGAAGAATTTGACTCAATGTGCTGATTTACACGGGCATAATTGTACTGGCATAACATGCCAGTTTGTAGGTGAGAGAGGCAAAGAGAGTGGTTTTGCGGTTGGCACAACTTTTCAACCAGCTACAACCCCGCATTAGCAGCATAAAACCAATACACACACAGTTAAAAAAACAACAACCCAGTTGTCCAAATCGTCCTAGACGACATTGTCTTCGACGATTCATATACGACATGTCGTCTGTAGATTAAGTTTTCTAATCGACAATTTAAAAGAAATCGGCGTTCATGACTATCTGAACGACAATGTCACACATTTTCTCTTCAATAAAACTTTGTTGGGGACCATCTGAGCGACAGTGTCATACGTTTTGTCTTCAATAAAGCCTTGTCGAGGACAATCTGAGCGACAATGTCCCTCGTTGTGTCTTCAATAAAGCATTGTTGACGACAATATGAGCGACAATGTCCCTCGTTATGTCTTCAATAAAGCCTTGTTGATGACAATCTGAGCGACAGTGTCACACGTTTTGTCTTCAATAAAGCCTTGTTGAGGACAATCTGAGCGACAATGTCGCTCATCTGGTCTTGTGTGACCTCGCCGCCATTTGTATGAAAATTTCGTCAACGATTTGTATGGAGTTGTCTTTAATATGTCTTCTATGACTTACCATTGTCTTGTACCCGTCGTCAAAGATGTCTTAAAGACGTGGCCAACTGGGAAATGTTAAATGAATACTAAAAACGCTACACACATAAAGCTGTGTATACGTATACATTTTGTGCCAGATGAATTGTGGCCTATTTCCCACCTGCGAAAGAAAACGTTCGACTTACAATTTATATTGAAAACAAAAACAAAATTTCGTATTTTATTGTTGTTTTCAATATAAATTGTAAGTCGAACGTTTTCTTTCGCAGGTGGGAAATAGGTCATTACTCTCGTGTTATTTGGAAAAGAACAAAAATTGTGCGGCCTAAAAATTGTTCTCGTCTAAACTACCTCATTCATCAAAAAGTGGTGTGTTATTACACATAAAAATAGTGAATATGGAGCAAAATTAATGCTTAATATCTCAGAAACCATAGTAAATTTCGTGAAACGCGTTTTTGATTCAGAAAGAGGGTATTCAAAATATATATATTCCATACCTTACTATTTTTTTTTAAGAATGGTCAGTAGAGCAAAACTATTCTGGGTTGACAAGTTGTTGCTGAATATATATTTGAACACATATTCATACGGTCCACACGCTAATATCTTGTATCGGCAATCGAATTTGACAGTTGCCACGGCAATAATTGCCAAGATTATTGCTCGTGTGGTCGGCATGTTAAGTGGGGTACACATTATCGAACTTGAGCGACAGTCAAAAATTCACCAGCTTTAAATGATAGTGTTGTCTGTTCAGACTATCGATCATGTTCGACACTCAAACCTTCATTCAAGAAAAGAATTTGACACACAAACACAGAAAAAACACAACTGAATGCGCATTATTGCAAAAAAAAATTTTCTTATCTCTTACAACTCCTCGCGCGATTTTGTGTTAACATTTTGCCTTTAACAATACTCAGAGCCTTGCATTTGATAAAAATGTGTAAATTTCTTTTAAAAAAAAATTTCCGCGTCCATCTTGCGTTGTTTATGTTACAAAATATCTCTTGACTGACGCTTTTTGGTTCACACTATCAGTCAAAAACTAATATGGCGGCTGACTGTCACTCAACCACAAAAAATTCTGTGGTTGAATGTTGACTGACGAAATTCGTGTTCACACTATCGATCAATGTAAAATTTGAGCAAAACTGTCACTCATGTTCGATAGTGTGTACCCCGCTTTATGCAGTCATTTGTATAACTGCACCATGCTTTGTAGCATGTCGTCGGTTGGTTTTTGGCACAGTATATTCAAAATACATTATGTCTGCAGCAAACCAATAAGCAACCGAGGATGTGCCAAAAAAGTACGAAATTAATGCATTTTACGGCTTGAGTCGACTTTCAGCCGCCGCCGTAGATTATTTGGTTCCGCCGCCAGTCGGCAAACTATGTTGGCTTCGTTGCCTGTAACAATTAAAAAAATAAATAAGTAAATAAATAAACAAATCTACCACACAGCAACAAATAAGGTCACATATAAATGTTTTAGATTGTCTCAAATCAAAATTATTAACTAAAATGGGTCAGGAAGGGACAAGTCAGGTACAAGGATATAATGAAAAAAGTGATGCAAATATCAAGTCGTATCAAATGCGTCCATCTTTGGGAGAGAACTTCAAGGGAAGCAAAATTAAAGAAATAATACGAGAAATTATGAGTGAGAAATTGCAAGGTATGTTGGCCAGTGCTAGTTAGCCTGATTTTCTTAAAATAATAATTATGTATAATTTGAATATCAAATAATTCAAGGAAAAACCTACAACGTAGAAGAAGTTAAACAATGGACGAGCGACATTGCAGACAGCATTAACTCTGCAATTAAAGATCGACTGGTAATGCCTCGATATAAATATGTGGTACAAGTAATGCTTGGACAGCAACTTGGTGCCGGATGTCATTATTACTGTAAATGTTGCTGGGATGCTGAATCAGACTCTCAAGCATCTGACATTTTCACAAATACCAGTTTATTTTGCGTAACAACGGTATTTGGCGTTTATTTGTACTGATTAAATTATGAATTTCTATATGTAATATATGTATATAATGAATGTTTCTTATTTCAATATTTTGTTTTTATTTAACGCGAGTCAAAATAAATATGAATCTAAAAAATTTATATGCCTATGAATTTATACTATTTTCTTGAGCTTTCTTCGGTCAGTTTATATTTTGAGTTTATTATTTTCAATATTTCGTTAACCTTCGGTTAACTTCTTCAGGATATATAGTTTTTGGTTTTTTATGATATCTAATTTTTTCTTTTTCCTTTCAAATAATTGTTTACAATTTTCAAAAAACAAAGTGTGTAAACAATTATTTATTATTTGAAAGGAAAAAGAAAAAATTAGATATCATAAAAAACCAAAAAATATATATTCTGAAGAAGTTAACCGAAGATTGACGAAATATTGAAAATAATAAACTCAAAATATAAACTGACCGAAAGCTCAAGAAAATAGTTTAATTTAAAACATAAAAAAAGGTCGAAAAATTAGATAAAAATATTTCCTATGAATTTATTATTATTTACATATGTATGTGCTTAAGTACCTACAAGAAATACATTTTTTAAATTAATATTAATTTTGACTACTGATGAGTTGATTGAAACGAAATGCATCTAGGTGTGCTTAATTAACCACAACAAATAAATATTTTTAAATTTAATGAATATTTCTTATTATTTATGCAGAATTGTATAAACATGTACATATGTGTTACAAAAATATAAAGATGCAGCCTTGATAATAAAATTAAATTGATTTCGAAAGTTCGAATACCCAAAAACATTTTTTCATAAATTTTTCTATTTTTTTGGATCCAGCGGGATCCCAATTCGCATGAAAAGCGCTGCCGTACTCGAGAACATAGACTACTAAATTAACATAAAATCAATCAGCTGTTTGGATAATAAACAATTACAAAGAAAAATTACATTTACCTAAAAAAATGGAACAGTCGTAATTTAACTCTGGGTCACAGATCTGGGTGGGAGAACACCTTTTCGCGTCGTCGTAGTTATTTTTTAAATGCGGCCAGGCATTTTGTTGTTGTCTTGCTTTCGAGAATTTTGCGGCTGTCGCATTGTTTAATGTTTTTTTCCATGATTAACCGTAATTAATTGCGGTTCTGTCTAGAATTCTTCATTGGCATATGCAATCGTTTTGTTTGTTAAGTACATACTCATATGAATAACTGTTCGTGATTTGTGACATTTTGATGACCTGTTCAACCGCTTATATTGTAACTAGGATAACTACACTTTTTTATGGATTGTATGACACGTGAAGGATTTCGATGAAACATATAAAAACTAGATACTGACTTTAAAATTTTGGAACAATAAACTGGTGGAGACCACATTGAATACTCTATGAACTGGATAAATAAACTGATTTGGAACACGTAATACTAATCTGACGATAGCATTTTGTTGAAGAACCTGGTGGAGACCAAATATAATACTCGGATGGTGGATAGTGTTTGTGTTGGGCATAATTGGCAATTTGTTGTAGAACCTGGTGGAGAACCATATATAACTCGAATTTGAAGAGAATTTTGACTGGTGGAGACCATTTAAACTCTAGGATTCTCTACTTCCCATGTGAAGGTGTGGGTCGAATGAGGCCTTGAGAAAACTTCTATTTGTTGAAGAACCTGACACTTTGCTCCTGGTAGCTAGCCATAAACTACGAAAACCCCAAAAAAAAAATGGAAAAATTTATGAAAAAATGGCGGTATTCGATGTTTAATGCAAATGTTCTCGTGTTAGTGAAGTAAGAGGGGTAGAAAAAATTACCCGATTTCCGTTTTCCATGTTTTTTATTCGTATTTCTCTGTACATTGCTCTTGTTGTTACGTTTTAATGTTACTCTTCTAGATTATTGATACTCTTGTAGCTTATTGGCTATATGGGCGATAAGAAGTAATTTTAGAAGTGCAAAATAAAACCAATGTGTGAATGCAAGGAATTTTTGGTGGCAACTTTAAAAGGGAATTAAGAAAAATAGACGTCATAAATTTCACCGTGTGAATTCACACTTATGCACTAGCAATCCATATTTGACATTTGACTTGGAATAATAATGTCACTATCCCAAGTCACCTGGTGTAGTGCTGTTATCTTGATATCTATGGACCAAGGGATATCAAGCAGTTACTCTTAACAGCGAAATTACTCTTACTGTCTCTTTCCCCAGGTGAATTAAAGGTTCAATCAGACGTACCATAACCATAGAAATCAGTTGTTCGAACTGTTTGAACCAAACTTGTGGGCAAAACTGTATTTGATTATAGGTGACTCGCGATAACGCCATAAGCATTGAAACCAATTGAGTTTTGGCACAAAGTCCTGATTCACACACGTCAGGTCTGAGTCGTCAAGTCTTGAGTTTTTAGAAGAGAAAGGAAAAGAGAATGGAAAGGGGTACAGACTTGACCGTACCAGTCAAGTTTGCTTTTTCCTTTTGTTTTGTCATTCGTAATACTCTACTACAACACAAATTGATGAGACTTGATGAAACAAACTTGACGGTGTGTATGAACGTAAATGCAGGTTCAAAAGAAAATTGAACAAAAACTGATCAGCTAAACCTGATGTGTGTGAATCAGGACAAAGTATACAAAGGTGAATGAAAGTGAGTGATGAAAAAACCTAAAATCAGCAATGACCAGTGTGACCAGATCCAAAAAATTTTTGCGGCTAAATTGACTTCAAAATAAAGCTAAAAAATGCTAAAAAATAATTAAAGTGCTAAACCTTAATGCTAAAACTTAATATGTACTTTTTTTTAATCAAATTGTTTCGTTTTATAGTTGTTATTTTTTAATTTCTGCTTACATTGCCTTACTTATATTTATTTCCTTTGAATGAAACAGAATTTTGTTTTAAATTACAAATTTTTTCTTGAACATAAACTGCATTATGTAAGTGGCAAAATGAAGCATACGCTTAAGGATTTTTCGCCTATAGTTTGATTACATTACACTTCACGCTAGGATTTAATAGTCGGTGAAAACTACATGCGTCGATTTTTAATGACAAATTGTATGGTGCAACTCGTTAAAACTTAAATACGAGTAAATTCGTGACCTCCCAGCAAAAATGTGATTTGAAGCACTAAAAATTGAGGGAAGCTATGCATTGCTTACTTGATAACAAAAGCTTCGAAAAATGCTTTTGAAAAGCACTAACGTGAGGCAGTCTCTCTAACAAAATAGAAAATTATTACAAAAAATTTTGCAAACCAGCAACTTTTGGATTTAAGTATTACTTCTATGAAGCCCTTTAGTAAGGCAAAAAATTCATGGCTTTTATGAAGCTAAAGGTATAAATTCTAGCTGGCTCATCTCTAACAAAAAAAAAAAAAAAAAAAATAATGCCTTATTCATGCGCAACAGAAAGTGATTCTGTAACATTTTACCCCTTACAAATACGCTTCTAGGAAGCAGTAATTTTTGCTGGGTTATGATAACTGCATACCAGTTTTTCACTATACAAAATGCCGAAAAAGTATTAAGGCAGACTAAAAACATTAATTCACGCACGGTTCTTCTAGAAGAAGCCTTTTCCCACTTACGTTTCATTTATAAACAGCGTTTAAAAACTGGGGCCAAATCGTTACATCCGTGAACGTACAACTCGTCACGTAAAAACACAATTTTCGGATTATGACATACGTGAACGTATTGGAATCCCATTCAGTTTATACCATTGACGTATCATTTAATTTGTTTTCGTAAGATTGCCGATACGATCACGTATGTAACGATTTGAAGCCTGGTTTTTTAAAAATACTCTAAATCTTTTGTCTATTCCACTTTTACGTAAAAAGTTAAAAGTTTGTACAGTCTTCGGATACGGTATTTACTAAAGCGTGGCACAAGCCCTAAAAAAAAGGCTTACAAGCACTCTCATTAATTTCAAAATGTGTGTGTGTATTGCTTCGTTATTTTAAAACAAAACTTTCAAAAGAGATGTGTTTTGCTTTACGATAAGAATACTGCAGTACAGAACAAAACTGCAATAGAACAATGTTGAAGTAAAACCAAGCCTTTCAAAATAAAAATAAAATAGAACATCAAAATTCACACAGAACATTCAAAACATGTTTGAATGTTTTGATAGCAAAGATAATTTTCCATACAAAAGAAACATTGCGCTTCGTTAGTCCCTATTTAAACTATGCAAGTCTTATTGCTAAGCTGATTAGTTTAATAGGAGAGAGACGGGTGGAAAAGAAACGTTGCTGTTCCCCTCGTCTCTCTCTCCATGAAACTAATCAGCTTAGCAATAAGACTTGCACAGTGTGTTTTGGGACTTACTATGAAATAATATCATACATACTTATGTACATTTATATATAATTTGCTAATTTTTATTTTCAATGTATGTATACATATATACATACATACATATACATACATAGTTTGCATGTTTGTGCTCGTGTTCTAGTGCACTCGATGTTTCTGTTATGATTTACTGTTGTTTTGTTTCATTCTCGCTTTTTGTTTTGATGTTCTACTTGTTTTGAGAACACAAGCACTAACAAAACTGCAGAGAAAAACTATTCCAATGATGCTTGATTGATTTTAATGAGAGTCATGTTTTGTTAGTTTTGTTTTGTTATTTATGTTTGCACTAAAACATACTGCTTGGCAGTAGTGTGAAATAGAATACAAAACTTTTAGAACGATTTACGCAGCCCTTTAGTATTTACTACGTGCACAGATCAGAAGTTGCATACTCATGTTTTAGACGAGCCAGTTTTTCTTGAAGCAAGTTGAGTTTATGGGAGAGAGAGGAAAGAAGAAAGAGGACTTGCTTGTACAGAAAAGTTACTTCAATTCTCTTTTGTTATTTCATTCGCAGCATTAAAACAATAGGAAAATTGAACAAGAAACCGTCTGAGTGTAAACAAACGAGCAGTTTTAAAAGAGAATTGAAGATAATTGCTTCAAGAAAAACTGCTAAGTCTAAAACATGACATAACATTGTAAGTATGAGCACCAACTTTGCGCTGCTTGATTGTTTGCGGTGTTCTTAATACTTGTCAAGGACGTTTTGAAAGTGTATGCATTGTCAATGTTTTGTTCTGCTGTATTATGAAATACTACACCCTGTTGGAAGGCAAGGCAGTTGACGCTTTGGAACTCAGCCTGTTTACATATAACCGAAATTGTTACAAGTTACGTTGATTATATTATGAAAAAATGCTAAATAAATAATTGAAAAATGCTAACTGCTAAATCGAAAATTTTGCAGCTAAATCAACAAAAAAAAATGCTAAATTTAGCTGCAAAAATTCTAAAATGGTCACGCTGGCAATGATACGGGTTCGGCGAGAAAGGGACAACTGTAGTATATTTGTTATTAAGTTGTTAACAATATAATCAAAACAAACAAGAGACAATGGTACTTTGTGAAATGAACAAAAGAACATTTTTACAAATTTAAATGAAAGATTTTGAAGTGTTGAACTAAAAAACACAAAGCACTAATTCACACGGTGAAATTTAGGACGTCTAGTTTTCTTAATTCTCTTTTGAAGTTGCTACTAAAACTTCCTTGCATTCATACGATGTTTTTTTTTTTGGACGTCTAATTTTACTTCTCTTCACCCATATAGCCAATAAGTTAGAAGAGCAAGAATAAAAAAATACAATAAGATAGAAGAGTAACATTAAAACGTAACAACAATAACAACAAGAGCAATGTAATGAGATATATGAAAAAACCATGGAAAACAGAAATCGAGTCATTTTTTCTACCTCTCTTTCTTCTCTACACCGTTCGCTAACAAACAAAAAGTGACGTCGAAAAATAGACTTCATAAAAGTCTTCGTGTGAATTAGGTGAAAGTGTAAAAGGTTATTAGTGGTAAAAAAGTGATTAAAATTAGTTTCCAAATAATTACAGACATCATTTTAAGCATTTTCATTCAAAAATAATAATTTTTACCATTTACTTCCAAAAAGTACATAGCGAATGAGACCACAAAGAATAAAATGAAAATACATTTGAACAAGTGAACATTTGTACAAAATTAAATCAAAGAATTTGTTGTGTTGAATTAAAAAACAGAGTGTGAAAATGATTATTAGTATTAAAAAACTGATTAAGATTTGTTTTCAGATAATTTCTGACTTAAGCTTTAAGCTTTTCATTCATAAATATTAATTTTAACCTTTTAGTTGCAAACATCTCTTAGCGAATGAGGACACAAAGTATAAATTGCAAAAACATTAAATCAACGCAACTACGAAAGAACCTTAAAGAAGACACGGGTACTGTGTGAGCGAGACGTCCAGAATTCGCAATTGTCTTCCGTCTCGTGACATCTCTGTGTACTTTGTGGTTTTGGTTTGGTTGTGGCTATGGCACAGAATACACAGAAGTGAAGAAAGTGACAGGTAAAAAAAGCTCCAATCAGGTTTTTGTTAAAATTCGTGGAAACAAGAGAAAAGCATAGTGTATTTGATACTGTAGTGTATTACTACTTACCAATTAACACAGCTAATAAAAATGTATTGCACTAGAAAGACGTAGCAAAACAAAACCGACGACAAAATTTGAGGGAAAACGAGACAAACTGAAAAATACCCGTATCTTCCGTCTCGTGACACTTCTGTATGTTTTGTGGCTATGGAACGTCTAATTTAAGCTCAATGCCTTGTAAAGTGGTGCCCCTGTGGCTGAGTGGTAGCGATGTTAGCCTCAGTCCAGAGGTCGTGGGTTCGATTCCCACCATAGACCCTGGGTGTTTTCGCAGGCAAGCTAATTGCTTTGCGAGTTGTGTTTGTTATGTTTATAAACAAAAAATTCAAGTTAACTTTCACTCGTCGCCAAAATAAAGTTTACTTTGCGTGTTTAAAGGGGGTCTAAGTATTTCTGAAAATTTCTACCAAGGCGAATTCACAATTCAATTCGCCTTGATTTCTACTGGCATCACTCAAGGCATGTGTATTGGTAGCACTGATTGCCGGCGTTTATGTGCAAAGGCGAATTCACATCAATTAGCCTTGTTATATGCGTTTACTCATGTAAAAGATATTTTGGATAATTGTTGTGAAATCATAATTGGCTAATAACAAGATAAAATGGGTGAACAAATGGAAGTTGATTCAACAAAAGTAAACGGAAGTAACGGGGTAGAGCTTACAGAAACTGAAAATGAACTCTACGATCGGCAAATTCGGTTATGGGGGTTAGAATCGCAGAAGCGTTTACGTACGGCCAAGGTTTTGATATCTGGTTTATGCGGTATTGGGGCAGAAGTTACCAAGAACATAATTTTGTCAGGCGTGCATGCCGTGAAGCTCAATGACGAAAAAATTGTGACCGAAGACGACTTCTGTTCACAGTTTTTGGTACCACGTTCAGCTTTAGGGTTGAATCGTGCAGAAGCATCTATAGAAAGGGCAAGGGCACTTAATCCTATGGTTGAAATATCGGCAGACAAAGAAGCTTTGTGCAAAAAAAATTTGACATTTTTTGGGGAATTTGATGTGGTTGTAATTATAGGAGCCGAAAACGATGAACTGATTAGAATTGACAAAATCTGCAGAGAGATGGGAGTTAAGTTTTTTGCCGGAGATGTATGGGGTACTTTTGGCTTTTGCTTCGCTGATCTGCAGACACATAAATTTGTGGAGTAAAAACGAATATTTATTTTATTTGCAATATTTCAGATTAAATTGTTTTTTTTTTTTTTTTGCAGAGATACTGTAAAACACAAAGTGATTTCAAAACCCGAAGAAAAAATTAAAACTGAATTAGTTACAACAACAGTACAGCGTGAGCTGAACTTTCCAGCATATGAAGATATCGTTAAATTCGACATAAACTGCGCACCATTCCAAAGAAAGATTAAACGTACTGGTCCGGCATTTATTTTGCTACGTGTCTTGCAGAGATTCCGTGAAACACACAAGCGCGACCCATCTTACAAATCTAGAGAGGATGATAAAAAGGAGTTGGATAATATTCGAAATAAAATTTTAAAAGATTCTGTTCCTAATGAATACTTCGAGTATGTATTTAGTCAAATTTCTCCTGCTGCAGCTGTTGTTGGTGGAGTTTTATCTCAAGAGATAATTAAAGTCGTGACTAAAAAAGAAGCCCCGATTTGCAACGTATTTCTTTTTGATCCTGAAATTTGCTGCGGATTTATAGAGACTATTGGAACAAAATAAAACTACCATCGAATGTACATACAGATTTCATTTTCGTTTTTTTTACATATACTTAACAAAAAGTACTTTTTTGAAATAAAAAGATGGGTATTGACAAAAACTACTTTTAATTATTTTTTTTATTTTTAAGTTATATTGGGAAAAGTTCTACTTATATTCAAGAAGTAGTACTCATCTGTTATATCTAGGGTATGTTGACCAAGTAGTCTCTGACTGTATTTGGATCTAGACGCTTAAAGCCATTGCGGTCACAAATGCCTACTTCTATATTATCGGCAGTCATTTTACCTTCAAACCCTTCCTTCAGGGTAAGAATGGCGGTATGAACAGCATCATCCAATTCCAAATCCTCGCTGTAGCTGTTAAGAAATGTTATAATAAAACAAGGACAACTATAAATCGGTTAAACTTACCGTTTTTCCAAGAAAGTTTTTCCATTGACGGAGTTTTTGCCCATTGCTGTAGCTTTCCAAGCGAAATATGCCCCTGATGGATCACATTGGAACAAATATGGACGATCGTTGTCCCATCCGCAAACTAGTAATGACACTCCAAACGGTCTTACACCACTAAAATAATGGGGTAAATATTCGAATTATTTGAGGTAATGGATTTTTATTCTGCATTACTAGAGATTCATTAATATCCAACAAGGTAAAAATTATATACAGAAGAGTTCGATAAAATAAAGCACCCTAATCAAATTTTTCAAACAAAAAAATTTTTTAAAAACTTTATAACATTTAACTGCTTATAATAATAGTTTACACTATGCAATTTTTATTGCTAAGATGATTAGTTTGTTAAGAGAGAAAGACGAGGGGAACAGAAATCTATCTTTTCCCCTCATAGTGTAAACTAGGACTTAGCAGGAATTAAAAGTAAACTGCAGTGATGCATGTAATTAAATTTGTTTTTAGAATTTTATGAAAAATATTGGGGCATCGAGGCTTCAATAAAATTTATTTTTTTTTAAATACAACTTCTAAATAAATAAATACTCACCCACTTTGCGTATATTCTTGCATTAACGTTGCAACGCGTTGAACTAATTGGGCAACGGGAATTGGTTCTTTGTATGTAAGAAAGTAATTTTGTGCAAGTTTCCGAGCTTGCTTAACTAAAAGACGATAGTCTGGACCCATACCTGAATACACCATACCAATATGACGGGATATCATTTCAACACGATGTACACTATGTTCTTCATATAGAACAGATTTGTGCTTATTTTCTGTAGCGATCACGACACCATTAGAAGCTGAAAAATTTAATTTATTAGCATGTTTTATCGTTAAAAAATTTGTACATATGTATATTACCCATTATTCCAACAGAAGGCGCGCCGGCTGAAACGGCAGCCAATGCATATTCCAATTGTACTAGCTTACCCGAAGGACTGTGGTTATAAATTAATAAGTATTTCATTTGCATACATTTATATACATATATATGTAGGTATATTGACATGTAAATCTATATACATACATACATACATATGTGTATGTACATTCGATGCAGGAGATTATGCGCTAATTGCCTATAAGCTACTATGCAGTACAATTACTAGAACAGCCAGAACTAGTGCAAAAATGGTCAAGTTGTTGTAGAAAACTACTAGTGCTGAGTACTAGTATGTATATGAAGCAGTTCATAAGCGGCAAATAGCATGGGATACTTTGCCTGTATAAAATGGTACTTAGACTGTATGAAAATTTTTATAAAACAATTATTACAATTGTCTTTTCACCAAAAAATTATTTTTAATTCGGTGTTTTTTCAAAATAAGTTTCTTCCTATGTGAAGGCATATGTCGTGTATAGTGTCACAAAAACTTTTTAAAATTCTGTTAACATCTTGGGCATATGGTCTAGTTACTCCGTCCATACTTGTGCAACCATATTCTACTAAATTTACTTTGTAGAATATGTTATAAATAAATAATTCGGTTTTATCAAAATAAAAAACCCCAATTAGATTTTAACCAAGTATTTTTTTTACAAAAGAACTGATAATAAACTAGTTATAATAAAATCACCCAATCGCGTCCAAATGTGCGCATACAGATGGTGGTGATTTCTGTTGTAGTAAGATAGTAGTTGGACACTAGTTCAGGAGGGTATATAATAAATGTAAAGTCATTGTGTAGGTTATGTTTTGATTTGTTATATAGCGGCAAATTATTTTTCTCAATTTGTATATGAAATAACTACCTACCTAAAAGTTGTTAAGGAAAAACTGTATCGTTCTGAAGCCATTGTGATCGTTTTTTAATATAAATGCTTAATTTTTTGAAATATTATTTTAAGGGAAACACCAGAAAATCACGACAAAAGAAATAAACTAAAAATGACACAGCAAAGCTGCAAACAAATTGTCAAATTTATTATTGCCACACAAATTTAATTTAATACTGCCAGACAAATTTCAAAGTTAATTAACACTATGGTTTCCAGAAGCCAAAAGTTATCGTTTATACGCAGAGTATAGACCATGGTGTAATTATACAGGTGACTACGTAAAGGCTCAGTTAGCCGACAGTAATGTAAGGTAACTGCAACAGTAGGAAACAGCTGACCGATATTGTTATGTGAAAAGTAATGAAAATGGTTACATATATGCAATATAACGTAACCTACTTTTCATATAAAAATATCGATCAGCTGTTTCCTGCGTTGCAGTTGCATTTCATTCAGTCGGCTAACTGAGCCTTGAGCCTTTAACCCATGATGAAATACTTACATCATGCTTTAACCTTTTTATATTTTACTTTCTGAAACATCAAAAATTTAATTTCTTGAAAGTTGAGTGGAAATTAAAAACAATGTGAGTGTAGTAGTAAAAAATGTGAGTATATTGCGACTTTCTTGCAATTAGTTGTTGTGTAAACGGTAGTTAAGTCAAAAATGCAGTTTTACGGTTTTTGGTTTGGTGTGGGTTGTCTCATAAGAACTAAGCGATAAAAAACTGTTTTGTATTTTGTTGGTGTGGGTTCAAAAATAAAATACTGTGAGGATTGTATGAGATGTTTTTAATAAAATTTTCTCGTAACTTTTCCCTGAAAGCAGTGCTCCATGTTAAGCCTTTTCTTGTTTTGAATTATTATTTTACCATTTTTATTTTATCATTTTTATAATACCAAGGAAAATATTGAGCCTTATTTTCGATATTATTGTAAGCGACATGCTATCGAAAATATACTTTTTTATTAAAACTGGAATTTTAAGGGCCTACACAAAGCTTAGAGTTATCAAAATACCAAAATTGTTGATAACTTTTAGGATACGGAGTGTAAAATTGTATCGTAAGCGACAATTTACGTACAAAAACATATTTGAATATGTATTTTAAAAAACCATTCTCCTGAAAAATTAAATTTTTGTCGCTTACGATAAAGTTGAAAATAACCCTCGATATGTATGTATTTGTTATACACACATACATATACGTAATAGGTCATGTTTTAGACTCGGCAGTTTTTCTTGAAGCAATTCTGTGCTTATGGGGGAGAGAGAGAAGAAAAAAGAGGGGTACCGACTTGTACTGAAAAGTTACTTCAATTTTCTTTTGTTACTTCATTCTCTGCTATAAAAATAGGAAAACTTATCAAGAAACCGCCTGTGTGTAAGCAAACGGTCAATTTTAAAACAGAATTAATGAGAAATGCTTCAAGGAAAACTGTCTAGAGCAAGAATTGCTGCCTGTTGTGTTGTTGTTGCTGATGTGGTACTCTCGTCGGTGTGAAAGCACAAAAAGCTCTTTATAAAAGTTCGCACATTGTGAATATGGCTTGGAGGTAGATGCTTTAAGCTACCAGGCCTAAAAAAGTTTTCCCAAAAAATTTAGTTTCATTTTATGAAAGGGCCATACATAGTAAGGGCAAAATTATGTATGGGAAAAATGTGCTATTTATTATGCACAAAAATAGTTTCACAAAATTGTTCCGCAAAACGTCGCATTTGAAAATTATGGGGCCAAAAGTGTTTATAGTTTTTTTTTTTTTTTTTTTTTTTTTGGATGAAAAGTGCAATGCGCATGGCCGGTTTGCATGCTATCAGTGCAATTTTTACGGACATGTAGTTTTTTATGACCAGTCTACCAGAAACTGCCTGTGGAACGAATAAAATAACAACTTTTGTCACTTTGGGTGGTCTAATGTACACTGATAGTCGAGCAGCTATTATGGCTCTGGGAGCCCCGCTGCGAAGAACAACATCCCTCGAATGCTGATCACCTCTAAACGAGATCACAGAACAGTGCAATACTAGGATTCCGCGGAATAAAGGCTTTCAGGGGAACTCCAGGGCTAGAAATGGGACAAACTTATATGTTCCACTGGAATTCGAATGTGTAGGCTTGCCCCTTCTCTCTTGCGAACTCAGACTTAGGCGCAAGGCTGAAGAGGAAACGAATAGAAGATGGACAAAAGACTGCTTGATTCCCACGCAATTATGGACGACTCAACTAAATAAGAAACACACAGCTTCTTTGATTTTAAGATCGTTTCTACTGTCTGTGCTAACCGGATACCGTCTCATAGGTAGACATGCACAACGGTTAAAGGTCGAATACAATGGCGCTTATTAATATTCGAAACAAAGTATGCTTTAAAAATTTAAAACCAGTTAATGCATACAAAATACTGGATTTCAACTCTTACCCCTTATGCAAAAACGTTTGTTAAAACCGGTTTTGCCATACAAAATTCGTTTGTTAAACCAACTTTAAGTTTAACAATCATTTTTGCATAAGGGGGTAAGAGTATACTTTGTTTTGACTATGAATATGCGTCTTTGTTTTTGAATTCAAAAAATGGTTGTTGTCTTTGATAGTGAAAAATAAAAATTATAGCACATATTCGTAGTTAAAACAAATACTTTAAAAATTTAAAACCAGTGTTAGCATACAAAATACTGGTTTTGAACTCTTACCCCTATATTCATAATATTTAAATTTGAATTTGAAATGCATTTTATTTCAAATTTTTCATGCAAAATTTCCGTAAAATGGATTTCAAATTCATTTAATTTTTGTATGAATATGGGGGTTAAAGTATACATTGCTTTGAATATTAATATGCGCCAACGATTTTTGCCGTAGCTGCCCTGACATCGATGAAGAGAAAAACGTAGAGCATATTCTGCTTCACTGCCCTGGAATAGCTAGGAATATGGACGCTATCGAGCTCAGGGAACTTTCTGACGTTGCCAGTGTTGAACTGTAATTTTACTTTTTAAATATAAGAAACCTTATACTGCATTTACATTTTCTCGAAATCTAGTATATGTATTCGATTTGAAATCTTTATCGACATCTATTGCTTACACTATGATTTTTTGAAATTTTTCAAGATTTTGTATCCAAGGCAAAATTCTTTGTCTAAAATTTTATCTTAAACTGTAACCCAAACACTGCCGACACATTTTCAATAGAAAATTTTGTAGAGCGTAGCTAATTCATGTACACAGTGCCTCGTTTCTTAAGTCTTGTTTTAGACTTGGTGGTTTTTCTTTAATTAGTTATCTTCAAATCTCTTTTAAAACTGCTCGTTTGCTTACTCATGTTTTAGACTCGGCAGTTTTTCTTGAAGCAAGTCTGAGTTTATTGGTGAGAGAGGAAAGAAGAAAGAAGAGGGGTACTGACTTGCTTGTACAGAAAATTTACTTCAATTCTCTTTTGTTATTTCGCCACTTTTATATCGGCGCGCCGATGATTGTATATTCATAATTTCAAAGTGTCTAATAATTTAATTGTGATTTTGTAAATTCCTAAGGCCTTATTCAGAAAAAAATAATTTATCACATGTAATTTGGCTTAAAAAGCGATACGAACCTTAGCCTATTCAAATCATAAATATAGAAACAAATGAAGTTCGAAAAATAATAATTAAATTAAATTAATTAATAGTCATTGGCTTGTGGCAAAAATTAAATAAATATGCTTAATAGTAACAGACCAAAAAAGTTTGTCTTAAGTAGAACAATAATAAACAAATTAACTAACATGTGTATAATTAGTAAAGAACAAACGACAATGGTAAGAATGTTGTAAATTTAGAGATGGTAAGGTGAGCTTTCATTACAAAACATCTTTCAGCAAATTGAAATACGATGAATCAAAACAATTCACATATTCCATTTGCAAAAAAGTTTCGTATATAAAGCAGAAATCTACATCAACTGACACCACACACAGTCGACCAAACACAGAAGAACGCTGATGATGAAGGTTTAGTGGCCTTCGAAAACGGCTAGCTGTTCCGTTCAACTATGTGTTGTCAGAATATTTACAACTAACTTTGGTGTTATTTGTTCATTAATAATTATCACATGTAATTTGGCTTAAAAAGCGATACGAACTTTAGTCTATTCAAATCATAAATATAAAAATAATTTATGTTTACTGAATGTTTACCAAACTAATTTCCATACAAAATTTGTTTCGTAAACCTTTAGGAAACCTAAATTATTTGTTCTGAATACGGCAGCTAACGTACATTTGAATCTAAACCAATGTTTTAAATAAAATTTATTGCAATTTAATCAAAAGGAATAATTAAACTTTTATTCATTTATAATTATTAATAATTGGTTTACATGAAAAAAATAAATTTCCTTTAAATAGGTACATAGGTGTACATGAAAAAAACATTAATAAACATAAACATAAATTAATACTGATACTGTTACGAAAATATCCGTCGACAGGTTTAAGCAGCATTACACAAAAATATTCCAACAGGGTTAATGTAAGTGCTACGCGAAAATATTCCTACAGGGTCAAAGCAAAGAATAGTCTAGAATAGTAACTAAATAAGATTGCCTAGCTTGATTAAACAAGCAAAAGCAACAACAAAAAGCGTCTGCTATTAAGAAGATTCACATATTTACACACATACATACATGCCAATTCAAACGAAAAGCAAAAGATAAACAACCACTGTGTGTTGCTTACCCAGCGGTAAAACTCAGAAGACCTTCTTGGTGCAGGCCTTATTAAAGGACTCTTTCGCATAAAATATACGATACACATTCCACACTCGCTTCTATGAGAAGGGAGAAGGGAAGGAGTAACATGTTTTGTTTTGTTTTTTTACCAAAGCAAAAACAAAATCTATTAGTTTGAAGGCCTTTCAGAATCTCTGGCGAATGAAGCAAGAACAGAAGGCTTGCTGCGCAATGACAATGCGTGTAAAAAAGATATGAGTATGGAATGGAGCGAGCAGGCCTTCTACATCCAAAAGAAGGCATACAGAGGCCTTCTAGAAGGCATCCCTACTCCTTCTAGTTCCCGCTGGGTAGTTAATGATGTACACACGTACGCATATACACATGTATGTACATAGTTACCACATGAACTTAATTAGGCAGCATATAAGATGATAATGATCGTCTAGACATTGCTTGAAACTTCTAGTGGAATTTGTGTGAAATATAAAAAGAGGTGACCAGTGAGTCTTTATTGGTTTATCAACTGTGATTGTCGGCAGAGTGAGTGCCGTGTGTGACAAGCAGCAGACAAAGAGGTATTGGTGTATCAACTGTGAGTGACGGCAGAGAGAGTCTCGTAAGTGACGGCAGCAGACAGAGAGGTGTCACGTGAATACTTGCGCAGCCAGATAACAGACGTGTGTAAACTACAGCGAGGAAGGCGTAGTGGTAACCAGTTGTGAATATCTGTGTGTAATTTATTAGTTTAAGTTGTATTAGTGTATTTAAGCTCTTGAGTAATTTAGTATAAGTGTATTTGTAAATAAAACTTGTATCATTCTTAACCCTAATTACTACATTGTATTCATTTGCAAATCTTCGGATCTACGGAAAAGCGTTTTTATAGAGAGAAAAACGTAACAATACATATTTAATTTGTACTACATAAAAGCACGAAAAAGAGATCATTTATAACACTTAAAAATACTTCAAAACATTTATATAATATGCAAACATATACATATGTACATATATATATACTACATACATATATTACACAGTAATTTGTCTTGAAATCAAAATAATTTTTGAAATAAAAAATAGAGAATTTTAAATTATTTAATTAGCCAATTCACAAAGTCTTCTAAAGTCATAAGTGATAAATTACTATTTAAGACCAAATAGCACCGTTGTGAACGACCTGTTGTATTTCCATATAAAAAATTGTCATAAACGTTAAATTCAAATGACAGGCATATACATACACTTTCAATGCAATGTAGCATCGGCTTGCATCAAGCCGCCGACAAGCCAATGACATCGGCGGCGGCTCGGCTCATAAATATTTACCGGCGGCTCGGCCCGCCGCCGACCGCGCCGTTACGACTTGCTACTCTGGTTAGTACCCCTCTTCTTTCTTCTTTCCTCTCTCTCCCATAAACTCAGACTTGCTTCAAGAAAAAATCATTCTGTGAAACACAGGGTGAGTAAGAAAAAAACTGTATTTGTTGATATTTTTGCAAGTTTATATGTATAAGTTTTTATGTGAGTAACCCTGTGTAAAATAGGACAACCACTATAATTATTTAATTTTTCTCGATGCGAAAACTTCTCACAAGTTACAGAAATGTGGCACAGGTTAGTAAAAAATAAATAAAAATATTAGATTTTGAGTAGATTTCCTACAAACTAGTAAAAAGCAACTAGATTTAGCACGAAATCTCGTAAGTACTAGATTTCGGAACAATATTAATGCCCTATTGGTTTAAAAAAAATCCATACAAAAGCTTTCATTATTGAAAAATATATTTTTTTACGGATTGTTTTATCAAAATTATTGACTTCTTTAAGCAAAGTATAATTATTTAAGTATTGATATACTCCAATAATGCATAACACAAGTAAAAATTTTAATACTTTATAAAGTTTGTTGTTAATTAAATACATAGGGTCTAATTCATAAAAAATATTTTACTTTTATAAAAGGTTTATTAATCAAATTTCCATAGACATTTTTTTATAATGCTCTTACTAAACAGAAATATTTTTTTATGAATAAGGCCGATAGTATCTATGTAGTATATACAGTATGTTCTGCTAATCTAAGTATTATTTATTATAATTTCCCCTCTTAATCAAGGTACGTGAACTACTGTTAGTTGTAATTGTGTAGATATTTGGGTAATTATAATTCCATTGTTTTGTTTTTATTATAACTGTAAATGGTGTGTAATGTTTTCTTTATTAAGATATCGCCACTTTCCATAAAGCCATCCAAATGAATCCAAAGAAACCAAAAGAACAAGCAATAAAAAGTAACGGCAACTAAGCGATCCAATAAATATAAGCGACGTAAAATCTTTTTCGCATGTGGTATTGTTGATTCGCTTTCACCCAATATAAAAGTTCGCATGCCCATTATATAGATACGAATATAGGCTTCCCAATTCACTTGTGATGTATCTGTATCGAAAAGTTCCTGATCCATATGGTTAAGTTTGCTTTGTAGTTGCTGAAACTTTTCACTTTTAAACTCCCATTCTCTAGTAGTGTAATATTGCAGCAGTTCCAGACCGTTCGAAATTTTGTTTTGCACACGAACTAAGCTGGAATTAATGAAACATTATTGAACAAATATAATTGGAAAATTTAGCTAAGAGTTTTTTTCTTACAATGGTTTTCGTCCAATTAAAAGTAACAAAAAGTCTATAAAATATGCTGGAAGATAATGAAAAAATACAACACAAAACAGGTGATGATAATAGTTCTTTTTTATCGATCCGTCAGGATACCATAATGCAAAACTCAGTGGCGTCTCGTAGAATATACGTTTTCCTGTTTCAATACACTCACCCCAGGAATAAAGAGCTTTACTCTTTATGCACAAATTGCAAAATTCGACAGTTTTTGATTGTAGCTGTGATCGATGATAAGCGGCAACAATCGTTCCATTAATAGCTTTGTCAACCGGTATAATGGTGGAGGAATAATCTGGATTGCAATGCATAGAACGTATAACACCACGTGCTGCTCCTATCATTAGACCCGTCGGACCATTAACTCCTTCAATCCAACCGGGTAGAGGTTCTTTCAATGCGGCCGTTACTGAAATTATTTTTTAGAATTTCTTCTTAATATTATAGAGTAATCTAATAGTGGGCTTTCAAGGTCTTTATTGTATTTTAATGTAAATAAAAAACTATTATTACATTATTTTATCCAACGTTTCGCTGGTATTTTCCAGCTTCTTCAGGGATAAGTTTTATTAATATATAGTAGTGATGTAACGAATGTCAATTTTTGATACTCGCGAATACGAATACGAATATTTGAAACGATATTCGCGAATACGAATACGAATATATAATGTGAAATTTATAGACACTAATTTAGGACTCTATTTATGCCTGCAATATGAAATATTAAAAAAGTGTTATGAAAAAGAGCTTCTTGAACTTGCATGGGTTTAAACTCATTAATTTGAATTGATATCAAAGTATTTAAATTCTCGCCCAAACACATGATCTCCAATGACAAGCTAATGTAAAAATCATACATGTTTCACCTAAATCGAACCAATGCGTCATCACTTGAACCCATGATTCAACACATGATTTGTCATGTTTTTTTTGCTGGGTATGTACATATTTCTCATTTCTAATTTATGATGTCAAATTGTTATATTTTAAATGCTTTTTAAAAAGGTCTAATAAGGCATTTACATTATCTCGAAATCTAGTACTCACGAGATTTCAAGCTAAATCTAGCAGCTTTGTACTAGATTTCCCATATAAAAAAAAAAACTTAGTCTGTGAGTAGATTTGTAGGAAATCTACACAAAATCTAATATTTTTATTTTATCTTTACTACCCTGTACAATATATTTATTTAAAAGATGATTGAATTAGCTACGGCTTGCTTAAAAAGTTTTGTGAATTGGCTATATTGCAGTTGTTTGGTTGTAGTTTTGGAAAATTTTCAGTTAATGGGTTTTGTTTTGTATAAAAAAGTCTTGATAAATGTCAAAAAATAAAAAACTCGGTGTAAACGGTATAGATTTTCATAAATATTTTAATTAAAATCTGCTAAAATTTATGCAGGTGTAAATGCCCTATAAGGATATTTTGAAAAATTATAGCCGTATGTATGTAGATAATTTTTTGTTCTAAAACAACAACACGACTACCTTTTTTTAAATAAGATTTAAAAATAATTTTTTTGCTCTACTGAAAAAATTAGATTTTTTAGGCTTTTATTCGTGAAAATCATAGATATAACAATTTTTCCAAAATTTCTTTCTTTAATGAGCTTGAAGAATATGAAGAATTTGAATTAGTATTTATTGTCTATGCTAGAAGGTTCGTGTATATACCTTACGCTTTTGTTCCAACACATATTTTTTCACATATTTTTCAAACTATCATTTACTAATTTAATTTAATTTTTGTGTTTTAAAAACATGGTAATAATGTAATAACAAAGTATAAATTAAAAATTTAAAATCAGTATTACCATGCGAAATACTGGTTTTAAACTCTTAAACTCTTAAACTTTGTTTTGACTATGAATATGCGACATAATGGTTGTTTTTCATTATCAAAGACAACAACTATTTTTGAAAAAATGATTTAGAAAATTCAGAAACAAAGACGCATATTCATAGTCAAAACTAAATATACTTTAAAAGTTTAAAACCATTATTTTGTATGGTAATATTGGTATGGCGCATATTCATACTCAAAGCAAAGAGTTTAAATTTAAATTCTTAAAGTACACTTAGGTTTCTCTATGAATATGCTCCAAAGGCTCAAAAATAATTTCAAATCTCGGAATTAGAGCACTAATTTTATACGTTTTTCAAATCGTTGTATTGAGGGCAGGTCTGGGAATGTGTCTTAGATTAATTTGTAAAAATCTTTTAAATAAGTGATAACTAAGACCAGAAAATATAATAAATAATACCTGGCAATGTATTATATTGAACTGAAATTTTCAATTCCAGATATTTAAAAATAAGCTAAAACAAGGATACAGCAAATTCTTCTGTTCACAAGTGCATTAAAAAATTGCTGAATTAGTTTAGCCCTTCCCGAGTTTTCACATTACCAACACATTAGGAACTTATTTTTATTTACATATGTATGTATGTACACGTGTATGTATGCATGTTTTTCAGAACCGTATAATTTAAGTTCAATATGGGTTCTATTCCTACATCTCTAAAAAGTTTATGGGGAAATTATAAGGAAATATATGTACATAACTTGTCTAAAAAACTTGTACATATAGGAATCACTCAAACATTTTAGTGGGTTTCAAACATACATACATAAATTTTTTTCTAGACAAGTCGCTTGCTTGCATTGTAGAAACTACCCGTTGATAATTATAATAAAATTGTTTTTCTTTTGTATTATCATTTAACTTTTATACAACAAAAGTTGTAATAGTAATTTTGTTTTACTCACCTATTGATGGTCTTGTAATTATAATTGGTAATTTTATTTCGTATCTGCTAATTAGATCTTCAGTTAATGCTTTGCTATAAGCATATGTATTTGGCAGTCCATTTAATAGTCTAAAAATTAACAATTATATTTATAAATACAAACATAGTAAAATCTATAATATAAATACCTTAATATAGAAAGGCCCTAACTCATTATTTTTTAGATATCGAGATTTTTGCATATTTTGTTACATTAGATGTTCTTCTATCGAAATATACAAACATTTCGATGTCAAAAAAATAATGAGTTAGGGCCTTTCTATATTAAGATAATGATTTGTATGTGTATACGAATAAGCCAACAAACATAAATTGGAATGTTTGATACTCGTATCAAACAATTCATAACTTGAACAGAGTTTCTAGACTAAAATTTAAATTCAGAATAAATGATTTATGATAACAACGAAAGGTTTTGCACATATATCGAGGGTATCATTAAAATTAAATTAATTCATTATTAATTATTTGAATATAAATGTTTTTGTGTTTGTTTTTTCTTTCAAACAAAAATTTTAAAACATTATGACACTATCACACTTATGACTACCCTTTCAATCTCCCAAATTTTTCGAATACATTTGATAACAACGTTTGGGGATTAAGTTGAGAATAAATTAATTTCTCTTTTTAAGAAAGCAATTGAGATACGAGTAGTTTTAAATTGGTGGGTATTTTAATTTGTTCCCAATTGAAGATCAAACTGATGTGTTTGCTGGTTAAAACGATTTTTCGTACATATGTACATAAGTATGTATGTATGAACATTTTCTTTTGAAAGTATGTAGTACCTATCATAGATTTATTTATATCCAAAATGTTATATTAAAATCTTTGCAATGGAATAAATTTAATGGTATTGACTAACTAGTAACAAAATTTTGGATCACTGGAAGACCATAGAAAAAATAATAAATTATGATAAATATGTTTGTTTATACATTCTGTTTTTAAGTCTTTCAAATTCTGTTAAAAGGTTTTCTTTAATTAAATTACCCAACTATCTGAACTATGTATAATAAATTGGTGTTAGGTCTTTAAGCGAGTGCCAGTCACATCAATATTCAGCTTCAATATATGTATGTGGTTGTGTGCGTTTGTTTATAAAAAATATTCACATCAATAGTATATGTGTGACTACCCTGCAGAAAGTGCGAATAGTGAAATAGTGGTGATTTACTAGTGACGTTGTCATTGAAAATCCACTACTAGACTGTAGCACCACTGACTAAGTAGTTTTTTTGGGTCAACATCAGTAGACTTTAGCACTATTGAGAAGGTAGTTCTTTTACGACCATATGGAGATATTTGAACTAAAGTTTCACTAGTAGATTTTAGTGACGCTCGTCTACATATATTTATTTAATATTATTGCATAGCATAATAAAAAAGAAAAACAAACTATTGATGCGTTCATTGGCAATATCACCAGAAATACACTGGAACTGTTGTCTCTAACGTATCTCTACTCGCGCATAAAAGGAAAGTTGTCGACATTTTATCTAGTGCAATTGTCGCTGGAGAAAGAGTATTGACATAGAGACATATGGTTGTAGACTGACTAGAGGGTATTTTTGGTAAACAAACGCACACAACCATATATATTGAAGGTGAATATTGATATGTGTGGCACTCGTTTTAGTTAATGATGTACACACGTATGCATATACACATGTATGTACATAGTTACCACATGAACTTCATTGGGCACTTTGTAAACAACATTTAAGATGATAATGATCGTCTAGACATTGCATGAAACTTCTAGTGGTATTTGTGCGAAGTATAAAAAGGGGTGACGCATCCAATGGCAAGTCAGTTATAGTTGTGTTGTGAACGAGTTATAGTTGTGAATTAGTTGCAGTTGTGAGTCAGTTGCGAACAAGTCAGTTGCGAACAAGTTGCGAGTAAACAGGTCAGTTGATAATTAAGTTGTGAGTTAATAATAGTCTGCGATACAGAAGTGAGTTGATAGTTAAGAGCAGTCTGTGCTTTACAACACGTTAGTTGGGAGAAGGAGAAACTATAGGACAGTTTATAGTGACAGCAAAGTCTGTCGTGGAATTGAGGTTATTGTGGAGTCTATCGTGTCGACTGGAGTAAAGGGCACAGCGCAGCGAATAGACGTCTGTAAGGGTGTAAGTAAAGCCAGTGAGTCTTTATTGGTGTATCAACGGTGAGTGTCGGCAGAGTGAGTGTCGTGTGTGACGAGCAGCAGACAAAGAGGTATTTGTGTATCAACTGTGAGTGATGGCAGAGTGAGTCTCGTAACTGATGAGCAGCAGACAAAGAGGTGTCACGTGAATACTTGCGCAGCCAGCTAAGAGACGTGCGTAAACTACAGTCAGGAAGGCGTAGTGGTAACCAGTAGTGAATATTTGTGTGTGATTCAGTAGTTTAAGTTGTATTAGTTTATATAAGCTCTTGATTAATTTAGTTTAAGTGTATTTGTAAATCAAATTTGTATCATTCTTAGCTCTAATCACTACACTGGGTCTTGTATTCATTTGCAAATCTTCGGGTCCACGGAAAAGCGTTTTTAAAGAGAGAACAACGTAACACTATGTTTATAGAAAAACTCTCAAACTGTTATTCAGAATTACGTACTCAAACATAATAAGTTAAAAAGCTTCAAACTAAATACTTAAGCAACATGCTATCGAATCATCTTATTTTTTTTTTTTTTTTTTTTTTTTTTTTTTTTGAAGAACTAACATATTTTTTGCAGCAAAAGATTTTCAAATGATACGATATTGCAATAAGAATCCTGCTATTTACTTTTAATGCTATTTTAAGAATGCAGTATTTTCCACATAACTGGAAACTGGCCAAGATCAAAATGATTCCAAAGGCGGGCAAAGATCTTACCAAGACTGAGTCATATAGGCCTATAAGCTTACTATCTACAATCTCAAAGCTTTTCGAAAAGCTGCTCATGACTAAATTGTCCAAAATTTTAACTGATAATGGGTGCATCCCGGACCATCAATTTGGCTTTAGAAGTCAGCACAGCACGATTGAACAAACGAATAGACTGGTCCAAGTTGTAAGAAGAACATTTGAAGAAAAGAAGTATTGTTCTGCTCTCTTTATTGATGTTTCTCAGGCATTTGATAAAATATGGCACGAAGGCCTAGTTTTAAAATTGAAGACATATCTGCCAATAAACATTCAAAAGCTTTTGGAAAGTTATATTATTGATAGGAAGTTCACTGTTGTGGAAGGAGAGTTTACGAGTGTGCCCGAAACTATATCTTCTGGTGTGCCCCAGGGTAGTATTCTGGGTCCTGTCTTGTATTTAATATATACTTGTGATATGCCTGTGAGCAATAATATCCATATTTCTACTTTTGCCGATGATACAGCCTGTATGAGTGTGCACGAAAACCCTTATGAGGCATCCCGCAATCTCCAGGAACATATCACTCAGCTGGAAATATGGTTGAACTTATGGAGAATTAAAGTCAATGAACAAAAGTGTGTCCATATAACGTTCACCCTAAGAAGAGATACTTGCTCCCCCATTCGAATCAACAATCATAATATTCCTCAACATTCCCAAGTGAAATACCTTGGTATACACCTTGATCGAAGACTTACATGGAAACATCATATTGACTCTAAGTTAACTCAGATGAAACTTAAGTTAACTCAAATCTATTGGTTGATTGGCAGAAACTCAACACTCAGCTTAGACTGCAAACTTTTACTGTACAAGTCGCTTTTGAAGCCAATATGGTGCTACGGAATTCAGTTATGGGGCACTGCTTCAGCTTCCAATGTCGAGAGAATCCAACGAAGGCAAAACAAAATTTTACGGTTAATAACATCGGCTCCATGGTACATCCAAAATTCTATTATACATCGTGATTTAAATATGCCACTAGTGACTGAAGAAATTGCAAAATACGCAGGCAAATATTTAACAAAACTCGAATCACATCCTAATCCGCTTGCTCGTAATATTTTGAACTTTACTGGACACATCCGCTTAAAAAAGAGGGACACACGGGCTCTTATACCTAACACTCCAGATGGGACTACTTGAAAATACTTTCCCCCCCCCCCCCCACTTTTTTTTGATTATCACTACTAATGTATTATTTATAACTACCACTAAGTTTATGCCCGACACTGGTCGGGCCTAATAATTTTTTTTTTATAGATTTAAGATTTGAATACTTATTGTTAGTTCACATATGAAGATACAATAAATAAATACATGCATTAAAAAAAAAAAAATGATACGAGTATTAATAAACGCATTTTTACATAAGTTTATTTTGTTAATTTATTCAGAAAAATTTTTCTAAAAAAGAAGAATTTCCTTAATGAATGACATTTAACAAATAAATAAAAAACAACTTATCTACACAAGAGTTTTCTGGAAATGACAAAAACTTTTTTAAATATGTAAGAAAAGTGTTTTCGAAGATTTGTCTCTTTTGCTTAATAAACATTTTTATACAAATGCTATTCTAAAAGACTAAATCCACCTTTATCGATCTTATAACTTTGGAATAAATGTTAGGAGATGCGTATTTATTTTAAGATGTACCCTGTTGCGATTATGTATCAAAAACTAAAGTGCTGTTTCCACAATGCAGACAGTTTGCATTGAAGTCACTCAAACAGTTGAGCAATTTTCATATACATACATATTGAGTCTTATTTTCGATTTTATCGTAAGCGACAAAAAATTAAAATTTTCAGGAGAAGGGTTTTTTTTATAATATTCAAATTTGTTTTACATACGTAAATTGTCGCTTACGATAAACTTTAACAGCCCGTATCTTAAAAGTTATCAACAATTTTAGCATTTTGATAATTCTAAAATATGGGTAGGGCAATCAAGTTTTAATTTCAATAAAAAATTATATTTACGATAACATGTCGCTTAGGATAAAATCGAAAATAAGGCTCGATATATGTATGTATGTACTAGGATCTTCCGATGGGCTAAATTCGACCACTTAACCGTATATCCAAGGCGAATTGATACTAGGTGGTCTTGATTTGCAACTCTCTATATTCGCTTTGTATATTTGTTAGCGTAAAGTTTTCTGCTGTCATACAATTTCCGAATGATTTGACACCAGAGAAACTAACAGCTGACCATCAGCTGCTGAATTGAGATCACATGATGTGAATTCGCCTTACGTATGTGTATCCTTATTTATTGTAAAGATCTGTGTTGTGTTTGTAAGTACAAAACAAAAACGAAGTAGCAATACCATGCAAACTTAAAACGTTTTTTTTACCACTTCGGTGCTAAGAATTTTGAAAACCATTTATATTGTTATCTACACAAATACCTTTTGAGCCAACAGCGCTATTCATACAATATAATTTTGTTTTATAAAGGGTTTAATGCCCTAATTCTGTTCGACGATTGTATCGTCTTGTCTATAGCCGCAGTTGTGATTCTTTAAAACAATTACATATGTATTATTTATTGTGTATGCTAGAAGGTTCGTATATTTGCTTTATGATTTTGTCCCAAACATTATATCCAACATATATTTTTTATATATTTTTCAAACTATTGTACAATACTTTCATTTAATTTTTATATTTTAAAAATATGGTAATAATATTTTTATTTTGCATTATCAAAGACAACAACCATTTTTGAACAAAATAATTTAGAGAATTTAAACACAAGAACTCAAAAGTATCTCCAAACAAAAACGCCCTAAATCTTCTTACTGAATTAGGGCATAATTTTTTTATATTTTATTCAGTTTAAAAATGACCATTTTTTAAGCAAAAAATAAATTAAAATAAAAAGGTAACTACTATTTTTAAACAAGAAATAAAACTCAAAAAATAGCTTTTATTTTTAAATTTTTATGAAATCATTTAAAAAATGTAGTGCTTTTGATATACATTTTGTACTCAAATCGACCGCCCGTGTTGTGGTAACAGAGGTTAAGTTATTTAATTATATTTTTAGAAAACATAAACCATAAACAAGGCAAAACCATCCGCCCAGGTATAGATATGTATTTTTTTTAAGTTCTAATTTTATTTATATTCTGTTGTATTCCTTGTTTATATTAAAATTTGTGTATACATTTTTCATGTTTTAGACATTCACTAATGGAAACTTTAATTTTTAATATATACATATATATATATATATATATATATATATATATATATATATATATATATATATATGTATATGTATGTATCTAAATAGATATGTATGTATATGGTTGTAATTGTAGTCTCAACGGTTTTACCTTGTTTAACAAAAGCTTATTAATGGCCTAATTTTGTAACACAGAACGAAACGGAAAATTTTGGTTTATTTTTAATTTTAAATTTTGTAAAACATTTGAAAACGAAAATTCTATTTTACGTAAAATAAATGTATTTTATAAAACAGTACCAAACGTTTTCAAAAAACTTAAGTGTCATATGAAAACGTTCATAAAATTGTATTCGTTTTAAAAGTTTTAACAACATGCAATAATGTTATTAATGCAATGTTAATTAGTTTTGCTGCAATTAAGTATAAATTAGTATCTAGGTGCACGATAGAGCTCCTATATTTACATATAAATTCCCTTTACCACCCTCATAACTACTTTATTCTCGCCAATTGTAAAGTGAAAAAACTTCAGGAGATTTCGTCGTCATATGCGAAGTTTGATAGTTTCTAATGAAAGTTTCCTGATAAATGGAGCTGCAAAAATTGCATTTTTAAGACATGCTCACTGACCACTTACACAGTCATCAAATTGAGCTCTAGATGTAGAGCTCAAATTTGATACTCAATTAGACCTAGGTGAGTTACGAGCAGGAACAATTCGAAAGCATCGATTGTTAAACCAGGGAGGCGGGGCCGTGCTCATAAAAATTTAGCATTTAGCAATACTATTATGTATCACTTTCTTACCCATTATATAATTGCATTCTGCCCTTTTAAACTGGCGCAGTGATCATTAATAGAAATAACGATAAGACAAAAGTAGTTAAATTTTCACAAAAATATAAATGTGAAAAAAGGCAAAATTCCGACCATCAGAAGTAGCGAGAGATCAAGTTCTTGTTTTGCACAATACCTATCACAATATTATATTGATTTGTAATCGTTAGAGTGTCATATTATTTTTATGCAACCTGCATACTTGTCAATATTTTTATCCTTTAGGAAGAAGATAAAGCCGACATCTCTTTATATCTTTATCAAAGGAAAAATGTTGTTAATTAAGCAGGTTGCCTAGAAATGATATAAGACCTTGACGATTGCAATTGTGAGATTTTGGATAGGAACTTGACGTTGACAAGCTACCTTAACTAAATCCATGTGTGTTATGAAAAAGATATCCATCTACAATATCATTTTACTCCAACACTGAAATATTGAATATTTCAAAGTTTCAGAAAGATCCAATAAGTTATTATGGGCCTTTAACTAACGCGGTTAATTCCCAATTTCGTATTTTTGTTGGTGCATATTTCATAATGTAATAAAATTTTATTTTAAAAACATTTTTTTTTTTTTATTAATTTTTGTTATGAGGAATAATATATTTTTCAATTATATTTTGACATAAAAGGAAAACAACGTAGCGTTTTACAAAATTTAAAATATTTTCGTTTACGCTCCAACCAGAAACGAAAACAAAATCAGGCCATAAATTCAAATATGCATGTTTCCTTAAGCTTTTGTACAATTATAAATAAAATTTAAAATACTTACTGAGGAGTAAATTCGGCTAAGCCTTTGTCGTCCATTGTTTTAATCATTTCAATAATTTCATAAGGATTTTGTGGAGCTGGATATGATCTCTCTTCTAAAATGCTTTCGTTGCACTATCAAATAAAAATTAATTGGAAAACCTGCAATTATGTTTAAGACGCCATGAGCTTACTTGACAATAAGATGTTGAAACATGTAATAGTACTTTTAAATTTAACATTTTTCCCGCCAATTCAAGTACTTTTAATGTTCCTAAAACGTTCATTTGTATCATGGGACGTAATGGTTGATCAAAACGCACATTTGCAGCGCAATGAAAAATTACATCGATATTTTTTGCTAAATAATCTCTATCATCGTCACTCATACCAAGTTTGTCTTCCAAAATATCTCCTTTAATCAAACGAATTTTTCTCACTATATCTGGATCCTTCTCCAAAATTTTGTTGAAGATCTAGATTTAATAATAACAGTAATAAAAATTAAACTTTTAATATACATACATATATATTTTTGATAACAGTTTAATAAAACAAAACAAATAAATAATAAGGCAGGAAGTTCAGATAAATATTCAGGGCTATCATGAATAAAATTCCGCGGGAAATTTCTCCCTTTTCCAAATAGAATTTTTTGTTTTCCCTATTACTTGCCATTAGTTGGAATTATTCCCTGTGAAAAATTTCACGCGGAATTTTATTCATGATCAGGGCTATTACAAAATTTATAGCACAAATTGCAAACTATTATTATTGTATGTAAAAATGTACCAAACTATTTCACAAAATCATCAAAACTATAACTTGCGGTCTCCACCTGACATGAAATGACTAACTTTAACATTAACTTCAAGTTAATGTTAAATGTAGACTGCTCAAGTTAATGATTTTTTTCAAGTTATAACATTATTGTTAGTGCATTTGTTTTAAAAAGTCAGTTATAACTTCAAGTTACAATAAAGTTTCATGTCAGATGGAGACGTAGAGTAAAAAATAAAAAACTATGTATAATGGTAGGTACACACTTTGCAATGTGTTCACACAACACTTTTATATTACATGTTGCATATTTTGACACACACGCTCTAATATACAATGAAACCATAAATGAAATCTGAAAATATCAAAATATTTTGATATTTTTGAAACTTTAAATACCACCTCGAATGGAACCATTAACAATTAAATCTGCCCGGTTGCATAAACATGTCGCAAATTGTATACTTACCATAAGGCCATATCTAAAGCAGGAATTGTTAAAACTGAACAATATGTTGAGCTAAATTTTTTATATTTTTCAAATTGTTAAAAATCGCTTAAGCTATTAATTACTATTAGCAAAAGTAAGAGTCGACTAGCTTAACCTACGTACATATTAGAGATGAGCAAAACTGTGATTTTTTAATAATGCTGCTTCTTGTGAACGTGATTCCTAAAGCGCTGTTCTTTAAACTGTGACTGTGATCACAGTTTAGCAGTTTTTTATTTGTAGCATATCTGTTGTTTTGAGAAAATCTAATAAGATGAGCAGCAGCGCAATTAAACAGTGAATGTGATCACTGTTTAACACATTTCAGCTCTTCTGATTTAAAACAGATCTGACCACTGAGAGAAATGCATTCGCGTATGTGTATTTACTCGTATTTGTATAAGAAGCTGATTGATGTTCAGCACTCTGGTGCTACTTTTGGGCAGCTCAGCTTTAAAATTATTTTTTAGTATTGGTATTTTGATAAATACCCAGCAAAAAATTAGACATTACCATCTGAACTACTTGCCATATAATGACATACTTTTTAGATTGCCAAATTGAAGTGCTCGCTTACAAAACACATTACGCAAATATTTAAAAATAGGAAGCAGAAGTTGAACATATTCTTTGGGTTTTAAAAGAAGACGTGAAAATATTGCCAAAATAAGTAGTTATTTTAAATAAATTATAAATATTTCTAAATTGCCTACTTATTTATTTTAAACTAAAAAATAAGTAAAGGGTGTTTTTTATTGAGGTATAGAACTTTAAGTTGGCATCACTTTTTTAATTGGCGGCCATTTTGTCAGCTGTCAAGTGATTAATATTTAGTTTGGTTTGCCATTTTATCATGAACAGGTTGACAAAAGAACAACGCTTGCAAATCGTGCAAATTTATTTCGAAAATAATGGTTCAGTTCGCGAAGTTTACCGCAAGCTCCGTCCATTTTATGGTCGACATAATCGTCCATCAGAGCAATTAATTCGGTTAACCATGGATCGTTTTCGCACTACGTTTACTCTATGTGATAATACGCATCCGCAGAAACGTCGAACAGTGCGCACCGAAGAAACAATTGCCGCTGTAGAGCAAAGTGTTGAAGAGGACCCGAATGAATCGATTCGCCACCGTGCACAGCAATTGGAGCCGACTAACCGACTATTTTGTTCCCGAATTGGATGGCATGAATGTGGATGAGTTGTGGTTCCAACAAGACGGCGCTACATGCCACACAGCGCACGTCACAATCGATTTATTGAAGGAAACATTCGATGAGCGCATAATTTCGCGGAATGGACCTGTCAATTGGCCACCAAGATCGTGTGATTTGACACCATTGGATTATTTTCTTTGGGGATATGTGAAGTCGCTCGTCTACGCCAACAAACCAGAAACGTTAGGGGACTTGGAAGCCAACATTCGTGGCGTTATTGCCAACATACGGCCCCATATGCTCGAAAAAGTGGTTGAAAATTGGACCTGTAGAATTGGCTTTATTCGAGCCAGCCGCGGCGGCCACATGCCCGAAATCATATTTAAACATTAATGGCATAAAATTATCCTTCCAATAAAGCCAAATTGATGGACATTAAAACGATTTTCTTGTGTTTTATTTCAATTCGAAGTTCTATACCTCTGAAAAAAACACCCTATACTTACATTTTGGAAAATAATTATTTAAATATAAGTAGTTCTAAATAATTTTTTTTTTTCATTTACGGTTTTAATAAAAGTTCATCAATGAAAGCAATTTTTAATCAGAAATAATTTTTAGTCAGGCTTAAGTTCAGTAATTTCAATTCTTTTCATTGAATGAAATATTTTATTAATTAATGTGAGTTTCTAAAGACGAGAAGAAAAATTAAATTAGACTTTTAAGCTGGGGGAAATACCGATATTTTTCTGTGCAGCAACGCACTTCATCAGCACCCTAGTCTATCTACTTGGGTTTAAATTTAAATTTTTCTAAATATAGTATTTATAAGTAACAATAGATGCACTGATACGAATAAAATATAACCCACTTCAATTGAGTTTATAAAAGAAATTTTACAAAATGGTGTATTTCGTAGTAAAACAATAAGCTTTTTTTAAATTATTTAAATTTTTCTTAAAAGTTATTATATGTACATATATTTAATTAATCAAACTGAGTTTTTAACCAAGACCTTCTATTTACTCAAACAACGGCATATTTAAAAAAAGTAGTTCAATCAAGAAAAAAATAACTATTTCCCACAACGGAAAATATAATTAATTTCTACAATAAACAACATAACTACTTCTCAAGAATCGATTATTTTAGTCTCACGCCTTGTTAAAATCATTAAGTTGGTAATCCAGTAAGGAACAGCTTCCACCAAAAATGCTTAATTCCAAACTCGATTACCTTTTTTGAAATTTTTTGCTGGGTACTAATAAGAAGAGCGACAAGAACAAACAATTAGCAATCAACCTCATCCAAATATTTAGAATTGTCGTATAAGAGGCAGAGACAATAAAAATGCAAATACAAAAATGTGAGAGTTGTACATATGTAGTTGCCAGAAAAGACGATTTGACAGGATATTTGACAATTTGTTCTCGACAAAAGAAAGAATGAACTATATTTCTAAAACCTGTTACTTGATAAATTGAATGACTGTTGTGATTAGTTATTTTTCAATCGCTGTGAAAAAGAAATAGGTTTCGAAATATGGCTCATATCTAGTACATATACATAAATATCTAGAAGCTCAATTTCCTTAAACAATTTTAAAATGAGACCAAGATAAGCTCACAAAAAGTTCTAATGTCAGAAAAAAATTAGGAAATTGCTTGAAGATAAAAATAGGTACATACATACATATATATGTATGTATCTACATTCGAAAAGATTTTAAAATTAAAAAAAAAACATAAAACAGGCATAGAAAATCTTTTACCACTCAAATTGCATATTTACCTAAAATATTAAAAATATAAATATCTATATATCGTCACCTTAAATGCAAACGGACGTAACAAAACAAAAATTCAAAATCGAGTTTTTGACTGATATTTAGACCTCTGCGATCAAAAATTATGACTTTATTAAAGAAATTCAAACAGGCGTAATTACGTGTGCATCTATTTTTTATTGTAAAGATCGTAACTAACATAAAAGCTTAAATATATATAAAAAGGAGGAAATAAATGTTTAAAAACATATACATAAGTATTAGTGTCCTGCACAAGAGTATTTATAAGACTTTTCAAGACATGAGAGATTTTTTCCAATGCTTTACTACAGCGAAATATTCTAAAAGAATCGCTAAACAACACTGTTGGCAAGACAAACCACCGAAAAAAATTACTTGCCAACAGTGTTGCTTAGCGATTCTTTTAGAATATTTCGCTGTAGTAAAGCATTTGAAAAAATCTCTCATGTCTTGAAAAGTCTTATAAATAGTCTTGTGCAGGACACTAATAAGTATCCATACTAAAAGTAAATTTCGAAGAAATTTTTCAAGAACACTTTATTCTTATTGATTTTGAAACGTTTTTTGTTTCTCCTGTAAAAAATATAAAAGTGTAGTTATGTCCGTTTGCATTTAAGGTGACGATATATGGAGCAATGATTTCATCATGTAACTCTGATATAACAGGCATTTCATCTGCATCGAAGATTTTAGAACTATGTGCCTTTTATTAAGCACTGACATGGACGGACCGGGTTAGCTAAAATTATTTGTACACTACTTGTGAGAAGAATAAATTCATGATAATGTAAAGGAGTCTTAACTAGTTTTGCCAACAATTTTATATTAAAAATCACGCTAGGACTTAATACTGTGTGATGATTTTTCTTCGTGATAGTTTTTAATTGTGCATAACGCTGACAGTTTTTAGATTATTTTTTTATTGAATCATAAAGTACATAGGATTAAGTTATTTATTGAAAAACACATCGGACAAATAGTCTACATGGCTTTTTATACACTTTACTTTACTGCAATGTTGGTTGTGGGTTTGCTGACATATTTTAAATCGGAGTTTCAAATAACCCCATAAAAATAAATCTAATGGTGTTAAGTCACACGATCTAGGGGGCCGATTCTGATCACCGAGTACACGACGTGGTAATGTCTAATACAGTAATTGCATTGTTTCACAGGTGGTATGACATATGTATGTATGGCATCGCCTAGTTGAAACCACATATTGGCCACATCAATATCATATAATGTCGACAGAAAGAACTGTATTATCATGTCTTGAAATATCGAGCAATTCTCATCCACAACGCCGAATTGAGGTTTCTGGATTGTAAGCGACACTCTCACGGACTGCTTCGATATTGCGTCCCGAACGGATGCAGTCTTCCTGAATTTTTTCATTAATCTTTCACAGTTGACGAAGTTAAATTAAAACACTATTCCCCCCATTTTTTTTAATACGGACGCCCAGCTTTCTTTATTTTTTAAATATTATTCAATAATGAACACACGTTGTTCTATCATGTAATGCTCCATTTTTACTCAAGAATGATAAAATACAGATTACGCCAGCGCGCAAGAATAAAAAAACATTTCTGCGCATGATGGAATTCTGACGTCACTCAGCCTGTATTCTCATTGGCTAGTAAAATTCAACTGTAGAACTTTTACACGCACACAAACTCACATTTCATATTTGCTCTTTGTCTTATCTCTTTATTTTTATTTTTCTTAGTTTTGCAGCCTTTAAACAACAACATGTAATTTTTTTCTTGGAGATCTCTCTGAGTAAATCAATCACAGGGCTGCCAACTACAACAAAATACATACATTTTTTGCAAAAAATTATAAATTTCACATGTGATACAGACTTGGTAACCTTTGCGAGGGGACTACTATGTCATCAAACGGTAAATCATGCGCAAGGCGTAATCTTTATTTTATCATTCTTGGTTTTATTAACTATAAGCTCCAATTTCACAGTCTATAGTTAACTAACGCCCGTGGTTAAACTAATAATTTTTCTTATCAATTCCATTGCTTAAACCACCTTCATTAATTAGTTAACTGAAGACTGTGGATTTCAGCCTAAACTGTCAGCTGTCGAATTGTTTTTTTAGAGTTGGCAACACTTTACTGCACAAATGGTGACAAATTCAAATCTTGCCTTAATTTTGGGACACCCTTTATAACAAGTAAATTAATAAATACACATACATATGTATGTATGCATGCACTATTGTAAAACTATAACAAAATAAACAAAACTTGCGTATTGAATAAATATGTATATATATTAAGATCATAATTTCCATCCGCACCATGTTGACTTGACATAAGCAATACAAAATAAATATTTTATAGTGACAATAATTATATTTGCACAGTGCATACATACATTGACTGTTAAAATGTAATATTTAAAGTAGACAATGATGCTTCTAGTTTTTTACCTCACACATTTCTATACTATCAATATACTGGCCCCTATTATGATTTACAAATAAGTGGATAGTTTACTTGTAGTTGTAAAATTTTTATTATGGATTACAACTTTTTCACCATTAGAATACTGCTTCTTATTAGTTGTATATTGGTTTTTATTTCGAGTGTTGTATTTATTAGGTTTGCTTCATTACTCCAGACGCCAACAAATCCCATTTATCAACCAATATGGTTGCCATATTCATAAAACATGAAATCTAAAAATAAAATACTAGGCCAAATCTTAAAATATTTAAAATGTTTTGTGATGGCTACTATGGTTTCAAAAAACATAGCATATATAAAAATCTATTATTTTCGAACAATATTTCGAATGCAACTAAAATTAGTTGCAATTCAGAATGCCAAAAAACAGTTAAGTTGTTTTAAAGTTAAGTTGTTACAATTTCGACTAAACTTGTTTGAGTTGTAGACCGTAATAGGGGCAACTATTTGCCTTAAAGGATTTTTAGTAAATCGATTTAAAAGCTACTTTGCTGGTGAAGATTATAGTGATCATTGTAATGCCTGCTAATTAGAAGCACATGAAATATTATTCCTTGAACCCTCTGAAACTATAGTTTCTAACGAGATCTTTCCTGATTTCGCAAAAAAATTGGTAGTTTGGAGGGAAGTACTCTAGATATCAGCAGCCGTTTTTAGAATTTGATATGCTATTTAAAAACACAAAAAATAAAACTGAAGCTTTATCCAAAACTTTCTGATTGTGTTTAAAATAAATGAGTACGCATATAATACATAAAAATTAAATGAGCTCTATTTTGTGGCGTAAGTGAAATTTTTTTTGCAGTTTTACAATCCAGAGTGTATTAATTAATACCAAGTGGCCTTATCATTACAATAACATGCCTACAAATTTGTTGTAGGATTATCTTTATTTGTATGCTGACAGTTCGGGTTAAGATTTTATGCTATTTTATATGGAGTTTGACGGATAGGGTAAAGTCAGCTGCGCTGAAAAGGCCACTTAACATTAACACACTTTGTTACAATCGTGATTGAAATATTTTTCATCCCAGTGGGTGACTGGCACAACTTTTTTATGTATGAGAGCCGGCACAGTCTAGTGGATATTTATATATATACTTATATAACAAATGCTTACCACACATTTTAAAAATTGTTCTTTCCGAGTTTCAGCTGTTTGTCCACGTTTTGATCGTATTAGCAAGTTAATACTATTAATTTTGGGACAGCTTCGTAGTAATTTTTCCACCAATACTTTGCCCATAAAACCAGTGGCTCCAGTTATAAAAATATTTTTCCCAGCATACCAAGATGCTACTTCGGATTTATCACCCACGTCATCACCATGAAGAACTTCCATAATAATAAAATAACTAAGGTTCTGTCGTTTTATTACTTGATTGTTGTCTAAAAATATATTTTAAAAAAATTAGGGATTTCATATTAAATGTTTATGAGCTGTAATTTCACGTTTGAACGAAAATAATTTAGATATATGTAGGTAAAATTATAATTTGTATCTGTTAAAGTTGCTAAGCGAGCTTTTTCCAATTTTCGTATTTCTTAAATCGATTTTTGCTATAGTATGATTTTTTATTTGTTCGTCAAGCCGGTGTTTTCATCTCGAAGTATTCGACAAAACCGAATAATTGTTTGCGGTTTTTTAAATTTATTTTCTTAAATTAATAATAAGCCATTAATTGAAGATTTTTTAAGAAAAAAAAAATATTAAAAACGGTTTTTGAAAAATGAACTTTTTCGAATTATTCTATAACCGTCTATTGTATATTCGAATACTTGATAACTCTTAATTTATTGCCTATACTAGAAGGTTCATGGATAAGCTTTACGCTGTTGTTCCTTACCATTATATCCAACACATATATTTTTATATATTTTTCAAACTATTGTACAATACTTTAATTTAATTTTTGTCAGGGACCAAATATAACGAATATTTTCCAAATTTTAACTAAAAAAACCAAACTAATAGAGAAACACTATGTACACAAGGACATAAAAAAACTCAACATCGCCGATTATATTTTGATTTTTGTTTATTCCTCAGAAAATAACAGTTACTTCTTGATTTTTATTTATTTCTCATCAACTAAAAGTTATTTTTTGAGTTTCATTTTTTGCTTAGAAAATAACAGTAATTTTTTTATTTTTATTATTTTTTTCCTTGAAGAGGCTAATTTTTAAACTGCGCATTTTCTGTGCTAAAATTAATATTATCCGATAGAATTTATCCCCAAAGTCTGTAAGAAAACTCTTATAATATATTATATTAAATTAAATTTAATGCCCTAATTCTGTTCGACGATTGTATCGTCTTGTCTATGGACGAAAAAAAGCCGCAGTTGTGATTCTTTAAACAATTTTTATTTATTGTCTATGCTAGAAGGTTCGTGTATTTGCTTTATGATTTTGTTCCAAACATTATATCCAACACATATTTTTTCATATATTTTTTAAAATATTGTATAATACTTGAATTGCATTTTTATGTTTTAAAAACATGGCAATAATATTTTTATTTTTCATTATCAAAGGCAACAAGCATTTTTGAAGAAAGTGATTTAGGAAATTCAAACACAAGAACTCAAAAGTATGTTCAATCAAAAACGTCCTAAATCTTCTTACTGAATTAGGGCATAATTTTTTTATATTTTATTCAGTTTAAAAATTACCATTTTTTAAGCAAACAATAAATTAAAATAAAAAGGTAACTACTATTTTTTAAGCAAGAAATAAAATTAAAAAAATAACTTTTATTTTCTGAGGAATAAATAAAAAACAAGAAATAATGGCAAAGAGTAATTTTTAATAGAGAGATTAATACCGTTACAGCCCTTGATTTTTTAAAAACATGGTAATAACATTTTTATTTTCATTATCAAAGACAACAACCGTTTTGGAACAAAATGATTTGAAGAATTCAAAACCAATCACAACAAAACCGTATTAAATCTTCTTACAGAATTAGGGCTTTAAACTAAAAATAAATAGTTAATAAAATCAGTAAAGTGCTACTTTGACTCGCGCACGAAGGGTTCCGTATGGACACCAAATATGTAATACTATACGGACTTTAATATAGTTTTGGGATTTTTTTCGTTTTATGGGTTTTTTCGATTTTGAGCGTTATTTGAATTGGATTTTTTCGGGTTTGGCGATTTATTTTAGTTTTGGCGCTTATTTCTCGTTTTGGATTTATTTTTGTTTTTGGCTTTTTTTAATTGATTTGTTTTTAATTTTAGTGTTAATTGTTGTAGTTTGCATAAAAATACACTAACTTTTCAAATTTCAAGTGTCTATTTACATACAATTGTATATATATTACATGGGATTTTAAAACTTTTCGTTGCTCGTTTTGGAACACCCTTTAATTTTTAGCTCTCATATATTTGTTATTGTACATACTCTGTCTAAATTTCAGGTCGGTACCTCTTACGGTTCTTGAGAAAATAGCCTGTGACGGACAGATAGACAGACAGACAGCACGCTGCAGCGTGGCGAAAACAATAGGGTTCCTTTTCACCTTTGGTGTACGCAACCCTAAAAATCATCTGATAAATCTATGTATTTGTTTCATTTTAGTATATCGTACACTTGTATACATAAATAGTGCGATTTTGTGTACATTAATCACACAAATTATCTGACGTCTTGTAAGTTATATTTCTTGTTTTGCTTTTATCTAGACATTTGTCAAACATCTTAATTGCATGTTATAAATTATATTAATTAAAGTTAGTGTTATGTTGATTAATATGTATAAACTTTTATTACTTCCACTATTTAGTGCGTAATTTCAATTATATACATAAATTGTTAACTATTTTAATTGTAGTGTTAAATGTATACAATAAAATATAATGAATTGTTTAAGTTGTTAATTACTTAAATTAAATAGCATACAATTTTTTTAACGATTAAAACACAAATAATTAATTAATTTACAGCTAATTTTAAGTTATACTGTTAACACAATGCCTTCAATTGTATACAAACTTTTCAACTGTAACAAAGTCTAGTAAAAATACTTTTTTAACTAAACAATAATATGTACTACAAAAATAAGAAAACGTTTATTAATTGATTAATTACAAGTTAATAATAAGAATAATTTTAATGCGAAATTTGAGCTTGATATTTTTCGATCATTTCACTTTTTAATCTCATTTTTCTGTTCAACATTTAATAATCTTGATTTTTTTTAGTTGATGTGGAAAATTGTAATAATATGTTTGAGGCTTTTTTGGATATCATTGGATAATCTCATCTTATATTAATCCAAAATGAATTAATTGATTCTTCTGAATATTTTAGAATTAAATATCGATTATTTTAAAGCAATATGAGTTCTTTCCCTTCATTTAAAGTTAAGTCTAATACAGAAGTATGGATTGTTAATCCAATCCAATTTCTTTATATGTTCAATGAAACTATTTTTTAAGCTTAAGGCCAGTAAATTTTATTTATTTTTAGTTTTTTATCGATATTTCGTAAACTTTGGTTAACTTCTTCAGGATTATTCTTATTTTATTTTTTGGTAATTAGTTTTTGTCTTTTTTCTTTTTAATCAGAAAAAAATTTGTTTGTTGTTACCAAAAAATAAAATAAGAATAATCCTGTTTCTGATTAAAAAGAAAAAAGACAAAAACTAATTACCAAAAAATAAAATAAGAATAATCCTGAAGAAGTTAACCAAAGGTTAACGAAATATCGATAAAAAACTAAAAATAAATAAAATTTACTGAACTTAAGCTTAAAAAATAGTTTCATTGAACATATAAAAAAGGTCGAAAAATTAGATAAACAATTTAAATTTCTTTATATCTAATCTTGGTAAATAATCAATAATTCTCTCCTCTAATTAGGGTTTGCTCAGCGACTATAATCGTAATCAAAATCGCGATTAATCGCACCCTTTAATCGTAATCGTAATCGAACCCATTAATCGCTCGATTACGATTAAAAATTTTTTACCTTTTAACCGACTTCAAAAAAGGAGGCGGTTAAGAATTCGTCTCTATTTCTTAGGTATGTTACCGCATAATGTACCGAGACATTTTAGACCGATTGTAAAAATTCTTTTTTTGTCTGAGAGGGAATAGCTTCCCATTGGTCCCATTTTAAAACAGGTTAGCAGGGACACGCCCACAATTTTTTTATTATATTTTATGATATTCTGCTTATTTGATTGCTGTGAAACCTATAAACCACCTTTTGTTCTTGAAATTACACAATTTGAAAGTTGAAAAAGTGGACGGGATTACGCCCATTAAAATTTATTATAATATTTCACGCGGTTCTGCTAAACCGATCTTACGAAACTTATCACACACTTTGAGCTCTAAAATAGACACAATTCTGCATTATTTAAAAAAATGAGCCCATTAAAATTGAATATATTATTTTAAGTCGTTCTACTTTACCGATTTTTACAAGATTTAACACGCACCCTGCGTTCTGAAAAAGACACAATCTTGCATTTAAAAAATGGGCGGAGGTCCACACATACTTTTTCTATCAGATCTTTGCATTGAAGTCGATTTTTTTTGGCAGAAAGAATTATTTAAGGAAGGAATTTATACCAAACTCGCATACAGTAGACTTCAACCATATTTTTGAAAAGCTTCAGACCTCTTACTTTATGCACATACTTTAAAAAACTATTTCAGAATTTACAAGCTTTTTGGAAATTCCAATAGAATAAGCGAGCAGGCTCAGAAACTTATAAAAAGTATTATAAGGCATAATAATAAATATTACCCAAATTAAGCACTTTAAACTTTATCATTGCGATTGATACAAATATTTTTCATTCGGTTGGCAGATAAATGCAGTTTGTCTTATCTTGGGACTTTGAATTATTACAAAAAAACAACATAGAAATATTAATACAAATTTATATCATGATGAATGAACTACTTCTTAAAAAAAAGTAAAAAAAAGTACTGTTTTTATATATAATTAAAAAGTAAATTAAGAAGGTAGAAATATACTTCATCCTAGAAAAATTTTTCTATCAAAAGATTGATTTCCCATAATTCGTATTGTTTTTCATATTCATAAGATCTGATTTACGAATTTCATTTTCATGCTTTACAATTTTCTAAAAACAAAAATATAATTTAAATGAAAAATTAAATTAAAACGCGAACTTAAGACAAAATAAATAAATTTCTTTCGCTAAAACCATACAGATATTTTCATTACGTCCTCGTATACTTTAATTTATATTATTGAATGTGGATTTCAACATCGTATTGTATGTTTCTGTGATGTTTAATTAATAACATCAGCAACATTCTTATTGATGTTTTATTGAAAAAATTATATTAATATTGTTGCTGCACATTTTCATAATAATATGAACACATCTAGAACTTAGGGGCACTTTTCTAGAATTTCGAGTGCCGCGACACTATGGTTGAGAATCACTGTGCTAGAGTATCCAAATTTTTATTTATTAATTTTCTTTCAATGATCCCTGTTTTTGATATAAGAGTGCATATAAAAAAAGGTTTTGCCTTTACTGAGAATATGTAAATTTTGAGTTGCCCGCCTTTAGAGGCACAAGTGCGAACGATATGTAAACTAAATGCGTTATAAAACAAAAGACTTAAGACACATACACGGACACATGCAGCTCATTTTAGTTTAGTTGTATTTTTTTAATCATTAATATTTACTCGGTTTTAGTATTAAATATTTGTTTCCCACACCTATTAAGCGTTAAAACAATTCATGGTGACGGAATTTGTAACAATATAGGCAAAACATACATATGTACAAGCAGGGAAACCAGAAATATGTTATAAAAAAAAAGCTTGAAAATATGCACTAAAACCTTAAAAAAATATGCGTGTTAGGCTAACATATACAAAAACATTCTTCATAGGTTGAAATATGCTAAAATATGCCCTGCATTAATACGTCACACAATATAAAACTTGCAATTACATATTTGTGGTTTCCCTGGTTATAATCATTTACTTTGTGTGTAACATTTTGCATGCGGAATTTGCATACCTTAGACATGCAATTTAAACACAATAGTATATGAACTTTAAGTCCTAAAATGGAAATAAATTTAAGCAAATTCAAGCCACCTTAATGAACACTCGTTTTAAATTTTTACTATTAATTGAAATTTTTATTTTACATGGCAAATTTTAACAGTTAACATTCACTTAAATAAGAACAAGCATTTCATTTTTTATTTAAGTGTTAATTTCTTCACAAATATTGTTTACTTTGTTTCAATAATAATTGTATTTGAATTTTATTTCAATTAAACGCATTATTTACTTTTTCTTGTATTTATTATAACAATATTCTTAATATTGACATTCGATATTGCTAAATGTTCTGTAACTTAATACCTTAAAAACAAGAAACCCATATGAAAGTCATTGCTTTAACTGATTATTATTTTAATTCGTGTATATTAACTCTTAAATATAAAACATATATATGTCAATATTAAGGTTCAACGCGCTTCCTTAACACACTATTATTTTTGTACCTTTGTTGCAATTGTTGATATTTATAAATATATGATAGTGGAAATGATATTTATTTTTCTTTGCTTGTAAATAAACGGTAGTCTTTTATACTAAGTATGTACTTCTACGTTATTATTATTATTATTATTTGTTATTGAATGCAGAGACCTCAAGCACGATTTACTCAAGTTGACGTTAAAATATCAACTAAATTCAATATTATGGCATCAGTAGAAATTATACGAAAAATCAGAATGCTTGTTGGATACATTTGTATGGACTCATTGTAGGAATGTAGATATTTATGAGTATATATGTATTTATCTTAAACTCTATAATAACGTACAAGGTACCTATAGGAATAAATGCATACTGATGCAAGTTCTTTTTTTCTCTTTAACTTGTTATGGATTCGTATGTAAAAGGCATCATAGATTCGTAAGTAAAAGGCATCTGTAAGTCTTGCAACTTTACTAAATTTTTTTATATGTACATATTTGTAAGTCTGTAGAATAACAATTTTGTTTATTTGCAACAATGTTTCATGTTTATCTGTAATTATTCTATTCAATCTATTTTTTATAAAAAGTATTTATAAATTTTATTCTGTTCCATTTATAACAAACAGAACTTAATTCCACAGACATTTTCCACAAGGAACATGCTAACAGTATATATTGAGTTTTTTGCAATTTTTGTTTTGCTTCTGTTGTTAAGTTTTTAAGATAATTTTGACTTCAAAAAAAAAATTTTATATTATGCATCACTTTAGATATACAAAGGGAAAAAAGTCCAAAAAGGTCCAATGACTCCGAATAGTTTGCGGCGAATAAAATATATGTAAGTTTGTTATAACAAAAACTTATCTGACGAAGCTCAAATATTTTTATGTGATTTTTCGACCTTTTTTATATGTTGAATTAAACTATTTTCTTGAGCTTTAAGTCAGTTTATATTTTGAATTTATTAGTTCAGTGTTTCGTTAACATTCGGTTAACTTCTTCAGGATATATATATATATATATATATATATATATATATATATATATATATATATATATATATTTATCATAAAAACCAAAAAAATATATATCCTGAAGAAGTTAATCGAAGGTCTTACGAAGCTCTTTACAATCACTGCAAAAAAAACAGTGTTATTACAACTTAAAGTTAGTTAAAAGTAAGATTTTATCGGACGTATAAAAAGCTTCCCATTATTGCAAATTAGATTTAACTTACCAGCTAGGTTAAACTTGCCTGTTACTTATCGCTCACTTTAGGTCAAAGTAAAATTTTGCAAGTGATAAAGTTTTTATACGTCCGATAAAATGCTACATTTAACTAACTTGAAGATGTAATAATGGCCCTAAATAGGTTAAAGTATAATATACACATGTATGTGTTTTTCATGAACAACATCGTAAATTGAAAAATCAAGTGCGTATATTAAACGAAAACATTCGTCCTGTTCTTAGTTCCATAGTAACTTTGCTGGCCTTAATCACAAAAAAGATGATGAAACTGTCGAACACTACTTGTGTCACTTTCCAGCATTCAGTCAAAGCACAACACGCAACAAGCTACAAAAGCAGATTGGGTCAATATTGATTGCCCTCTTTTTAGCCTAACCTAGCCACATAAGTGATGTTTGACAGATAATCAATAAAATGGCTACTAAGCACAGCTTCAAAAATTTAATACGCCTCATTGACACCAGAGGCGCTGCAACACTACATTTCAAAAAAAAAAATATAATGAGTTAGACCCTTTCTATATTAAGGCAACGAAATTTATTTTTATGTGATTTTTCGACCTTTTTTATATGTTGAATTAAACTATTTTCTTGAGCTTTAAGTCAGTTTATATTTTGAATTTATTAGTTCAGTATTTCGTTAACATTCGGTTAACTTCTTCAGGATATATATATATATATATATATATATATATATATATATATATATATATATATATATATATATATTATCATAAAAACCAAAAAAATATATATCCTGAAGAAGTTAATCGAAGGTCTTACGAAGCTCTTTACAATCACTGCAAAAAAAACAGTGTTATTACAACTTAAAGTTAGTTAAAAGTAGGATTTTATCGGACGTATAAAAAGCTTCCCATTATTGCAAATTAGATTTAACTTACCAGCTAGGTTAAACTTGCCTGTTATTTATCGCTCACTTTAGGTCAAAGTAAAATTTTGCAAATGATAAAGTTTTTATACGTCCGATAAAATCCTACATTTAACTAACTTGAAGATGTAATAATGGCCCTAAATAGGTTAAATAATATACGCATGTATGTGTTTTTCATGAACAACATCGTAAATTGAAAAATCAAGTGCGTATATTATACGAAAACATTCGTCCTGTTCTTAGTTCCACAGTAACTTTGCTGGCCTTAATCACAAAAAAGATGATGAAACTGTCGAACACTACTTGTGTCACTTTCCAGCATTCAGTCAAAGCACAACACGCAACAAGCTAGAGCTGCAAAACTATCGATAGTACTATCGATAGTTCTGTTGTAAATGAAATATCGATAGTTTTTTCCACTATCGATACTATCGGCAAAAAAACAAGTAATTAACGTACCTTTTCACAATGTATGGTTAAAAGATAACAGAGACTTTAACGGAAAGTTTTGTATGAAGAACTTGCAGTTAAAGTTCACGTTAACCCTTAACCATACATTGTGAAAAGGGACGTAAAAGAGTAAAAATAATCGAAGTCAGTAAACAGTAGCCGGCAGCTTTGAAGCAAATTATCCGTAGTTGATTTAAGCTTTTGTACAGCGATGGAAAAGTTGGTACAATTGTATAATTTTAGCGCTATTTGAATATTATATTACATCCCAAAAATAGCATTAAAATATATTAACCCCCTTATGCAAAAAATAATGCGTGCTTGAACTGTACATTAAAAAAATTTCCATAGAAAAACCGGTTTTAACGTTCACTTATTTTTTTGCCAAGGGGTTTAATCTTTAGCTCGAAAGTATTAGAAAATTAAGTAAATCAAACGATGTTTTCCCGTACTTAAAGAATTGCTGGAGGAATGTTATTTATTCCAAATTCATCTGCAAATGTGGAAATTTTATTTTCGTACCAAGAGAGAAGCCGACTATTTGCATCGACTGTGAACAATCGAATAAAAAAAGGCGTTTTGTTAATTGATTTTTAGTTAATTAAAAAGTACAAGTATTAAAAAAATATAAATAAAGAATTAGGTACAATCGTACTGAAAAAGTTATGAAAGTTAGTACAATTTGTAAATATGACATCGCATCCCTGCTTCTGTATACATAAGTATTTAAATACATATGTATGTATATGAATTTATTTATAAATCCAAGTGTTATTCGACAAATAGTAGTCACAAGTATCTTAATAAATTCAACATCGTCGACACAAAGATAATTTTGGTGGTACTGATATCGCTACGGCCGCCAATTGTTAAATTAAAAGTTATCAGCAATTTTCGCATTTTGATAATTCTAAACCATGGGTAGGCCCATAAAATTTTAAGTTCGATAAAAAAAGTATATTTTCGATAATATGCCGCTTACGATAAAATCGAAAAAAAGGCTTGATATATTTTTATATACTAATGAAAATGTTGAGGACTCAGGATTTTTTTTAGAGTCAAATGTAGTTTATGTGGCAACTTTTACAAAACTATTCGATACTATCGATAGTATCGATAGTTTTACATAAAACTATCGAAACTATCGAGTGGAGCGACTATCGATAGCTTTGCAGCTCTACAACAAGCTACAAAAGCAGATTGGAACAATATTGATTGCCCCTCTTTTTAACCTAACCTAGCCACATAAGTGCTGTTTGACAGATAATCAATAAAATGGCTACTAAGCACAGCTTCAAAAATTTAATACGCCTCATTGACACCAGAGGCGCTGCAACACTACATTTCCAAAAAATATAATGAGTTAGAGCCTTTCTATATTAAGGCAACTAAATTTACATATGTATGTATGTATGTATGTAGATATTTAGATCACAAAGTCCAAAAAAATTTAATTTTAAAAATATTCAATACAAATGAATTTAATTAAATAAATAAATGTATGTAAATTTTTCTTCTGAAATAACATGGCTTTATTTTTAAAGAAAATTTAAAAATTTCTGATTAGGTATATTAGGTATAAAATAATATTTTGAACCCTGAATGAAATCCCGACCCATTAAAGCGAAGAGTCCAACAAATCCTTGACCTTTCAACTGACACAATCAGCATGACCTAAACTACTAAAAACTTTATATTAAGATAATTTTTATTAAAAGAAAACTTAGCAAAAACATGGCAGGCAGATCCTCACTAAAACATAAAAGTGAAAAAACAAGATACAAGAAATCTGATATGCTACAAATTTTCCAAATATAAAAGGCTTAAGCCTAGGTGCCACTATCGGCACAATGGGTAAAGTGATTAAAAAAAAGCATTTGCTTTTGACTTAAAAATTTGTTGTGAAATCTAAGATATGTATGTGTTTTTGATTTTTTTTAAACAAATTTTCAAGTAAAAAGCAAATGCTTTTTTTTATTCACTTTGTCCAATGTGCAGATTTTCGTCGGCTCACTGAAATAAAGTCATGAGTACTAAGCTTAATTGGCCTAATGTGGTAGCGATGCTAGCCTCTCAGTCCAGAGGTCGTGGGTTCGAGTCCCACCATAGACCCTGGGTGTTTTTCGCAGACAAGCTAATCGCTTTGCGGGTTGTGTTTGTGTTTGTTATGTTAAAAAAAACAAGTTGCACCACACTGTAATTGTTTATAAATCCATACAGACTTATTCCGGAAATAATTGAGAAATGGTTTATTAATTATGAATTTATTGCAGTGAGCCGACGAAAATCGGATCTAGTGGGATCTAGGCTTTAGGCTGCTTAAAAGATTATCACCTCCTCAAAATTATATAAAAGTATGGTGTCTTATTCATTATAGTGAGACATTTTTTAGATTTTAATTGAACTATAGTAAATTTTTAATCAGAAATAATTTTTAGTCAGGCTTAAGTTCAGTAATTTCAATTCTTTTTATTGAATGAAATATTTTTATTAATTAATGTGAGTTTCTAAAGAAGAGAAGAAAAATTAAATTAGACTTTTAAGCTGGGGAAAAAACCGATATTTTTCTGTGCAGCACTATAGTTCAATTAAAATCTAAAAAAATGTCTCACTTAATTCATCATGGGCACGTGACAAAAATATGTTCACTTGGCAATCACTGTTCACTTGGCAATCACAAATGTTGGAAAGTCAAATCAACGGCAGAAAGCAAAAACAAAGTAACATAATATCCACTACTATAATACTTACATGTATGTACCGACGGTACATCGAATAAGTAAAAATAATTAATGTGATGATCGTAAAAGATAAGCAAGAATAGTTAAACATACGTGTGTAGAGTATTATAACTTCGTGCTAACCTAAATAGAAAAAATTAAAATATGGAAAAACAGGGGAAATAAATAGTGATACTTACATATGTATTTACCAAAGGTAAATCAATAATTGTACACAACAATCATTTCTCACATTCCGTTTCATTAGAATTTACGTTAAATAGCTGATGTTAATAACAATCTCTACCCAAGTAGATAGACTAGGGTGCTGATGAAGTGCGTTGCTGCACAGAAAAATATCGGTATTTCCCCCAGCTTAAAAGTCTAATTTAATTTTTCTTCTCTTTTTTAGGAACTCACATTAATTAATAAAAATATTTCATTCAATAAAAAGAATTGAAATTACTGAACTTAAGCCTGACTAAAAATTATTTCTTATTCATTATATCAAAAACTGTATTACAGCAATCACTAAAGAAGCCTTCGAAAACGTTATTACTCGTAGTTATATAATTAATCAAAGTCGAACATTTTCACTTTTTCAGCTTTAAATAATACCGTCCCATGAAAATCTTACGCATACTCGTATATAAATACGGCACACATTTTTTGTACTACACTTTTCTTTTTTTTTCTTATCGTCCACCAAATACTGATTGTACATTTTATTTTTATGTTAAAGAACTCTCACTATTAGAAAATTTTTCTGTCAGAAAAGTTTAATGTTTTAAAAATATTTTTTAGCATTTTTTTAGGGTAAAATAATACTTATTTAAATACCTACGCCTAATATATTACATAAAATGTTTTTTTTGTCTGAAGAATTTATGTGCATACTTTAGTAGACTCATTTATTTGTTTGTTATTTTAGTTTTAATCTTAAGGTAAATTGCGAATAAAAGGACAAGTTGATAAACAATATTTTCCCTTAATTTTTTGCTTAGGTTCACAGTACTGGAATTTCCCAAGGCCAACCAAGCTGCTGGCAAACTTGTAGCATCACAATGTCTGCATGTAAGATTGGCGAAGTAACGAAAGAAATATAAAAAAAACAAAAAAAAATTACTCAGCATATGAATGATCTTGTAATAATGCACAACAGGTTTTACTAAATAAAATGCATACCGCATGTACATACTCTTATACCCATGCAGGCAAAATCGTTTGGTTTAATTAAGTAGATGACCACATTTGACTCTGAATTTAAAAAATTGCTAAATTTTGATAATTATTAAGTTGTACAGATTTCTTATATTTAAAATTACATCATTATCAGAGTGCTGATTCAAATGAAATTAAAAAAAAAGTGTTTTATTGTATTTCACAAATGCATTTCTCATGATTTTAAATTTGTCAGCTCTTTAAATGCGCTTGATGCATGTTTACTGCGTCATCAAGTAAAAAAGTAAAAACATCCTGTCCTTGTTTACCATACATATACACATAACTATGATGTTAATTACATATATATATACATCCATACATATCAGTGATGCCAATTTAGCCATTTTCTGGCTAAATTTAGCTATTTTTCATCCCATTTTGCCGGAAGAAAAGTGAATTTAGGTATTAGCTATTTTTTAGTCATTTTTATTTTAATCTAGCTATTTTTTCCAAACATGAAGTTCATTTGTGATTTTTCATAAAATATTTATATTTGCAGCAAAGGTACACTTATTTCCTACCAAAAAAAAAATTACAAATAATATGTTATTTTTTTTGCATTAATATCAATAAATCCCGTTTCAAACTTGCAATTTTTGTTGCCGCAACACAATCACAGAATGTATATGTGTATTTCTACTCCAATACTCTACCACATATTCAAGAATTGCTGCAACAAAGATTGCACGAATGAAAATAAAATATAAATTAAAGTTTAAAAAATGGAAAATAAACAAAAAGTATAAAAATTTCGCATGAAATGATTTAGTAACCCAAAAATTTAAAGACTGAATAGCAGAATATATGAGCGGTTTCTTGATTATCTGAAGAAAGATAATTTTATTTATTACTTCAATTTATTGTTTTTATTTGCTTTGAAAAAGTTCCCGATTTGCTTTAAAAAAAATAATATATGAAATACCTTTTTGTTTTTGCTTAAAGTTCATGACTTTTGCATTCGATGGCGCTTAGCCATTTTTTAGCTAGCTTTTATCAATTTTTTAGCCAGTTTTTGTCCACCTTTAGCCATTTTTGGTAAAGGAATTCTGGCATCACTGACTAGCACATATACATATACACATTGGATAACAGCAACACAGCGGAAATCGCTGTTTTCAGAAATTAATGTGGCTTAGGAATAGAGATGGGCGCGTGCCGTATTTTTTTTCGTGACACGAACACACACGACTCAAGAAGAAGTGTTCGTAACAAAAAATCTGATTTCGTGTGTGTTCGGTTCGTCTTGTGTTGAGCAAAATTGACACGAAAAACACGAAACAATTTCAAATGTAAAATATGTATGAATGAATTTCCAGTAGAGAAAAAATTTAATATTTTGTATCGTCAAACACATAACACCAACATATTTGTTGATATTATATGGTCCTCTGAAGCTTAAGGTTCTGTACTTAACCCGATAGTATCAGCTGTAGTTGTAGATAGTATCAGCTGGCAGTGCCAACTCGGTGTCATATTTTAAAAAGCGACTCTTGAAAAAAATCAATTAAATTTTCTGATCTTCAGTGCCATACCAATAATATTTCGTGCGTGTTTTGCAGTATCGTGTTGAGGAAGTTCTTCGCGTGCGTGTTTCGTACGTGTTGATCGTCTTGATATTCGTGTTCGGGTCGAGTAGGATATATTCGACACGCACCCATCTCTACTTAAGATGTTAATGCAGAAAAAAAGTTATTACAAAAGTTGTGTTTCTAAGAAAATGGATACAATTAAAATCAATATAATAAACAAACTTATTGCATAATTTCTGCATTTTCTGCATCATTTTATGGCCATTCAAATAATTTTAAAACATTTTTTACAGCAAAAAGCCACTCGTATGAATTAATTTACTATTTTTTTGCAATAGCAGCATAGGTCACCGAAATTGAAAAAATTACATAAAATTATATATATTATATTAAAAATTATATATAAAGATAAATGACACTTAATTGAGAAGTCAATTATTAGGCCTAGGACACACTGCGTTATATTTTATTTGATGTCATCAAAAGCAATTCTTAAAATAAGAGAATTATACTGTCACCTATTTAAAATGAAAAAGGTTTGACTCAATTTCTTAGGATTTTACCAGAGAAGTTAATAGTATTATAATTTCAAAATTAGGTAAATATATACACCCTTATTAATAAAACCTATTAAGGCTTTATAAAGGGGTTTCAACACAAATTTTCATACAATATTTTTCTTAAAAAGCCTTTACAAATCCTCACTAATTTTTATAAATGAGGTTGATAGTTTCCGAAATTGGCGCGAAATAAAGCAAAAAAGCAATTCTGTCATATCCCCATGAATATTCTAAATGTTTGTATAGTTACATACGAATTTTTCAATTTTATTTGATAATAAATAATACAAAACCATCTAATTAACATAAATATATTATCAGAAAATAAAATGTAATCTTTCCGCAAGGGGATTTCTATTTTGATCAGTTGTCGTTGCATATTAAAAATCAATTTAATAAATAACGACTGTATTATTCTATGAATTTTTTTTTACAAAATATGTTTATGTATATGTAATCGTCATTTTTATTAGAGATGTGAAAATGTCGTGATTTTATCGTGTCACGCATGAGTCACGCGTGATTTACGTGATTCGTGATCAAATATTATAACTAATCACGCGTGAGTGCGTGAGCGTGACTGAAAAAAATTTACTCGTGCGTGATCGTGCGTGAGCTTTTTTTAATAATCACACGCGAATTCTCACGCTCTCACGAGATAACATTCTTGCATAGGCACATATGTAACTGTATTCAATCATTTGAAATAAATTATTTTATAATAATAAGTGCATATATGTATGTATAGTAATATGTATGGTAGTATTAGCTTACAAGCATAATGAATACCCCCAAACAAAATGTTTCGACTTTTTCTGAAGTCAGACTTGTCGTACCGAATTCGTTAAGACATTTCGGTAGTTTCTCTGAACAATTTATTTTAAACATTAAGGGTCGTATGCAAAAAAAATTCTTAAACTTAAAGTTGGTTTAACAAACGAATTTTGTATGGCAAAACCGGTTTTAACACATGCTTTAACTTTAACCAACGTTTTTGCATAAGAGGGTAAAACTTTGATTTTTGAGTACATAAGTAAAAGTCTGTGAAAATTTATTTTAAATAAATATGTATATGTTGATAAAAAAAAAAGTATTGTAACAAATATTAAAAAACGTGAGTATGTGCAAATTATTTCGACAATAGCAGCAACATAACGGTGAAGCGGTACTCTGCTATAAAAGCAAAAAGAAATCGTACCTACATGTCGTTACGAATTCGTACCGACTTATCGTAACGAAGTCGTGTCAACCATTTCATACAAAAATTGTTACGATATCGCTAATATTTCTGTGCCGAAATCGGAAGATTTTGTCGACCAATTGTTACGAATTCTTTACGAATTCGGAGCATTTTGTTTGATGTATACATACACCTTTGTAAGTATGTATGTATGTTTCTTAGATACCCTGTAGGAAGTATCAATTGAGAAACACTACTGATTCAACAGTGCCTTTGTCAACAATACTACTGACGAATTGTACCGCAGAAATTGTTTTTTGCTTTAGGGGCCGTCCATATATTACGTAACGCTGTAGGAGGGAGGGGTGGGGTTCGAGTTTTGTTATGATTTGTTATGGTGGGGGTGAGGGGTGGGGGAGTCTTTGAAAATGTTACGTAACAGAAAAATTTTAGTAATTTGTATGTTTTCTCATTTAATATGCTTAAGCATATATATATGTATACATATATATACACACACATGTGCGGAATGTCAATTTTTGATATACGAGAATTCGAATTCGAATATTTAAAACTATATTAAATTAAGTTAATTTAATTGTGATAATTATTAATGAACAAATAACACCAAAGTCAGTTGTAAATATTATGAAAACACATAGTTGAACGGAACAGCTAGCAGTTTTCGAAGGCCACTAAACCTTCATCATGTGGTGTCAGTTGATGTAGATTTCTGCTTTATATACGAAAGATTTCTGATTTATGGACCAAACACAGAAGAACGCTGATGATGAAGGTTTAGTGGCCCTTCGAAAACGGCTAGCTGCTCCGTTCAACTATGTGTTGTCAGAATATTTACAACTAACTTTGGTGTTATTTGTTCATTAATAATTATCACATGTAATTTGGCTTAAAAAGCGATACGAATTTTAGCCCGTTCAAATCATAAATATAGATATTAAATTAACTTTGCTTTATTTTATTTTTTACAAAAACACGAGCACACATATATACATAGATATATATCTATATAATAACCTATTTTTCAACCCAAAAAACATGAAAATTATATAATACATATACTTTTTCGTGAGCGTGCGTGATCGTGATAATTTGTAAACCACTCGTGCGTGATTAAAAATATTTTATTCGTGAGCGTGCGTGATCGTGAAAATATTCAAAATCATTCGTGCGTGAAAGTGCGTGAGTAAAATATTTTTCTGCGTGAGCGTGCGTGTCGTGAGTCAGAAAACACTCACGTGCACATCTCTATTTTTTATATAAATTAGTTACGTTAATAATTTAGCAAGTATTTACACACATACATATGTATGTATGTAATTTTGTACATATGAATGTATGCATAGTACATACAGCATGCATACATATGTATAAAGATCAAATAAAGGGAATGCTATATTTAAAATTAATTAAGGGTAATCGCAGATGATTAGCAATTGGCTATTCTTAACTATTGGATATTAGGAAACAGTGGCTATTCACAGTTGAACTTCTACATACAAAATTTACAAAAATGTTATACGATTTAGGGCAATTTTCACAACTTGCCTTTAGCTAAGGGCAGGATTTTGTTTGTCCGATAAATGGCTTGGCATTATAAAAACTTTATTTATAATATTTTTATCCATTTTTTCGAAATTTTTTCACTAATACATTTGCAATAATTTTCCATTGAATTTAAGACTGCCAGTCAATTGACTGGTCATTTGACTGGTAGAGATGACCGACACATTTATCAATTATAGTTGTTCCTCTAACATGTAGTGAAACATCTAATGTACATATGCCAAAACTTTTAAGGCATCGCATTTTATTATAAAATATACAATTCGTTCCGTCTGTGAAATGAAATTTATACAAGTGCTAAGAAAGTTAAGTGAAAACAACAAACAATACTTCATAAAAGAAATTGGAAAGTTTAATTTAATTTATACATATATGTATTTCTTTTTAAAATTTTAGATATTTACAAAAAGCAAGGTGTATTGGAGCTGGAGAAAAGCGTGAAGAAGACTTGAGTGGTACCACCTACGTTATTTTATATATTAAATTGTATATATATACATATATATGAATATTACTTATTTCTCTATTTTCTTATAATAAAAAACAATGGAAATAACATAAAAAATATGTTTATTTATTTAAAAGTTACATTTTACCAGTTCCTACGTATAAACGTATACATTGACTAGTAACAGTTGAACAGTCTCTACCCTGCCAACATTTTCTATCGCGGAAGTGACTCAGAGGTGACGCTAAGAAGTTGAAACTCATCGTCTGCGATACCATTTTCTCATCGTAGAAGCGTCTTCCGTATTGAGAAGTTGTAACTCCCGGAAGAAACTTCAAGAAGTCACTTCTGCGTTACTTCAAGAAATCACTTCTGAGTTACTTCAAGAAGACACTTTTTTATTATATTATTCGCCTCTCTTTTGCTTTTGATTTTTTTTTTTTGCCTTTGCAGATAATCACTCATATTGACTATGGGATAATTATCTAATTAACAATTATGTAAAAAATACAACAATAACAATAACAAAACAAAGTCACACTTTACCACTGACCGACCACAGCAAAAGACAAAAAAAAACTAATATCAATGTCGAAAACTTCTTTTTTGCATTCTTTTAATTTTTTTAATTTTATTTCGCGGTCACTGCGACTTTCCCAGAAGTGCGTGCATAGCGTTGTTTTTGTTTATTATATCCATAACGGCACATGTCATTTTCGGCTGGTGTTGTAAACAACAAACTATCTTCCAAACGTCGTCTGGATGATTAAAAGACGACTGCAATGTAAATTGTTATTGTGAAATTCAAACTATCTTGCAATTAACGTCTGGAAGTGAGTAAGACGTAAGTATTGCCTTTGACGATGGATGATGAAAGAAACTTCCAAATGTTGGAAGGGTATGTAAACATTGAGTAGTCATAGTTTACCAGTGCTTATGTAATCAGCGACTGGCAAGAAAGAAGCAGAGTAATGCCGGCCATACACTACACAAGTTCAGTGCTCAAGTCTGGCACTGCGTAAACTAATGGCGTTTTCTTTTCTGAGCAATATGCTGCATTTATGTTGGCTTTTACATTTGTTTGTGTTCTTTTCTAAAAAGTATGTATTATTTTAAAAATTTAACGCGTTCTTTTCCCATGATGTTACCCTTAAAAAGAAGAAAAATGCTACATGTTCAACACTCATTTTCATTAAAGGGGCATAAGTGCAGCATTATATTAACAGCTGTTTTTGTTATTGTCTGTGAAAAAATAAATCATTTTCTATTTCGCGATTGTTTTATGCCGAAACTTGTTGGAAAAGTCGCACTGCTCTTCGGTGTGAAAACACAAAGCTCTTATGTAAAAGCTTGCACGTTGTGCATATGGCACAAGTGTGTAAAAAAGTACTAAACCTAATTTTGTATCAGCACTAGTGCTGCTGTGTTCATTCGTACAAGAGACACAGAGGATACTACTTTGTGCAAGAGAATCATATGTTTTGGAAGCTTGCATCGCTTGCATTTGACAAACCTACATCGATTGACAATTATTTACTTGTATTTTATAAATCTTTTAAAATTGTTTGCATTGAACAAAAACATAAAGAAATGCAAAATTAGATAAAGCCTATTCATTCAGATATTGATGAGAAGTCTAAAAATTGTATTATCAAGCAATTAAATTTTATTGTAATTTGTGTAATTGTAATTTACTGTCAGCTGAAAGTTTTGGTAAAAATAAAAAGGTTCTTTGCGAATACATATGTATAAATTATATAATTAAAAACTTTTTGTTGATAATTATTATCACAAGCAGCAGGTTTCAGTAATTTTTACAAACTAACACTTAAGATAAAGTTATACTTGGACAATTTGAGAGAAAAATTTAACAAATATTGAAGATAACCCGAAATTCGTGATTTCCTAAACATGAAAAAAAGTTAACGGTGCTCCACTTTAAATACTGAACAAATGCTCGATGCAGTTGAAGTGAGCATTTGTTTTTTAAGCTGAATAAAAATAAATAATTTGCAGTCAACAAAAAATGATTACAGAACAAACTAAAGTTCAACAGACATCAAACGCACAACATCAGCAACACCATGAGATTGGCAACATTCCTGTGGACACGACTACCGTTTTCATAGAGCGATTCTTTGGAGCATTTTATTGGAAAGAATTTGCTTGCGGTTGTGGTGCTGCATTTGTTAACATTGGCATTACGTATCCTATTTATAAGATGATATTTCGTCAAATGCTACATGGTGTTGGCATCTCATCCGCTTTTGGCCAACTGCAGCATGAAGGCTTATTATATTTATACCGTGGTATGCTTCCTCCCCTCGCACAAAAAACTATATCACTTTCCATAATGTTTGGGGTGTTTGATGGCACACGACGTTATTTAGTCGATGATTTTCATATGAATGCGTACAAAGCGAAAATCGTAGCCGGTATGACAGCTGGTACCGTAGAAACGTTACTGCTACCGTTCGAAAGAGTTCAAACGTTGTTGGCTGATTCCAAATATCACAAATATTTTGCGAATACTCAACGTGCCTTTGGGTAAGTTCTTTTGTTTGTGCTCACTATTGAAAGAAAGAGCACTATTTTCACCTAGAATTCAATATACACTATCAGCCTTATGTATATATGTACATATAAGGTAAAACTTCAATGCCAATTAGCATAACTGCAATTTTACTTTCTACTTATTTTAACTTATACATACGTGCATACATACATACATACATACATACATACATATCGATGGTCACAGTTAGAAAATCCCAAGTCGTATTTTCACGAAATTGAGTTTTTCAGTGATTCCAATACATTTCATGTTTTTACCTTCTTTTACATTTAATGTTTTTACCTTCTCCTGTACAGTTACAAGTATTTCTCAAATAGGGCCTTTCTACTTGTGACTAACGATACGTATAACAAAGAAAATGCATTTGAATTTGCATTAACATGCAAATTCGAAAGCATTTTCTTTCGTTTCGAATCACGGAGTAGATCCTCTGTAAATTTCAATCCAATACCTTGTTTTCTCTACTTTATTATCCACTTCTTTAATATCCTTTTCTATCTGCCCTACTGTAAATATTTTCCGCTCAATGAATTCTTTTTCCTCGAGAATAAAATCCTTTTATTCTAAACACGTTACGAGTGAAATAATAAGGTCAAGGGAATTTCGAATTTTCGAAGTAAGCTGTTTTGCTTCCACTTGCTTTTTCTTCTTCAGAAAAGTGTTTGTTGCCTGACCTATGATGGTTTTACGTTATGTTCGCGCAGGTTTATAGTTAGCCTCAACTAATATCACTTGCAATTAATTAATTTGCGGCTGCAAATGTTTTTGATATGATTATACTGGTGAAGACCATAAAAAATTCTGATAGGAACCTCCTACACGTGGGATACTTTGGAATTTATACTCAGAATAGGGCTTTATATATATACATATATCAACGTCTGAGAAAAAAAATAAAAGTATAGGTAAAAGGGATAAATATAAGAATATAAATCGGTTTTCGTGGCGTCGTAAATATTTGTTTGTTGTCTGGCTTTTCACTTACATTAATTGACTATTTTTCCTTATTTATAAATGTAGATATGTTTTAACAAAATATGGGCTTAAAGAACTATATCGTGGAATAATGCCTGTGCTTTGGCGTAATGGTCCTTCTAATGCAATGTTCTTCATATTACGGGAAGAAGCTAGTCTACATTTGCCAAAACGGGTAAGCAAGGTTCATGAATAGAGCATTTATTTATATGTGTACAGATATATAAATATTTACACTTTTCCAGGCATCCATTTCTACAAAATCAGCACAAGAATTTATAGCAGGCGCTTTAATTGGAGCAACTACAAGTACCGTTTTCTATCCTCTCAATGTTATAAAAGTTGCCATGCAAAGCGATATGGGACATCCAACAGAAAGTATGTGGAAGACATGTTTAAGAATTTATCGTGAAAGGGGCAGCAGTGTTGCTTATTTTTATAGAGGATGTGGTTTTAATACTGCGCGTTCATTTATAAGTTGGGGTGTTATGAATACCGCCTATGAAAATTTGAAGCATCTCACGAATACATATTAATATACATATTTAATACTACTTCTGCTTAAACGTTAAAACATTCATCCAAAGCTAAATTATTGTAATCCTTGAAGATATTTACGAATATAATATGTTAGAAAATGATCAAAAAAGTAAGGAAACAAAGGCGTTTTTGCTACTTGTTTATACCTGGTGTAATTTTTGTATATTAATTTAGTTTTATATTATTTATTAATAATATGATGACCTAGAAGATCAAACTACTGACTTCAACTAGACTGGTTTATGCAAAAAGTACAAACTAAATGGTCATTAAATTATTCTATCCCTAAGTATTTGCTTTAATAATAATTTTGTCGTTGCGTTAATCTCCCAGGAAAGTCATATATCTGTTTATAAGTATGTACCTATAAAATTATGGGCTTCTGATGTTCATAATTTTTATTACCATTTAACTTGAAAATTTTTTTGCATATGTATATTTAAGGAGAAAATATGATAAATAAAACTGAATAGCATAATTTAAATAGCAATATAATAAATGATAACATGATTTTTTTCAAAATTAAATATTTACATATTTAAAAAAAATAATGAGAAAAGCATTTATCCATATGTACGAACTACTATTTATTACGCGTATGTAAGGATGAAAAAAATATTAATATGTATGTATGTAAATACTTATGAGTATTTTGTGTGATTTTATGAATTAGTTAATTTAATTTTAAAAAATATATAAATCTTAAGAAATATTTGTTATTAATGGACTAATGTTGTTAATGCGAGAGGGCTTAATTTGATATACGCATGTACTTATAAATGCATATACACTTATTTATTTTACTTGATACATTCTTTAATACAATGTACACATCCATATGTATGTACGGCAGAGCTGTCCACAGAGTGAAAACATAGAGAAATGTATAAGCGTATGTGTATTCATTTTTATAAAAAGCCGATTGATGTTCGGCTCTCTGGTGCCAGTTGAACGGCCTGGATGTACGGAGTGTAGTGACTATTTCAAGAAAACCAGACGCTATTTGTTCGGGAAACCGATTTGTTGCTTTCTAAACCGCATATGGTAAATTAATTATAGGTATTTATGTATCAAATACCCCATAAAAACAATAAAAACTTTTTAAGGTTACGTTGAGAATTTAGTTTTCTCAGGGCCAAATTCTGTAAAACGAAAACGTTTTAATTTCTTGAATTCTACCAATAATTTTTTTTGTTCTGTAGTACAAAAAATGTAGCGTCATTAATAGTACTTTTCCATATACGTGGTTTGGAGCAGAAAACTTGTTTTGCTCAAAACCAATGTTTTGCTACATATTTTCCCTCAGCAAAACACCTCAAATAAGTTGATTCCTCCAAAACATAACAAAATTTGTCAATGCAACAACTTCGAAGTGTTCTGAGAAAAGCAAATAGTTTTGCTCATATTGGAAACGTACTATAATATTCGGTTTTTTGTTGAGTAAAAAAAATCAAGGGAGTATGAACCGTTTTGATAATAATTAGTCCTTTTAAGGATATTTATATCATAAGAGGACTTCAGTTAAACAATTTGACATATTTTGAAAAAAAATATATGATATATAGCCATAACCGCCAAAAAAGCTTAAGCGACGTAATTTTCGAACTTAATTTTTTGACCAAATCGATTATTTGCAAATAGTCGATTTTCGTCAAAATAATACAGTCCGAAAAATTTGTCGCTTTTGCTATTTTAGCGGCTATGGCTCGATATGTGTGAACATGTGAAAGTCTACATGTACATATCGTTACCTTAATATAGAAAGGTCCTAATTCATTATTGTTTTGCTATCGAGTTTTTTGTAGATTTCGATAGAAGAACATCTTATGTATCGAAAAATGCAAAAAGTTCGATTTTGATAAAAATAATGAGTTGGGACATTTCTATATTAAGGTAACGATATGTTTCTTTTACACAGCATGTGGCAAATGTTATTTCATGTTGACGTCAAATTAGCGTCATAACCACATGCGAATGTGGCTTTTCACATGTGTGCGAAATTTGTACCACGTGAATGAATTTTGGTTAATAGTTAAGAAACGCACTACCAATCCTTAACTTATACACAAACCGGATATCACCATAATACTATTGGTAGCCCTGGAATTTGACATTCGATGAGAAGTACTTTAGACAGCTCAAGTGCAGCTAACTTCGGGCTTCTTTCTTTTTGACGTGCTCTTTTAGAAAAAGTGGTGTGTATTAATCTCAAAATCCTTGAAAATATCTATAATCTTTTGGAAAATTAGCGTTAAGTGTACTATTAATATAAAACAACTATTTGAAAAAAGTTCCTGAATTGCAATTTAGTGCGAAATCATATCAGTTTGAATAATAATAAACCTCGAAAATCTTTGTTTATATATTGAATATGAAGTTGCATATCCATAAATCACCATAATTAATAAAATGTTCAATATATTTACAGCCCAAATATGACCATTCGTCCAGCATATAGGCCAAAAATTGTGAAGAAGCGCACCAAGCACTTCATCCGTCACCAATCGGATCGTTATGCTAAGTTGTCGGTAAGTTTTAATGTTTATATTCATACGTGCATACCTACATACATATGTATATTAATAAAAACATTCACACATGTATGTGTTTATGCATGTATTTGCATCAAATATTAGTTTTATATAGTACATTTAAAATAAAATGTATTTAAAATTTTAGCATAAATGGCGCAAACCTAAAGGTATTGACAACAGAGTACGTCGTCGCTTCAAGGGTCAATACTTGATGCCTAACATTGGTTATGGTTCTAACAAGCGTACCCGTCATATGCTCCCAACTGGGTTTAAGAAGTTTGTTGTTCATAATGTTAAGGAACTTGAGGTTCTCATGATGCAAAACCGTGTTTATTGCGGAGAAATAGCTCACGGAGTTTCCTCGAAAAAACGCAAGGAAATCGTAGAACGTGCTAAACAATTGTCGATCCGTTTGACAAATCCCAATGGTCGTGTTCGATCACAAGAGAATGAATAAACATTTTAAGTTTATCATATTTTATACTGTTCAAAAAGCATTTGAATATAAGAACATTAGATATTAAACTTCGTGTGTGCTGTTATTGTTTACTAATTGACTTGCAGATGGCCTTGTGTCGATCAAGTGAATTCAAATTGTGTAAATAGAGAGTTTTGAAATGTGTTAAAATTCTATAATTTTAAAAAAAGACTGGTAAAGTTCGGAAAGGGAAGTTACACTTATTCCACCCGTGCTATCGTATAATTTGTGGTAATAGAGTATAACTGGAAAACCCATATAAATAAATAGGTATTAAAGGTAATCAGGTATGTGATGGAAAACGATCTAACCAAAACCAATTTGAAAACTATAAAAGGTGTGATGTGTTTTCTATAGTCGTTTTGTCAATAATTTTAAAATTGTTTTTTAATGTTTTTCCAAAAACGTTTGATAAATTTCTTTTCATAGCCTAATTATATGGTTTTGAAATTGTTTTCCATCATATACCTGCCTGAATGTTTTGAAATGTAAAAACACATTTGGATTTAAACGATGTGTAATTATCAATTTTTTAAGGTTGCATACACCAAAGGTGAAAACGAATCCTATTATTTTCGCCTCTGTCACATGCTGCTTTTCGAGAATCGTAAGAGCTACGGACCTGAAATTTTCACATTTTTTTGTCGCTACAACAACAAATATAATGCAGTTGACAGTTAAATGGTTATGTTTAACAGACTTGAAACTTGCAAAGCTAATGTATTTTTATGCAGTCGACTAATTAGCATTGAAATTAAACAAGAAACTAAATTAAAGGGTATTCCACCAGATAATGTTATCTTGACTTTTCAAAAACGCTAAAACTAAAGACCGCCCAAAAGCTAAAATAAATCGAAAAGTTTTAAAAAAAGCGCCAACTAAAAGAATCACAAAAAATCTGAAAATAAGTTTACCGGGTATGTACTAAAATTTTTTAAAAAATTATATATCAGATAAAGCCTACATACAGTACACGGCATGTAAAAAGCCACTTGCGTATGTGGCGATGACGTCACGAGAATTTTCAGCATGTTCGTTCCATTTTTTAAAAATACTAGTAATGGATACATGCCGTAAAATTTTTATAGTACTTTTGTTCCAAAATACTTATGTGGTACATGTAGCCGAATAGAAGACATTTTCTGGGGCAGCTCATCTGTAAGCATGTTAATATATACATGTACATATGTTGCAAGTACACGGCATGTAGCATCGTGATGACGTCAAAATTACGTCAGAACCACATGCGCATGTGGTTTTTTACATGCCGTGTACTGTAGGCTTAAGATATTCGACTATATATGTATTAAAGGGTTGCATTTGTATACTCGTTTGTATAGCCAAAACAAATATACCATGGTATGTACCATATAATTGTAATGTGAGCGACAGAACTAATATAAGAGTTATTGTGTGTGCGTGCTTTTCCAAATAACAATACAATTAAAAACAAATAACAATTGCTTAGGGCCATTATTACAACTTAAAGATAGTTAAAAGTAGGATTTTATCGGACGTATAAAAACTTTATCATTTGCAAAATTTTACTTTAACCAAAAGTGAGCGATAAATTTCAGGAAAGCTTATCCTACATGATAAGTTAAATCCAATTTGCAACAATGGAAAGCTTTTTATACGTCCGATAAAACCCTACTTTTAACTATCTTTCAGTTGTAATAATGGCCCTTATTGTATTGCTGCTGAGCAACTGTTTGATATGTTTTTGCTCAAAAATACATATTGTAACACAAACATATGAAAAAAAACCATTGTTGAAACAAATACATGATGGACGGACGTTCGCTATGTATAGAGAGAGAGAGAGACAATTTTGCTCTGAGAGTAATGCATATCGTGTATTTTTTTGTATTTGCAGCCAGTGTTGATTTTTTTTAAATTCGGTAGAATCGACAAAAAAATCGGTAGATTTGAATGAAATTCGGTAGAAATTTTTTTTATTCAGAGAAACATAAAAACAACAACTCAAAGAAACATAAAAAATAACAAAATATATGTATGAACTTATATATAAAGGGTAAGTGCAAGGAGTATCAAACTAAACAGGTTTCAAAGCGCTTTTAAAACTTCACATGTGATTGGAAATTAAACTGCCATAAACAATGAAGCATTTCCAAAAAAAAAAGTGTCATCCCCAGTTATTTGCCCTTACCCTTTATATAGATATGCTATGCATATATAAAATAATATACATAAATAAAAGGAATTCAGTTTTTGTAGATAGGTTTTATAAAGCTATTAAAATAACTTTTATTTGACAAACATTTGTAACTACAAATATTATATGTATGAATTTAAACTTTGTGCAAAAATTATTAAATCATTGGTAGGAATAAATATTTCATCCCCAAGGCGCAATTCTTTGGCAAATATTAGGTTACTTATAGTTTCAGTTTTTAACCGATCTCTTTGTTCTGTTTTAATTATTTTCATGACAGAAAATGACCGCTCAGCGGCCGCACTGCTATGTGGCAAAATAGGCAATTTACACGTATATCGACTTAAATTACTAAATAACAATATTCGGTAGATTTCAGGCCTTGTTCGGTAGAACTGGTAGATGGTTAAATTCACAAACATATTCGGTAGAATCTACCGAATATAGGTAGAAGTGTGCACACTGTTTGCAGCTCATGTGTTTCATGTACATGTATCATCTACTTACATATGTAAGTGAAATTTTGCTTTTATTCATTTATTCATCAGCCTTGTATATTTTTTTCTCAACACATCATAAGGCACTTACGGTAAAAGCAGTTTTATGTATCTTATTTGATTTAGAAAAACAAAGAAAATAAATGCGTTGTTTTCATTTGCTCATTGCCCAACCATACAATAATTGTTGTAAAAATCAACATTTACAACTAGTAACAGAAAACGCTAAATAACATATTTGTTCATACCAGAACCAAAAAACACGCAAAACTGGTGCAAACTATAATATGTATGTGCAATGCTTTAATATGTATGTGCTAAATAGACTTCGGTCGAACTCGTTCACTAGTTCATTTTTGCCACAAACCAATGATCAAACCCATGTAATTTAAATGGGTTTGATCAGTGGTTTGTGACAAAAATGAACTAGTGAACGAGTTCGACCCAAGTCTACTGCTAAAGTTCGTATAGTATTTAAACATCGTTGGTCTCAAGTAGAAAGTCCGTAACTCAAGTACATAATTGTAATTGCACACGAGAAAGTACATAAATTTAATGGAAACGCTACTGCAATAATTTTTTGTGGCGACGAGGTCTACTTGTGCGAAATGTATTGGAATCACTGAAAAACTCAACTTCGAATCAAACAATATCAAGTAATACGGAAAACAAAAAAAAAAACAAAAGGAAGTCAACATGTAGATTGTGATGGCACCTTTAGCAATATTAGAAATATTTTAAGTGGAGTTCCCCAGGGCTCGATTTTAAGCCACACATTGTTTACATTATTTTTTAACGACATTACTAAAACCGTATCCATCCCCCCAGAATCTAATATTTTCATTTATGCTGATGATATTTACATATGTATTATTCAAACATGATAAATGTTTTATTGTTGTAATGCAAGCTAACATTGATTTTAATTTAAACAGAATACAAACATGGTTCAATGAAAATAATGTGAGGGTGAATATAGAGAAGTCCAAGGCAATGATTTTTAATAACTTGGATACCAGTTTTGAAATCGTAGAAATCAGTACATGAGAGAAAAAAAATTAGTACAATTGAAAAAAAATCAGTACATTAATTTTTTCAATATAAAAGGCTTTAACTAGGGATGTAACTAATACCAGTTTAGCGCATGCGAATGCGAATACTACATTTTAATTTTTGCGAAAGCGAATGCAAATATTAAAATACGTTAAAAAATCACATGAAAATAAATTTATATAAGAACATGAAGTTGCATTACATACATGGATGTACTACATATAGCATTCTATTTAAACTGAGTCTTGCATTGAGCAAATATGTATTAATTTATTAAAAACATGAATTCATAAAACAGAAAGATACATACATATGTTTGTATATGAAATTAATCAGTGACACTTGTTTCGCGTGGAATTTACTACAAGAATGACTAGTTAATATTGTTTGCGATTCAAATTTGTTTGTACGAAGTAATGAATGGTGCTCAGAACATTTTATAAAAGTTTTAACAGACTAGTCTTAAGTAGAAAATACTGCTGCCGAAAATACAATGCCTTTTCTTTTTCAAAAAATTAATGAAATGAAATGAAAAATGAAAGGTATATTTCCAAACACCGCTGGACTTTAGTTTAATTTTGATGCTTATGAGAACTTTTTTATAGAAAAGCTTTCTGATAAAGCTTTGAAGAATGCCTTACTTATAAGTCAGCTACGTCCAAGCCATGTGCACAATGTGCAAACTTTTATAAGGAGTTTTTTATGTTTTCGCATAAACGAGATGACAACTTTCTTAAATAAAATTACTTGCCGGGTTAAAAATTGTTTGCAGTTCGTTCAAAAATGCCAACTATGCACAGATATTGAGCAGTTGCAAAGCATGTGCAACAGTTGATCACACATACGCAGAAAAAATTCGCAGAACTTCTGCATAAATTTGCTGAATCTACGAACGTACCCTATATTTATCTTTTTCATGCTGGCTTAAAATAATTTTCGTGTTTTTGACGTTGAAGTTTGCCATTAACAAACTTTTTTCGTAAAAGAAGTACAAAATTTTTTTTGTCTTAAATATTCGCATACATTTTAGCAAATGCAAATAGCAAAAATAAGCGAAAAATTTGCAAATGCGAGCATTCGTTACATTCCTAGCTTTAACCATTCTTAAAACAAAACATGAATTCAATGTATACTTTGTACCAAGGCATATGTAATTAATAAAAATAATATCAAGAAATTTTTCGAAAAAGAAACTTCAAATTCTTTATTTGCATGTATCAGAAATCACTTTAGCAAATCTTTCTTGCAAATTTAAATTAAAAAATCTCAATAAAATTAACATTAGCACTAACTTAAACTAAAATTTATACATATAATCTCTGAGTTTTGGCAGAATTTGCTTGAGCATTATATGGATTCCACTTTGAAAATAAATTCGCCTTAAAGCGAACGTAAAGTAAAGATCACTGGTGATTCAGAGAAAATAAATAAACACTATGACAAGCTTTCTTTTACATTGATCATAATTAATATATAAAAACAGTACATGAAAAAATCAGTACATTTGCGTACTGATTTGCTAGTTATGCATAAATCAGTACTTTACCTTTAACTACTGTGGTGGTGGTAAATTTTACCCTCTCCTATTTATTTTTTTAATTTACTCTCTTCAGTTGAGTGCTATCAATTTTATTCTCTTTGTATCTTCTCATAATCCTATTACTATTATTCAGTTATGTTTTGATCGTCGTATGTATCATACAAGCAGATATTTATACGTGCAGGTATAAAAATTACCACTCCTCCGGGCATACGTTTTTTTTATTATTATATATATATATATATGTATATATATATATATATATATATATATATATGTATATATATATATATATATATATATATGTATATATATATATATATATATATATATATATATATATATATATATATATGTATATATATATATATATATATATATATATATATAATTTATAATTTTTCTTTGTTTTCTTTTTTACTATTAATGATATAAATTTGCCTGTGAAAAAATGCCTTTATTGTTTTTTTTAATACGTTTTTTTAAAAGTTATGTTTGTTCCTTTTTTTAATTTTAAGAAAGGTGAATATGAAATAAAATCCTTGTTTTGTTTAACTAGAAGTTAGATTTCTTTATTTTATTACTTTATTCATTTAAAAATGTGTCATCGAATTCCAAATAAAAGCAAATAAATCCAAAAAATCTTTTTTTTGCAAAATTTTCTAAAAATTAAAAAGGTAAAATTTACCACCATCAAAATACGCCAAAATATTTCACCTCAGTAGTTAAAGGTTAAACAAAAATCAGTACATGTACTGGCAAAATCAGTACGACTGGCAACCCTAACCAGTGTTGATATAAAAATGGGTGGCCTTTCCATAGAAACAGTTGAGAGCATAAAATGCTTGGGAATTATAGTAGATAAATATTTATGTTTCGATAAACATATAAATTACTTTTGTGCGAAGATATCTTTAACGCTTAAAAGGTTATATAACACTGGCAGACACCTTCCAACTAAGGTTAGAGAAACTGTGGCCAGAACGATTTTGATTCCCCACACTTTATATGGCTTGGAGATAATTATTGGATGTTCTTTGAGTGAGCTATTAAAACTGAGAAGAATCACCCGGCGTGTTATTAGATACGTATATCAATTACATGTTCATGACCACATTTCATTTTATGAAAATAAATTTTTTAGCTGTTGTTTTCAGGAATATGTAAATATGAGATCGCTACTGCTGTTTTACAAGACTATGAAATTTAGCACGCCGCCATACTTATCTAATATGTTCATTTTTTCCCATAGCTCCAGAAATCCTCAGATAATAATCCCTAAAATAAACTGCACTATATATGAAATATCGTTTTTGGTCCGAGTAGGAAGAGTATGGAACAGTTTTCCGATAAGACTTAAAAACTTTACACACTCTCTGTCTACATTCAAAAAGCTTGCAATAAATCGCATTGCCAATGAAATCAACCAGTAATATAAATTCTACATCAAATTTTTAAGAATTAGCTGATCAATGTTAAAACTGAACACATCTTTTTTTTCTTTCCTTATAACCAGGGACAAGAGTTAATGCATTTAAAAAAGGTGTTTTAGGCGCCTAAAATATGACATTAAAAACGCAAAATATGCACTAAAAACAATAAAATATGCACATATTTTAAAAAAGTTTTGTTCAAAAAAAAAAAGTTTTAAATTTACATAAACTAATTAGAGATATAAAAATATTTTATTTTCTGAAGAGGTGCGAATACAAGCCTTTTATATTAAATTTGTACACAAGATTTAATATGACAACGATTTTTTCTGCATTATTTACTCCAAATAGGCATTTTTCGAGATATGTTTATATTGCAGTAAAGGAGCGATACGTAAATTGAAAAAAAGTGTTATTTATTTATTTTTATTTAAAATTTTTCGAACGTGAAGTTCTATCAACTTGTTTTTAGAAAGCTTTGTTGCATTGAAAAATATCCTTATAACGTCTATAGATGTAATCAGATCAAATTTAAATAATTATTTTTATATAGAATGTTACTACTTTCTGCTTTAATAGAAGAAAATATCATTTTGAAATCGTCAAATGACAATATTTATTAAATTTGGTACGTGTTTATGCTTGTAAAGTCCTTCTACAACAATGCTAGCGAATTAATTTGTCAAAAAACAGTCTTGCATTACTAATTTTTCATTAATAATATATTTTGAAATTTGAATTTTTGACTAAATATGACACAAAACTTTTAATTATACCAAAATATGACACAAAAATATGCATTTATGACCAAATTATGCAAAAATATGAATTTTCAGCAAAATATGCACTTACAAATCGATGCCATTTTCACTCAAATTCAATGTTTCGTAAAGATATTTCGTTCTTGCCATTATCAGGTTTAAGGGAAAAAATATGCATTTGCATGAAACCCCTGTCCCTGCTTATAACCTTTCTCCAATTCTCACATAAAATCCTTTATATAAATATATACATACATACTACCTGCCCTATTCATAAAAAATATTTCAGGTTTATTAAGCTCTTATTTGACGCATTTCTATGGGAAATTTGTCAAATAAACCTGCAATAAACCTAAAATATTTTTTATGAATAAGGCAGTACATATATACGTAAATACAGGGTGGGCCAAAAGAAACCAAGGGGTGTAAAAGTTTAATAACTTCTTTGTTTATTAATTTTTTTTTTATTTTTTCTTTCAGATTATTTACACAACACTTGGAGAATTTATAATGGAAAGGTTCACAACTGAACAGAGAACCAGAATAATAGAATTTTATTATTTAAGAGATCAATTATTTTAACGCAAAGAGCATATCGTCGACATTTTAACTTCAGAATTTCGCCCTCTGAAGCGATGATTCGTTGCTTAGTTAATCGTCATAACCAACATGGCAGCGTAAGAGATTTGCCTCGAACCGGTAGACCACGTTTAAGTCGCACTGCGGAAAATATTGAACGAGTACAGCAAAGTGTTAACGAAGCACCAGAAACATCTGGCAGAAGGCGTTCTGCTCAGCTAGAAATGTCTCGTACGTCACTACGGCGCATTTTAAAAAAAGATTTACAGTTATACCCATATAAGGTGCAATTGGTCCAAGAATTAAAACCCGCAGATCATCGGCAACGTCTAAATTTTGCAGTTAAATTTCAAGAGTTGGCCAGAAATGAAATCAACTTTATTGAAAATTTGATTATAAGTGATGAAGCTCATTTTCATTTGAATGGCTTTGTTAATAAGCAGAACTGTAGGTTCTGGGGTTCTCAAAATCCAAGAGCCATTCATCAACGCCAATTGCACCCCATCAGGTGTACAGTATGGTGTGGGATCACATCTGAAAATGTCATTGGGCGCTACTTCTTCGAGAATGAAGATGGAAGTGCTGTAACAGTAAATGGAGAGCGGTATCGGTTTATGATAGAAAATTTTTTACGTCCTGCTCTTGAAAACAGACCTGGTATGTGGTTTCAGCAGGACGGAGCCACTGCCCATACTGCCCGAGACACAATGGCACTTTTAAGTCAAATTTTTGGAGAGCGAATAATTTCTCGAAATTCGGAAATTATTTGGCCAGCGCGATCGCTAGATTTGACAGTACCCGACTATTTTATTTGGGGTTTTTTGAAGGAGCGAGTGTATGTGAACAAGCCAGAGACAATCCTTGAACTCAAGGCAAACATTGTTGCAGAAATTCGAACGCTAAAGCCGCAAGTTTTGAAAGATGTTATGGAAAATGCTCTAAAAAGAGCCCATCAGTGCGAAGCTGAAAACGGTGGTCATTTAAGAGACATCATTTTTCATACTTAGTGTAAAAAAATTTCCATTTTGTATATTATATAATCTGAAAGAAAAAATAAAAAAAAAAATTAATAAACAAAAAAGTTATTAAACTTTTACACCCCTTGGTTTCTTTTGGCCCACCCTGTATATATACTTTTCAATAATCTTAAATTTTTTAATGTAAATAAATATACATAATAAATATACTCAGCAATTATATAAGGCCTGCGAATTGGATCGATTGCGAACAATGAAAATAAATAAAAGGGAGAAATTTCTCGCAGAATTTTATTCCCCATCGTGTGCCAGTCAAAGTCGCACTTTACTGAATTTATTTTTAATTCAGTTTCAAAGCAATAAATTCTTCATAAAAAACACGATTACATCTAGCACAAAGTACTTTGTGACATCTAGTTTATCATTGTTTTCAAAGAAAAGTAGTACATACTAGTTGGTAGTACTTACTCGATATTTCATGATCTGATGTCGATTGAAAAAGAAAATTACCATTTTTAAGTAACGTTTACTTTGAGGACTTGCACTTTTTTTAGTCTACAGCCAAACCGACTATATTGTCCTCTCAGCAAATCCTGTTAAGTATCAAATTATTTGCCTTCCGATGAAGAGAAAAGGTTCTAAAAAGACTATCTATCGTGTTTATAAAAAATAATTTTGGTATACAAAACAAATTTTGTGTGGAAATTTCTTTGCTAAACTTTTTATAAACCAAAATAATTTTTTTCTGAATAAGTCCTTATAGGTATTTGGTTGCTTTAAGTGTTGTATACTTGCAAATTTATACTATAATGTGCTTTTCAAGCATAGCACTCCTTTATTGCAGCGTTGAAAACTTTAAAATTTATTTTCTAGAAAACTAGCTTTTTTGAGTTACATATAAATACATATCGAGCCTTATTTTCGATTTTATCGTAAGCGACATGTTATCGAAAATAGACTTTGTTATTGAAATTAAAATTTTATGGACCTACCCATAGTTTAGAACTATCAAAGTGTCAAAATTGTTGATAACTTTTAAGATACGGGCTGTAAATTTTTATCGTAAGCGACATTTTACGTACAAAAACATATTTGAAAATTTAAAAAAAAACCTGAAAAAATAAATTTTTGTCGCTTACGATAAAATCGAAAATAAGGCTCGATATGTTGCAATAAAGGAGCAACTACATATTTAAAAAATATTGAGATTGTTTTGAGAGTGCTTTTATTTACTTATATTCATAAAAACTAATTTTGTTTTATAATAGGTTTACAAAAGATATTTTTATGGAAATTCGTTTTATAAAACAAAAAAATTAACAAATTTCGATTATTGATTATTTACATTGAATATTAATAATCGATTTATTTTTTTTAATGTAATTGAATCTTTCCCCGTACCGAAGTGTTCCTTTTTTATTATTATGAATTGATTATTAAATTTAAATAACATTGACCGATATTAGGATGGATAATTAATTTATACTTTTGAAAATCAGTTTTTTGGACAAAAATTCAATACAAATACATACGCACATATGTAATTATTTAAGAATTACGTCGTGCACTTCCTGCAAATGCTGCTCCAATCCATTCTTTGCATCGTATTTTTTATTGCATATGACACACATATTATCACTTTCATAATTAATATCTGCCATTAACATACTTATAGCTTCGTCTTGGCGAGACTGCATGTTGATCATTGAAGTTGATTGTACTTCTGATAATGTATGTCCAGGATGTGTTTTAAGGTGCATCTTAAGTGTGTATCGTTCAGTAAATGATTTGGAACACAAATGGCAATGATATCGTGGGCGGTTTTCTTGATGTATAAGAAGATGATGACTGTATGTCTTTCGGGATTTGAATGATTGGTTGCAAATACTACAAATAAGAGGATTCTCTTCAGCTTCGTGTTTCAAGCGATGATTGTACAACATATTGTCAAGAGAAAAGCGTTCACCACATTTTTCACACTGGAATTTCTTTTTATCCCAATGTATTCGCATATGCCGCAATGTATTAACTGGCCGTGTAAAACGTTTGGGACAGTAGCGACACTCGTTTTCTGTTTTTCCTTCATGTGTATTCATATGAAGTTCAAGATACTCCTCATCTTTCCTAGTTATTCCACATATTTTGCAGGTAAATTGCTTTACACGGGTATTATGTTGTTCGACCATATGATTTTGAAAAAGATATTTAGATTTAAAAGTCTTCCCACATATAACACATTCCATGTTTTGGCGTTTACGTTGATTTTTTTCATTTTGACTATCTTCTGTGACACTGTCGTCCATTTCAAGTTTAAATTCAGCTTGAATTTCTGTAGATGTGTCATCCGTAACAGCGCCACCGTCAATTAAAACCAACTCTTCTTTCGTGTCAAGGTTTGGATCAAAAACGTCCAAAAGACTTGGGTCATTTTCGTCTGCTTCAAATTCAAGTTCAATATCCATTGACTCCTCATCCTCGTCTCGTGCAGAAGATTCCTCATCTTTTTCCATCAATGCATTTTGAAGCAGAATTGTAAGACGTCTCTGCGAAGAAAGCAGATTTAACATTAAATCGTCATAATCAGATAACTCTTTAAAACAGTCTCCACAAATGTATGTTTCACTTTGAAAGATGAGTTTGTACTTGATACAATTGCCCAGGTGCTGAAGGACAACATTAATGGGCTTCTGTGATGCTGGCACAACAGCAGACTGTATGTTGTAAAAATCTAGGTTTTGGGTCACGGTATCATTTCCGCACAAAAAGCATAAAAGGACGGTTTCCATAATTATTCAATTTGCACTACTCTAATCTCATTTGATTTGAATCGATTTTTATTTGAAAAGTATTTCACTTCACTATTATCGCAGACAAAAACGCAATAGTTTAGTTATTCCCTCATCGATGTCAAATCGTTTTATGAACATAGTTTTTGGAGTTGCCAAACTTTACATATCAACTGATGAGAAATTTAAAATTCTTGTATACGCACTATAAACTCAGGGTAATAAAAAATACATGCTAAAAGAAATATTTTTGTTCATAATTTTCTAATTACACATCGTTTCAAATAAACTTTTCCTGTTTTATAGTTAACACATTTGCGTTATTTTGGTTGGACTGGCAACGCTTACTTTGATGATGTGTTGTTGACGATTTTTTTTACTCTAATGTCATTTCTAATAAAACATAAGAAGAAGAAGACTTGTACCAAGCTAAACAAAAAAATAATTACTGAAATTTTTTCTTTCATAAATTAAAAAATTATTTTTTATAAACATGGAAAAATTATTAACACCAAAGTGTCATATTTGTCATGAAAGTGACTTTAGAGCACTTTATTGCGATGAAGTATACAAAGCAAAGGCTCCCAAGTCACAAAAAACTATACTTGATATAATACGACACATATCTAGAGTTCTTAAAGTCACATTTACTGTGCCAGCTCGAGCCAGGGTGTGTACAGTTTGCTACAAGGAACTGGTACGTTATGATTGCTATGTTGTCGAACTTTTGGAGGTTCAAAAGCGTCTGAGTGATAAAATAAATGCGCGCGTAAAAGGTATTAAAATCAAGACAAGGGATAGGTCTACCGATGACAAAGTAAAGAAAGAAACAACGGACGATAACGACAGTAACTTCGACACTAATAATGATGCTGGTAATGGCGATGACGATGATGGCAGTGAAATAGAAGCTTTAGAAACTGATGACGATAATACTTCTTCTGATGATAACATTTTTGTTGACCCTGATTTAGACACTGAGCCTTCAGCCAGTGGACAACAAGAAAACAAAATTGATAACCTACTTGATAGCTATCCATGTCCAGTATGTAACTTAAAATTGAAAAATCAAAGAGCTCTAGATTACCATCTTGAAAAGGATCACAAAAACCGTGTTACATGCAATGAATGCGGCGTACAAGTTCGTAACGATGAATATTTAGTATTGCACATGAACATTCATAATGGGAAAACAGAAAATGATTGTAGCTTTTGTGGCAAACATTTTGTGCGTAGAGTAAACGTAATTCGGCACATGCAGGTTCACTTTAATAAAAAAAAGCATCAGTGTGAACGTTGCGGCATGTTCTTTTCTCAAACAACGATCTTTTACAATCACCGGCTGCAACATGAAGCCGAAGACAATCCCCTTATATGTCCTGTGTGCTCCCAAACATTTAAAACAATACGCACATATAAACGCCATATGGTTACTCATCAAGAGGATCGTCCACGTTATAATTGTGAATATTGCGGCAAAGTTTTTGTGGATAAGTATACACTCAAAATGCATGTTCGCACTAATCATTCTCAGGATGGAGATGAATCAAAGGAGCAGAATCCAGCTCAGAAAAAAATTAAAGCATCACCGACCGAAGAAACTGATCATGTTATCTTTACTTGTGTTATTTGCCAACACATTTTTGTTCGACAAGATTTATTTGCTGATCACATGCAAAATGTTCACGATGTTATAATGGACTCGTAAAAAATATACTTATATTTTTATGGAAATCATCAAAAGGTAGAAATAAGTACATATTCTCTAAAATTCATAATAGTTTTAGTTGATTAATAATAAAATTAGTGAAATACCCATATCCCAGAAGTTTGTGTATTTAAGAATTTATGTTCTAATCTTATGGACCGAATACCACTGTTCAAACTTGACACATCGATGGTCTCAAGTAGAAAGGTCCTAACTCGTGTTTTTACGAATTACGAGTTTTTCAATAATTCCAGTACATTTCAGACAAGTACACATCGTCACAAAAATGTATTGCAATAGTTAAAAAATAATGCTAAAGCAGTTTTACAAAAGTTACATTAATTGAATGATAATTTGCATATTATTTTAGTTTAAATTTGGTAATTAATTTTAATATAGTAAATAATTTTACGTTTAAATGCATGAAAATTCGTTTTTTATTTCATTAGGCATTTCATTGAAGAACTTAAGACCTTTATAAAATATTACATTTTGACTAAAACTTGTTGCAAAAGAGTCTGTAGTCATTAGAGTTTCTTAAATTGTGTGGTTGGGCTTCAGCTACGTTGACCAAATATCGACGCATGTAGCAGGGTAGGTTCCCTGTTTTAATTATAAATATGAATAAGGGGGTGTTCATTATCAAACGCTGATTAATTGAATGCCACTGCAGTTTAGATAGTATATCCCTTATGTGTGTCATTCTATTACATCTGAGAATACAGCGCATTCCTTTATTTTGAAGTTTTTGTAGTCTTTCCTTCATTTGTTGGTTGCCCAGGAACAATACAGTAGAGCAGTATTCAAAATGCGGTTTTATAATTGTGTTGTAAATGTTAATGGCGGTACTTGCTGATATTTTAAATCGTATCCTTCTTAAAAACGCAATTTTATTAAATCGTTTTACATACATATTCAAAGTGTAGTACAAAATTTAACCTATTGTCAATTATTATACCCAAATATTTTATATGATTAACTTTTTCGATATCTACATTTTCCATACGAATATTATAGTTTGAGTTTCCGTTTATTAACATTGATTTTGTTTTATTTGTATTTAATTTTATTTTATTAATTTTAAGATATTTTTCAATTTTGGCTAAGTCTTCATTCAAGTTTCGGACACATTCATCTGCATTTTCTCCACTTACATAGATGAGCGTATCATCAGCGAACATGCACACTTTACAATTTTTTTATACCTTTTCTATGTCGTTTACATAAATTAAAAAAAGAAGTGTTCCAAGCACTGCCCCTTGGGGTAATCCTGTGCTTATTATTTTTGAGGATGAAATGAAGCTGTCACACTTTGTTCTTTGAGTTCTGTTACTTAAATAGTTTTTGAAATACGACAATTCTGTTCCTTTAACACCATAGTTTTCTAATTTTTGTAACAGCATTTCACTGTTAACAATTTCAAAAGCTTTTTTTAAGTCTAGAAAGACTGCTGCCACACATTTTTTCTTTCCCAACTCAATTTTCCACTCGTACACTACCAGATTCAGAAACGATTCACAATTATGATTTTTTCTAAATCCAGATTGGGTTTCATACAGTAAATTATTTTCTTCAAAACATGGTCGTATTTCGCTCGGGCTCTTTGTATTTCGAACTTTTTTGATTGGAATTACTGTAGCTTCTTTAAGAGTATCTGAGAAAATACCATTCTGAAGAGACTTAATTACTAAGTGGTGTAAATACGGTCCGATTATATCGAAGTTTTCTAAAAGCATATTTATTGACACAATTTTGGTCCTTTTTATTGTTCATGGTTTTCATAATATTCTTTAGTTGAATAATGTTTATAATTTCAAACCTAAAATTCTCATGTTGTTGTGGTGTGATCTTGTCTTCATATCTTATATAAGGTATACTTTCTGCAATTGCATGTACACTTTTTATAAAAGACATGTTGAGCTCTTCTGCGATTTCCATCTCATCTGTGATAGTTTTTCCATCTATTTCAATTTCATTAACTTTCGATCTTTCCTCTTTCAATACTAATTCTTTTATCTTTTTCCACATATCTTTCTGATTAGAACAATCATTGATTTTGTTTCTACATAATTTTTTTCATATTTTCTTAATTCTGGTTTGTATTTATTTCTTATTAACATTGTGAATAATATAGTTTTATTATGTTTATACCTTCTCTTGTAAAGTTACAATTATTTGAGTTAGGGCCTTTCTACTTGAGACCAACGATAAACTTCCCAGCAAAAAATAAAAGGAGTACTTCCTTACGAACCACTTTTAAATTACTTCGAAAGTATATAATGCATATTTTTAGATGTTAAAGAAGTTATTTTTAACCACATCTCAAATGTAATTTGAAATTACTACTTTGTTTTCAGCAAATTCATTACTTTTTTGGCTCAAGCCAAATACAAGTGTTTTTTTTATTACATTTAAGGCTTTTCAAATAAAAAAAATTGCATTATAAATAATATAAATATAAATAATAATAAAATAAATAAATAAAATAAATAATAATAAAATAACAATAAATTAAATAATCTAACATTTTTCTTTTCAAACCATACACAAAAGATTTTAATCACTTAATAAAAAGCACTTTTTAACTACTTTTGGGAAGTGAATTATTTTCACTCCCGAATTCCGGATTTTTGTAGCACCAAAAATATGATATTTATTGAGTTTAAAAAATGTTAAAAGCAAACCACTTCCTTCCAATGACACGTCAATGTAAAATTCATTGGGTTTTTACCTAAATTTGATTCAGCTTTTTCTACTTCTTTTTCCTCACTTTTTTTGCTGGGTTATTAAACAGTTCGATATGGGTATTTCAAGTAGAAAGATAAAACTTAAATAATTGCCACTTTACATGAGAAGGTAAAAACATAATGGAAACTGTAATATTCAAAATGTAATTTTTTTGTAAAGGGTGTTTTTTATTGAGGTATAGAACTTTAAGTTGGCATCACTTTTTTAACTGGCGGCCATTTTTTCAGCTGTCAAGTGATTAATATTTAGTTTGGTTTGCCATTTCATCATGAACAGGTTGACAAAAGAACAACGCTTGCAAATCGTGCAAATTTATTTCGAAAATAATGGTTCAGTTCGCGAAGTTTACCGCAAGCTCCGTCCATTTTATGGTCGACATAATCGTCCATCAGAGCAATTAATTCGGTTAACCATGGATCGTTTTCGCACTACGTTTACTCTATGTGATAATACGCATCCGCAGAGACGTCGAACAGTGCGCACCGAAGAAACAATTGCCACTGTAGAGCAAAGTGTTGAAGAGGACCCGAATGAATCGATTCGCCACCGTGCACAGCAATTGGAGCCGACTAACCGACTATTTTGTTCCCGAATTGGATGGCATGAATGTGGATGAGTTGTGGTTCCAACAAGACGGCGCTACATGCCACACAACGCACGTCACAATCGATTTATTGAAGGAAACATTCGATGAGCGCATAATTTCGCGGAATGGACCTGTCAATTGGCCACCAAGATCGTGTGATTTGACACCATTGGATTATTTTCTTTGGGGATATGTGAAGTCGCTCGTCTGCGCCAACAAACCAGAAACGTTAGGGGACTTGAAAGCCAACATTCGTGGCGTTATTGCCAACATACGAGCCCATATGCTCGAAAAAGGGGTTGAAAATTGGACCTGTAGAATTGGCTTTATTCGAGCCAGCCGCGGTGGCCACATGCCCGAAATCATATTTAAACATTAATGGCATAAAATTATCCTTCCAATAAAGCCAAATTGATGGACATTAAAACGATTTTCTTGTGTTTTATTTCAATTCGAAGTTCTATACCTCTGAAAAAAACACCCTATACAACTGCTTATAAAAGCGTTCTCTTTACAATATTGCAATAAATTTTTGTGACGAACTGTATTTGTGTGTAAAATGTTTCTGAAAAACGCAATTTCGTAAAAATACGAATTAGGGCCTTTCTACTTGAGAACATAGATATGTACCTATGTACATACATATGTATGTGACGATGTGTACTTGTGTGAAATGTACTGGAATCATTGAAAAACTGAAAATTTGTAAAAAAAAACACGAGTTAGGGCCTTTCTACTTGAGGACATCGATATATACGTATTAGTGTCCTGCAAAAGACATCTTATAAGAACTTTTAAGACATGAGGGATTTTTCAAATGTTTTACTACAGCGAAATCTTATAAAACAAACGTTAACAACATTGTTTGCAAGAAATTTTTTTGAGTATTGTAGGTATAGGAGTAAGGAAGAAAACACTTCGTGACGGAAGAATTTGTGATACTAGCTTCTTTCTACGCATAAGCGCGTGTTCAAACGTCATGCATGTATGTGTGTATGATCTTTTATTTTTCTGCGCACATGCAAAGGCACACACATGCATTAACATTAGTTGTATTCCGTTAATCACATAATAGCTTACCACCCTGCAGAAAGTGCGAATATTGAAATTGTAGTCATTTACTTGTGACATTGTCAATAGTACTTACTACTGACCAGGTGTACCCCAGCCAATGTAATCATCTATTGACATTTAAAATTAGCTTGTCATTGAAAATCCACCACTAGACTGTAGCACTACTGACTAAGTAGTTCTTTTGGGACAACATGGGGACATTGACACCAAAGATTCACTAGTAAATTTTAGGGGCTCTGGTCTACAATATCGATATTTCCACGCTCGTTGTCAATAGTAAGATTATAGTGATTTTCTAGTGACATTGTCAATAGTGCTACTGACTAGTTGTACCCCAGCCAATGTAATAGATTATTGACATATAATATAGGGTTGTCATTGAAAATCTACCAGTAGACTTTAGCGCTATTGAGAAGGTAGTTCTTTTACGACCATATGGAGATATTTGAACCAAAGATTCACTAGTAGATTTTAGTGACCCTCGTCTACATATGTTTATTTATTATTATTGCATAGCATGATAAAAAAGAAAAACAAACTATTGACGCATTCATTGAAAATATCACCTCATATGCACTACAACGGTTGTCTCTAACGTATCTCTACTCGTGCAAAAAAGGAAATTTGCCGACATTTCAACTAGTGCAATTGTCGCTGAAGAAAGAGTATTGACATAGAGACATATGGTTCTAGGCTGACTAGAGGGCATCTAGATATTACACACACACTCAAACGTACAATATGAAAAATAACGAGCATACACTAATCAACAGTACTTCTTTTGAGTGTTTGTTACAAGCAAGCTGTCTTGCGACATCGCTTGTTACAACTGATATACACATACACCAATACATCCATCGTGCTTCGCTTATAGTACGACAGCATTTATTATTGGTTTAGTATAATACATGCGACGTGAATACATTTAAAAATCATGACGTTTTTACATTTCAAGACTGTTTACGCAGCTCTCTAATACGTATGTATGTATAAGCATTAGGGTAATCGACTCGGATTTTCAACCGGTTTTAAAATCCGGTTTTTTCAAAATTCGGTTGTCGGTTTTTTCAGTGTTGATTTTTCGAATGTCGAATAGTCCGGTTTTTTACAATTTAAAAACCGGCTGAGTCGAATACTTTTCGACTTGTACATTTTGCATGTTTTGTTGATTTTCGTAAGTATTTTTTTTATTGTAAAAGCTCTATGCTTTTTTAGAGCATGACAACTTTTACTGAAACATAAATTTAAGAGAATTTATTTTAGGAGGTAATAGCAGGTGCGAATTTAATTGGTCTTATGGTGTGCAATGGATGTCAAAATACAGTTGCAAAAAGTGTTTTTTAATTTGGTTGCCAATTTGCTTCATATTTTATATAGAGGTAGATATCCATCTTGTCCATACATTCATATGTATATACAATTAAGGAATAAACTCTACATGCAACCATAATTTTTTTGGGTCTGGGGAAACTTGGGAAGAAATTCAAAAAATTAAATATGCCAATATTTAGGATGCTAATATATATGTTTATACAAAAAATAAAAAATTAAAAAATAATTATAATTACAACAACATAATAGACCATATTTGGATGCCATTTGTTGACGGCTTGTTAGCGGAAATCACAGAATTTTCAAACAAGTTGACGGCATCAAACATTTTGTACGTATTTTTTTTTCATGTATTTTATGCCTGTATGAAGACTTTTCTCCTATGTATTTTTAATATTTTTGCTACTATAATTATTTTTTTATTTTTTGTATAAAAATATTTATTATTGGCATATTTAATTTTTTGAATTTCTTCCCAAGTTTCCACAAACCCTAAAAGTTATGGTTGTATGTAGAGTTTATTCCTCAACTGTATATTATATATAAATATTTATGTACTATACATAAGTATATGAAGTTAATTTTTATGTTTTACCTTTAATTTCTGCATTGTTTTACAGTATTTACATGAACAGTTAACCCTTTTTTATAAAGCAATTTAAAATCAAAATTTTTCTATAATTTTTTTACTTAAAAAAACCGGTTGACCGGTTTTTCCTGAATTGTAAAAACCGAAACCGGGTTTTTCATAATTTCAAATATTCGAACTATTCGAAAACCGGTTTCGATCACTCTAATAAGCATGCAAAAAAATAAAAAATTTCGTTATTGATTTTAAAAACCTAGGAAATTTTTGGTCCAAAACATGTGCATTTTATTTTTTATTTTTTAAATTGTCTGGCATTGCCGGAACCCACAAACAACCGATGAAATTATAATCACCCTTATTCAAGTTGTCGACATCGACATCACTTTAACACAATACAAAAAAAATGGGGCTTGTGTACCCGTTGTCGAAAATAACTGACTCCTGCTGGCAAGTTCATGGCACTTTCTAGACCTTAGGGAACGCAAATAGATTGTCAGTACCACAAAACAAGAGTGGGTAAACAAGCCCCAATTTGTTGGTATTGTGTTAAAGTGACGGCGATGTCGACAACTTGAATAAGGCTGAATATACATATGTATGCGTTTGTTAGTAATAATAATAATACTTTTTAAATGACATTTCATATTAATTTAAAAACATTTAATAAGCTCTTATTAAAAATTAGAATTTTTTTATAAAATTTATTGTTTTCCTGCTAAAAATTTTTATGTATGTTTGTTAGGTCCAGTCCTTAAAAAAAGATATTTTTGCATTGTGTAGGTGTCTGCTCATTGTGTTCTAAAATCTAAGGCATTTCTCAGGTTATACGGTTGTACATCCCCAACATATCTTATTTATTCAATCAGCTAAACAGGTGCTCTTCCCCTTTTCAGCTCCTGTATAAAATATATTGTATTAAGTTGTAACCTTTGTTGTATATTCATCCATTGCAGTGTTTCTAGCATATATATATCTTACCGCATTTTAAAATTGATATGTGATATTGAGGTATTATTAACTTAATAATACTATCTCTTTTGTTATATGTGCATATATACATTTATTTTTTTTTTTCAAGTTTTATATTCATTCTCAGGTATTATTATTAGTATTTTAAAAATGTAATATCTCACACTAAATCATAAAAAACGGCATTTTATAATGTTCAAGAAAACTGGTTTATGAAAAAAACAAAACCATTTTGAGTTGTGACTGTATATGATTTAGTGTGCAATATGTACATATATTGTATCTTGTTAAAACTTCATTTACATTTTTCTTTCGATTTACATATTATATTTTAGCTTAGATTAATTTAATTTTTTTAATATCCTTCATCGGAAATTTCAATTGAATAGTCCGGAAATTTTGTTAAAAGGATTTTCCTTGATTCGGCATGATCTGCTTTGCCATAGCCCTGAAATTTTAATAAGTACATAAGAACATGCTTAAGTATGTATGTACATATTGTTACGTAAAAATATTCCTACAGGGTTAATGCAAAGAACTATCTAGAAGTATTTAACTAAAGAACAAAACGTACACACATACTCACGTGCAAGCACTACCCTGTTGCTAATTTTTGGAGTAGTTACGTTTTGGAACAGTCCTATACTAGTTATAAAGAGACAGAACTAAGAAGCTTGATGAAATATCGGCTGCACTTCTCTACAAGCGACGCGCTGTCTCTTTCTCTCTCTTTTGTTTGTCATGTAAATAACATGAAAAAAAAAGAATTTTTGCATGTGCAATATTTCCATTGTAAAATGGAATGCAGCAAGTGTTTGTATGTATGTATGTGGTAAAATTTTTTGTAAAGGAATTTGAATGTCTTCTGCGTCATTACAAATCGATCAGTGTTTTAATTCACAACAATATTTTATTTTGGCGGCGGATAAGTTTCATTTAAATTTAAATAGGCAGTAAGTGTTTTTAATTGTATATATGTATATATATTTTTAAAAGAAAAACTATTTTATAAAATACTAGTACAAAACCTTCCATAACAGGCATTGATATAAACTAGTATAACAGCAAATAGTCCTTCAACTAGTATGCAACTCTACACAAAACAACTAGTTGTGCTCCTATGACAACCCCATGTAAAAGTCGATAGTTCGTTGTATGAAAAAAAACAGATGTGCAACCAGTCTGAATTCAAAAGCAACTAGTATGTTTCTGACCACATACTACTCCTTTTATCTGCAGGGTATACAGACGTACACACATACAAATAAAAGTTCGAGCACTTCCCTTCAAATAATATTGGAGTACGTGGTCCAATCTAGATGAAACAGACTAGTTACATCATGGTCCCATGTAATGCAGTCATGGATCATGTCGTTTTCATACAAGCATTCAATGCTGAACGATAAGTGTTCGTGTTTAAACGATTATGATCGTTCTTAGGCATTCACAACTTGTATGCGAGTAGTCTATAACTATTCCATATGGAGTAGTTTTGGGGTTAGCCCGATGTAATGCAAAGTTGGACCATCCCTAGGACATCGCAATGTTAAATCGACCACCTTTTTTTTCATATATTTGGAGTAGTTTTGTCGTACTCGTACTCCTCTTTGGACTACATGTATGGACTAGTCGCATTATTTGCAGGGTTATGGTAACCACCTTGTACTAACAGTAGCACACCGTATTGCCAACATAAGAGTCGTTACTTTGAAATTCAAAAATAACGGCCAATCGAACTATCTATAGGGTGTTTTTTTAAGGGGTATAGAACTTTGAATTGAAATAAAACACAAGAAAATCGTTTTAATGTCCATCAATTTGGCTTTATTGGAAGGATAATTTTATGCCATTAATGTTTAAATATGATTTCGGGCATGTGGCCGCCGCGGCTGGCTCGAATAAAGCAATTCTACAGGTCCAATTTTCAACCACTTTTTCGAGCATATGGGGCCGTATGTTGGCAATAACGCCACGAATGTTGGCTTCCAAGTCCCCTAACGTTTCTGGTTTGTTGGCGTAGACGAGCGACTTCACATATCCCCAAAGAAAATAATCCAATGGTGTCAAATCACACGATCTTGGTGGCCAATTGACAGGTCCATTCCGCGAAATTATGCGCTCATCGAATGTTTCCTTCAATAAATCGATCGTGACGTGCGCTGTGTGGCATGTAGCGCCGTCTTGTTGGAACCACAACTCATCCACATTCATGCCATCCAATTCGGGAACAAAATAGTCGGTTAGTCGGCTCCAATTGCTGTGCACGGTGGCGAATCGATTCATTCGGGTCCTCTTCAACACTTTGCTCTACAGCGGCAATTGTTTTTTCGGTGCGCACTGTTCGACGTCTCTGCGGATGCGTATTATCACATAGAGTAAACGTAGTGCGAAAACGATCCATGGTTAACCGAATTAATTGCTCTGATGGACGATTATGTCGACCTTAAAATGGACGGAGCTTGCGGTAAACTTCGCGAACTGAACCATTATTTTCGAAATAAATTTGCACGATTTGCAAGCGTTGTTCTTTTGTCAACCTGTTCATGATGAAATGGCAAACCAAACTAAATATTAATCACTTGACAGCTGACAAAATGGCCGCCAGTTAAAAAAGTGATGCCAACTTAAAGTTCTATACCTCAATAAAAAACACCCTTTACAAACGCCTAGAAACAGCAACATGAATTTTCCCGATTGTGCTAGAAGACTGTTTGATCATCTGGCTACCAATAGTAAATGACAATACAGATGGCAACGTGCATAGATGCCATTTGGCATTACTAAGTACACACATGTCATTACGCCACCTATGAGCTGATGAGCGAACGTTCGAGAACCGTTTCCTATAAAAAGAGGCAGCATCAGGCATGTTCTGTAAATCACAAGGTTTCAAATCACTTTGTGATTTTAAAATCACAATTGTGATTTGATGGTGTTCTAAAAATCACAAAAGTTTTAACTTTTCGGTGTGATTTTACCCTTTCCAAAAACACAAGAAAACAACTGGGTTTTTGTTTGGTAAATGCAAAATCACAAATGCAAATCACAAAGCAAATAACAACATTTCTTGCAAGAGGAAGTGTCTCCAATTTTTTCATAATTTTATAAATTCTTTTATAGAAAATTGCTCATTTTACTATAAAAATCAAAAAAGATATTAAGTTATTCATTTAATTAATTAATTTCTAATTTCAAAATGAAGTGATTGAAAAAATAACCAAGTGATTTCAAATCGGCAGGCATTTAGCTGACCTGTTTAAAATCACAAAAATTCAAAAAGTTTTGTGTGCAGAATACCTTTCTTGTGATTTAAAATCACTTTCACAAAAAGTGATTTTCAGAACATGCCTGCATGTGTGAGAATGAGTCAGTGCTAATCAGAAGCACAAAGTATACTTTGTGTTAGAAAGTAGTCGAGTCAACATCATTGAAAGTAAAGATCTCGTGCGGTGGATAATAACGATAAGAAGTAATTAAGTAAAGACAAGTTGTAATTTGCTTAGTTAAGAATAAAAGGAAGAACAGTAGCAAATAAAAATTGTGTGTTATTTATTTTTATATTTGAGCAATCAAAATAACTCACACGTTTAATAAAATTTAAACGTAACAATATGTACGTACATATATAGAAAATGTGTAACGAATGTCCGCTTTTGTAAATCATAAACGCGAACATACAATTCAAAATTGTAATCGTAGAAACCTTTTTTCTCACGTATTATAACATGCTAATCCTAATTTAACATAAAAGCGCCCCCCCCCCTTCGTTGTGTAGCAGAATCATCGACGAAATAAAATAACCGATAAAATGGCAACTAACCGTAGCTTCAAAAAATTTAATAAGCCTCACTTAACACCAGAGGCGCTGCAACACTGCATTATTAAAAAACGTGCAAAAAAAGCAGAGTTGTAAAAGAATGAAGTTTTTCTCTGTCTCTTCCTTCACTGCCTGTCTTCTCTATCACTGTACCTTTCCTAAACAAGGTAACATCTGGTAATAGTAGTAGGCATTCATTGCCTGAGTGTTACTTCTCTTAAAAAAAATACTAGTAACACAAATAATACAATACTTGGAGCTTGAATATTTTTGAGAAAATTCAAAACAGCAATAGCGGTTATTTAATATTCGTGAATATTCGCATATTTCATGAAATTCGGATCATATTCACGAAAAATATATAATATGCATAGCAGAAATCAAATCTGCGGAATATTCCAACAAATTTCCTAAGAAAATTAAAGTCTAAAATCAAGATCCATTCCTGCCCAATCGACATGGGATTGAAAGAATATCACAATAGTAATTTTAAAAAGATCTATCGTTTTTGTGATTGTAATTTTGTAATTTAAAAAAAATTTGCAATTTGTCAATACTTGGAGCTTGAATATTTTTGAGAAAATTCAAAACAGCAATAGCGCTTATTATATATAATAGCGCTATTAAAATTACTTTCCTGTGCTGGAAATAGGAAAGAGAACTACATACTCTAAGAAAAGTTAAGGTCAAGGCAAATTCATATAAGGCATACTCGGCTTAATTCGCATTGAAAAATTTATACTTAACAGTGGCTTCGATTAATATTTTCTGTTTGGAAACATTAGTCAGATTATATTAATCTCAATTACAAATTAACATAGCGTATAATGCTTTTATGTCACCATTCCTAAAAATATTATTTATACGTTTTCTTAATCGCTTTTAATTAACTAAAGCATGCCGTTCACGAGATGTAAAGTCACATCCGGCTGTGGCTCTGCCGTAATTTTGACGTCATCACGAAGCTACCTACATTGGCTATATGCCGTGAACTGGTAACATAGGTACATGTAGACATTCACATGTTTACACACGCGATGTACTGGTGTCACATTTGGATTTTGGGACGAAAATATTATCAGCAGTTGACGGTATGTAGCCATTACCACTTATTTAAAATATGCAACCAACATGGCGAAAATTCTCGTGATGGGCATACCTACATGTGCATGTGCCTAACATTCGCACACACGTACTAAGTGTATGTATGTATGTATATATGTACATCAGGGAATAACTTTTTAACAATTTTTTAAAATATCAAAATTGGCATAGCACAGTCCGATAGATTATAAAAAAACTATAAGGGAACGTATATTTATTTTTTCGCTAAGGTCAAAAAAGTTCACACACCAACCGCGATGAAGTTTTTTTCTTTTTGGTTAAGAAAAATTAATGTTTATTTAAAACAAAAAAATAAATAAAAAACACCGTATAAAATTATTTTAGACTAAAATATTTTTGTTAGTTCAAGTCCGTGCTTAGAAAAACCACTTGGTTCGTGAACTTATGATTTTCGTGGTTACTAGGACATGGTTCACCTATGGTACTATGACAAAAAATTTGTTATGCCCCTAATGTACATGTTTCCCTTATTAGACTAGTATTAATACAACCTGCGAGTATCCATAAACCTTGATTAGTTTGGCGTCTGGGTTGTGGTCAATTCTACCGCCACCGAGACATTCAGTATCAAGTCCTAGTCCTTGGCACGATGTACTCACACGTTCATATATATCGTCTTTAAAATTTATTCAACATTTTTTTCAATTGGTAAATATGTAAGTCTGCAAATTTATATTTCAACTTACTATGCCACTGACAATCGTTGTAACCTCTTACTATCAATTTAAAAGGCTCTGCCCCATCCGGAGTCTCTTTTCCATACAATTTGATAAGTACGTATTTAAAAACACCATCGTCTATTTCAACATTTGGAACAGCATTTAACTTTGCATCAGCCATATTGCATCTATTTCGAATATAAGCTATAATTTGTCGCGGCTGACATTAAAAAATTTGTGGTTATTAAATTAATAAAACTCACGGAATTTAGTGTTGTAAAAGTATTGAGTATTTGAGTACTGAGTACTCAATACCGGGAGTTTTTCCCAGTACTCAATACGCAAAAGTAACTACTCAATACTTTCAGGGTTGCATTTTGTAGTATTCAAGCGAAAGTCTTCCTTTAAAATACATCATAAATATGACTGAACCTCATGGAGTTAGTGTAACAAACAGCCACTAAAAAAAGTACTACAAAATGCATTATTAAACTACTTCAGTCATTAACAAATACTATTGGACAGAAAAAGTGACCCTTTAGAATAGTGGAAGGAAGGCACGTGATACAATAGTTATAACCAGCAAGTCAGGTCCTTACAAACATGAAAAATATTGCGTCTAATGATTATTTGCGTACTCAATAAAGATTTGCTTTTTAGCTGAGTGGTAAGTACGTTAGTCTATTAGTCAAGAGGTTGCCGGTTCCCAAACATCTTTAAATTAAAATTTAATAAAAAACCAAGTTCTAAAAAAAATTAAACAAACAACGAAACAACACATTAAAATTTGAAAAACAAATTCATTAAAAATTTGTGTTTTCTGTTAACAAATCAATTGTGAATAATACAATAATTTTAATTGGAAATAATTGAGTTGATTTTGTTTTCTTGTGTTACAAAATGTGTGTTTGTATTTAAAAAAATCGTTGTAGGTGCCTTTTTAAATAATATTTTATTTGTATTTACAAATAAATTAGTTGTATTTACAATTCTTTTTTTTCTGTTTTATCAATAAAATAATATAAATAATAATTTTTAACTTCCCATATAAATACATATATAAAGTATTGAGTAGTATCGAGTACCCAATTGAAAAAGTATCAAGTAGTACTGAGTATTCAAAAGTAGCCGTTTTTTACAACATTAACGGAATTTTGTTAAAAACAAAGCCGGTGTCCGGTTGGCTAATAACTGCACAGCAGAGACCTGCGCCGACCGGCTTACAGCCGGCTGAGCCGAGCCGCCGAAGGCTTCATACCAGCCGCCGCCGCCGATTATATCTCGGCTCAAAATCGGCTGAGATCAGCCGCCAATCAGAGTAGCAAGCCGACCAAAAAATTTCGGCGGCGGCGGCTGAACGGCTTAACGCCGATTTGTTTAAGCATATAAAAAAATTTTTGAACCCAGTCTGTTTCTAAAAAAGTACGTGAATTATTGAATCACGACGTTGTAGCATTATTTATTTTGCAATAGCTTGAATATTGCAGTAATTGATGTCCTAAATGCCCATAAAAATAACTTCTTAAATAATTTGTTAAACCATAGAAACTAAGACTATACATAAATTTCATTTAAGCTTCCTGATTGAATTAAAAATTATTTACTTTATTGCAACACTTCTACGGATGAACTAATAAAAAGCTATGATCAAATAATTGTAAAAAGTCGCCTGACTGCTGCAACAAAAAGTCTATGTAAACGTGCATGGATTTAAGAAGGGACTCCAGTAGAGAACGTAAGTTTTGTCGCAGCTACGTTAGTCCCGGTTCACACACTTCAACTTATGTTGATCAACTTGCAATTCAGCTGTAAGAAAAAAAGAGATATTTATACGTCTTCCTCCGTCTCTCTTACAACTGAATTATGAGTTGATCAAGAAAAGTTGAAGTGTGTGAACCGGGACTTACCGTTCATATACACATTTTCTCTCTATGTGGAAGCAAAATCAACTATTTTTCAGAGACTCTCGCTATCATATTTAATCCGTAATATAAATAAAAACTATAAGCAAGTTGAGTAGACACAATAGGTGCGTTTGAGTACTTTTCCAGTAAAATCCAGTAACTGAGTAAATACTGAGTAATTTAAAGAAATTATTCTCAATAAAAAAGTTTGCAGCTAAAAGTACGCGAACGGAAAAATTGTAAAATCCAGTAAAATATACACAACAGCTGATAGACAATTTGGCGCTAAAAAAATTATACATAAGTATTTACATATGTATATGCAAAAAAAACCTGAATATAATATTGTACTCAGTCGTTAAGCAGCTCTGGGTTGAGGAACATCTCTCGCGTCATCGTAATTATTTCTTAAGTGCGGTCAGGCTTATGCGTGTTGTTTGGCCTTCGAGAGTTTTTCGTCTCGCTCGCACTGGTTGACTGATTTGCCACGGATAACCGTATAACCTTGCGGTTTTTTGTGGAATTTCTTTAACAACCACGTTGCTACTTCCTATGTGAAGGCATAGGTCGTGTACAGTCAGTCACAAAAACTTTTAAAATACTGTTAATACCATCCTGGGCATATGGTCTAGTTACTCCGCCCATACTTGTGCAACACCATATTATACAAATTTACTTTGTATAATATGTACTAAATAAATAAATAAATAATATTGTACTACGTGGTCAAATCGAGATGAAACAGACTAGTTACATTATGGTCCATGTAATGCAGTCATGGATCATGTCGTTTTCACACAAGTATTCAATGCAATATGGAGTAGTTTCGGGGTTAGGCCGATGTAATGCAAATTTGGACCATTTAGTCCAACCCTAGGACATCAACCTCCTTTTTTCACATATTTGGAGTTTTGGCGTATTCCTACTCCTCTTTGGAGTATTTACATACATGTATGGAATAGTCGCATTATCTGCAGACAATATACAAAACTATACATACATAAGTATATATTATTGCTTCTGTGAAGCACTTTGGCAAGGCAAAAAATTATGGCTTTTTGGAAGCTGAATAAATTGCTTCTAGCTGGCTCATCTCGCATAAAAAAAATCTCCTTATTCATGCGCCAACATTCAACACCAAGTGATTCTCTAACATTATCTCCCTTACTCGCGGTCTCCACCTGAAATAAAATAGCTAACTTTAACATTAACTTCTAAGAATTGTTAAGTGGTGAGTATCAATATACTATACAATCTTGTGCAAGACCATTTGCACAATAATGTGAATTGGGCTATAGTTTTTATGCACTCAGATGCAAAAGTTACTAGCTTGCAATTTTTTTTTTTTTACTTTTTCCTCTATTTTGTTAGAGCCTGCCTTATGTTAGTGCTTTTCAGAAGCAGTTTTCGAAGCTTTTGTGATAAGTAAACAGTACATTGCTTCCCTCAGTTGTTAGTGCTTCCAAATCACATTTTTTTTGCTGGGTAGTTACTGGCTAGCCGCATGGAAAAATAATATGGTTTTGAAAAAATCGATGAAGAATGTTTTTATCATTTGTTTTATAAAAATACACCATAGTATATTTTCTTTAATAATAAAAGTAATAGATATGTACATATGTTTTTATTTGAACTTACGGGCCTGGCCCACGATGTCGACAAGAAACTTTCCATAGCTTACTTGCTGACATCGCGCGTCAGGCCGTTAAAGTTTTTAAACTTTTTACCCTCGACGTGAAGAATTAGGATGTACAGAAAAAGACAAAAATGTTTGTTGCCGCTTATACCAATCATCACAACAATATTGTTCACTTCATTTCAAGTAGTTCCAATGAGTGCATTTATTAAGAGAAATATACAATGGGAAAAGAACTTTATATATCCTAATACATTTTAAGATATCGAAAAACTGAAAACAAATTTAAGAAATGTACACATTAATCATATTTAATCGATCAATAACTAAATTTTTTTAATGTTCTATGCGGGGAACCAGTAACCGTCCAACTATATGTATAAACAAAAATTTAACTATACAAATCTATTAACTTTATTCAGGTTTAAAAACAATCGGCTATGTTCTGCATTTCACGTGAAATTACATCGTTGGGAAATTGTTGTTAGAAATACACATTTCCAGTCGTAAAGCAGCTCTGGGCGAGTCAACATCACGCGTCGTTGGCAATTATCTCTTAAGTGCAACCAGGCCACTGTTGTTTATTGGCCTTCGAGAGTTTTGCGTCTCACATCGCATGTGATTAATGGTTGGCGTCGGTTAACGGTACCCTTTGCGGTATCCCTTTGGTTTCCATTAACCACATGCAAAAACACAGAATAAAAATTATTAAAAATAAAAATATTGAAAATTAACAAAACTATTTGGAGTTTAACCTGGCATTTGTGAATGATTTATTCCGCCAACCTTATTTAATTAATCGCATGGGTTTGACAGTTGGCGTCGACTAGCTGTACCGCGTTACGGTTGTTGGTTGCTTGCTGCTAACCACATGCAAAGGATTCAACATAACCCTACTTTTGGGATGAATATACATATAATTATTTGGAGTTTAACCTGGCAATTTGTGAATCTTTGAATTCCGCCAACCATATTTAGAATTAAAAAAAAAAAGAAATACACATTTCCAACAATTCTATGAAAATTCCACACGTTTTAATTTCCCGTGGAATACATAAAACATACCCTTATATTTTTTGGCATCAAACTTAAATAAATGCAATATTGTTCATACATTTGTTTTTTGTTATTTTTAAAATTTCATCAAAAACCAAAAACTTTTGTTTCCATTTGCTATTGTTTGTTTATATTTAAAAACATATGGTTTCATTTTACTGGATTTTACTGGCAAAAATTTGTCCAGTAAAAACTTGCATTTACTCAGTAAAAGAACTGTCATTTTTCTCTCTCAATTCGCCCTCTCATTTACTGGATTTTGTGTACTCGAACGCAATCCAGTAAAAAATAGTAAAAATTTGTAAAAATTTTTGAGTTCTCGAGCGAGTTAACACACGTCACACCAACACATAGATAAGAACAATATTATTAAATGTAACTATGCTAAACTAGAGATAAGACGGATATCATAAGTAGAACTATGACCATTGTTATCACAGTAACGTTAATAAACATATTTTCCCTTTTCTAATAACTAATAGATAAAGAAAACTCAGAACATGTTTTTACTGATAAAAAAGGTACTTGTAACCTAAATAAAGAAAAACATATTTTGAGATAGAACAAAGAATAAAACGAAAAACATATTTTCGTGTTGATACCTAGCTATAAGAAAATACACAACAGATAAAGAAATATTAAACATAATTATTAATATAAATAGAGGTTAAGAAAAATATTGTAAGGTAGTTTTAAGAATATATTAAAATAAAGAAGAGCACATTAAGTGCTAAAATAAAAATATATATTTTTTTTACTCCTTCCTTAAGATAGGAAGATTAACTGGGGGCTCAACCGGGATCCTGGTAAAATAAGCAAGGATTCCCAAGCAAACCAAGAGTTCATATTGGAAAAAACTATACTAAATATAAGGTAATAGTGAATCCAGTTATAAAATAGTGAAGTGTACAAAAAAAGAACATCCAATAATAGAAAGGACAGTTCAACAGCTACACAAAAAATAGCACCACGTAACCTGAAAAAGCGGTATTAAAATAAAATAAAAGGATATAGTAGAATAACAAAGTTCGCGACATCCTACACAGAAATAGTAGAATATAAAAATATTCACGATTCTATTAAATTGAAAAGAACGAGCAGGACATTACTAAAAAAGTCCACAAGTTCATCCAAAATAAAAATAAAACTGGAAACCCAAACTAGTAAAAGGCAAAAGATTTTTGATCTAGCAAGAAGAATAGTCTCGGATACAGACACAATTAAAATGTCTATCCAAGATTTAGCAACCCTCCAAGCTCAAATTGCTACACTGGTAGCCGCTCAAACTGAGACGCAAAGAACTCTCGCAGCATTAAAAAATAATAGGGCATTCAACATAGAACCGACAGTACAATTGACTCCATGCTCAAGTGGAATAACAAACGAAAGTCAAATAAATTTAGAAGTGTTTAAAACTCTCCCAATATTTGATGGAGACAAAAAGAAATACCGTGCCTGGAGATCATCCGCATGGACACATATGGAGACCATTAAAAACTTCGAGAACACACCAACATACTATACAGCGCTTGCAATCGTACGAGCAAAAATTCAAGGTGTGGCTGCAGATATATTAATCAACCACAACACCATATTCAATTTCTATTCAATAATAAATAGACTTGATTATACATATGCCGACCAACGTCCAATGTACGTTTTGTTCGAAGAAATGAAAAAGATTACTCAAGGGAGAAGAGAATTAGCTGAGTATCATTCAGCAATGAACGAAGCACTTAATATCATACTTTCAAAAATTGAAATGGAAAAAGGAGATGAAACAATGAAATTATTTGCAAACCAAGAGGCTGTTCGAGCATTCATAACAGGTTTGAATTCCAAATATACGATTGGAACTCTCTACGCTCAAAATCCAAGAGACTTAGAGACAGCATACGCTATAGCCAGTACTATATACCATGACGACAAACATCTACAGTTTGATTCACCAAGTCATCGACCACACCCAATGAGTCAACAACATAATCAACAGAAACCACGCCATCAACAATTTGAACAGCGGAAGTATAGACCAAATGTACAATACAACCCAAATCAACAGCTACCATACATCCAAAGACAACCTCCAGTACAACCAATGGAAGTGGATACAAGTGACAGAAATGTTCGTCAATCAACACAATTCCAAAGGTACAACAATCCCTTCAGGCAAAATCAACCCTTCCAGAGAGAATTCAACTACTCCAACAACAACTTTAATCCTAATAAACAACAAAGAATTAACAACACCAAAGAGGAAGACGAAGCCAATTCAACCAGAGCTGAATACGATGAAGATGAAGACACGAAAGTAGCTTTTTTAGATTAAAGGATGGCTTACCTCATCTACAAAGACACGATAGAGAAACAGGTAAGACCATCAATATATTAATAGACTGCGGTGCAACAAATAATTATATAGATATAAACTGTAAAATAGGTTATAGTAAAAAGTTAGATACTCCTGTAAAAGTAAGAACATTACACGGGTATTCATACGTTAAAAGTAAAAAGTTGATAAACCTACTAAATTATGAGTTGACATTCTTCGAAATAGATTCACTGACAGGTTCAGATATGATATTAGGAATGCAAGGATTAAAAGAAATAGGTGCAACTATAGATTTAATTAATAATAGACTCAATTATAAATGTAGAGGAAAAATGCATAAGATAAATTTTACAGTGAACAATGAAGATTACAGGGAAAGAATAGAAGAAATTATGAATAAAAATTTATACACAAATGAAAAACTACCATACACCACTACTATTGAAGGAACTATTCGAACAAAGTCGGATGAACCTATATGGACAAAACAATATCCATATCCGTACTCTGATAATGAATTTATAAATAAAGAAATCCAAGATCTATTACGTAACGAAATTATACAACCTAGTAGAAGTCCCTACAATAGTCCCATCTGGACCGTAGCAAAAAAAGGTACCGATGACCAAGGTAAACCTAAACGGCGAATGGTCGTAGATTTCCAAAAATTGAACGCACAAACAATTACAGATAGATATCGCATCCCAGATGTGAATATGACTATCCAAAACTTAGGTAAGGCAAAGATTTTCACAACGTTAGATTTGGAATCAGGCTTTCACCAAATTCGAATTAAAAAAGAAGACCGTGAAAAAACAGCCTTCTCAATCAACGGCGCTAAGTATGAATTCCTTCGGATGCCATTCGGGTTAAAGAATGCTCCATCAATATTTCAACGATGCGTAGATAATATTTCGAGGCCATACATAGGTAAATTTGCATACGTCTATATTGACGATGTACTAATATATTCTTCCACACCCGAGGAACATATCGAACATATCGAGACAATAGTTAACGCTTTGCACAAAGCAAATATGAAAATTTCAAGTGAAAAGTCTCACTTCTTTAAAGAAGAAATAGAATATTTAGGTCACATTATTAAACATAATGGAATTACTGTAGATCCTACAAAAATAGAGACAATTAGAAATTACCCTGAGCCAACTACACTAAAAGAGTTAAGATCCTTCTTAGGCTTAACCAATTATTATAGGAAATTTGTCAAAAATTTCGCTGCAATTGTTAAACCCTTAACAACATTTTTGAGAGGAGAAAATGGAAGCATATCAAAAAATCAGAGTGCAAAAGTAAATATAAAATTAGATCAACCTGCTCTAGAAGCAATGAATAAAATCAAGGACGAGCTCGAAGCTCAAGTACAATTATTTCAACCCGATTTCAAAGAACCTTTCGAGTTAACTACCGATGCAAGCAATTTTGCTATAGGCGCAGTACTATCACAAAAACAGAGACCCATTGCATTTATTTCCAGAACTCTAAACGAGACTGAACAAAACTATTCAACAAATGAGAAAGAACTTTTGGCCATAGTCTGGGCCGTACAAAAGTTAAGAAATTATTTATACGGAATAGCAGATCTAACAATTTACACAGACCACCAGTCACTTATTTTTTTTTATATCTGATAAAAACCCAAACACAAAGTTGAAACGATGGAAAAATTTTATTGAGGAATATGGTGCAAAAATATTATATAAACCTGGACACCAGAATATAGTTGCTGACGCGTTGTCAAGACAACAAATAAATTCAAGTACGAATGAATCTCAGCATTCAGCCCAAAGTTCACCAATTGAAATTATACGAGAAAGTCCTAAACCCTTGAATCATTTCAAAAATCAAATAATTTTAACACACACCAATGAAGATTCACTGGAATCAAAAAATATTTTTAATTTCAGAAGCCACCATATTAAATTCACTACCAACGAAAAATTGATAAGTAACATGAAATTAATACTGAAACCAAAGGTAATTAATGCATTACTCGTGGATTCAGAGACAATGTTTAGTATTAGGTATTCATTGAAAGAAACCTTCCCTACAGTAAAATTTGTAAAAGCGAACAGTTTAGTTGAAGATATATTAGACAAAGAAAGACAGAAACAACTAGTTAAGCAAATTCATGAGAGAGCTCATAGAAACGTACAAAATAATATTTTAGAATTAGAAAGAGATTATTTTTGGCCTGACTTAAAAAAACAGTGCCACGAAATTAGTAGTAACTGTGAATCATGTCCAACTCACAAATACGACCGAAAACCCAATAAAATTCCTATTGGCAAAGCACCAATACCTACAAAACCTGGTGAGCATATACACATGGATATATTTTACTTTAGCGGACAAATGTTTATAACTAGTCTAGACAAGTTCTCTAAATTCTGTCATATACGACACATCCCAACAAAAAAAGACATGTATAAAAATATTGATGAAATTCTGTCTCTCACTTACCCCAACGCCAAATTTGTCGTCACTGATAACGAAGCAAGTTTTAATGGTATTCTAGCAAAACAAATATACGATAGACTACAAATACAACATGTAGTTACAGCCCCATTTCATTCAACAACTAACGGTCAAGTCGAGCGTATACATAGTACAATTATCGAACTCGCAAATTTATTATCTAAAAAAGGAATTACTGCTCCCGACGAAAAAATATTCGAAGCGGTCCGCCAATATAACAAGACTATACATTCAGTCACTAAAGAAAAACCCGAGGACGTGTTTTTTAATCAGCAGGGGTATCCTCATATATACGATCTAATCAAACAAGTTCAAACAAAGACTTTAGCCTACCACAACAAAGACCGCAAATTTATTCAATATAAAAAAGGGGACATCATTTATTCCAGGACCCATAGAAGAAATAAGAACGTAGCTAAATTTGCTAAACATTTGGTTGAGACAGACAACGGTGAAACGATTACTACATCTAGGAAGTTAATCATACATAAGGATAATATTAGAAGTAATCATGTCAACAAGGATAGTGATAATATTGTCAATAATGCAACTCATAATAGCTAATAATATAATTGATTTAAAACAGAAAAGATATGTCTTAATTGAAGACAACCAAGTGTATTTACACAATAACTATGAATACTTGTATCATGTTGTGAATTTTACAAAAATATTAGAACCATTTGAAAATATAATGAAAGATGCATACAATATAGAAGATAATGTAGAACTTCAAGTTTTAATTAAAAAAATAGAAAATTTAAAAACACAATTAACTGATAATAGAAGTAAAAGATCCTTAAACTTTTTGGGATCGGCCCTTAAATTCATCACTGGTACTCCAGATCATGATGATGAAATTGAAATAAAAACTAGACTAAACCAACTTGTAGAAAATAATAACCAACAAAAAGTAATTAACTCACAATTTGAAAAAATACTAAATAATTTAAACATAAAAAAAATAAATGAAGAATTCATATTAAATGAAGTTTACAACGAATTAATGACACTAACTAATACAATTAATTTTGCAAAAAATAAAAATTTTTACTCAGGCACATTAGACATGCAAGAAATCGAATCTGTCATAAAAAATGAGAAATTAAAAATACCTGTAATCAATATACTTGAATATTCAGATATACATATCTGCGAATTTAACCAAGCAATTATTACAATTTTTAAATATCCTATTATTGAAGAGGAATGTAAACTGTATAATATCTACCCCTTAGCTAATAAACTTGGAAAATTATTATTAGATGATAAGATTGCCTTATGCAAAAATAATTATCAAAGAGTAACTAAATGTAAAAATATTATTGGTTCCCATATATGTAAAATTGAATCTAAAGATAATTGTACATTAACTATTTTAAACAATGAACCAGCACAGTGTAAAACAAGACTTGAGAATAACCCGGACATTGAAGACTTAGGCAACGGAAACATTTTTATCGACAATAAACATACAGTAAACAATCTAACTATAAACGGACCACATTTGGTACAGTTTGACCAAAATATAACTATAGATGATAAGATATACTTTAACGAAAAACAAAGAATTTATGACATCATTCATAAAAGACATAACGAAGAATTAAGTATACTCGAGATCTTGTATACAAACTCAAAAAATAAATTTACAAATATTCAACAAATATCCACATTATTCATTCCGTTGGAAGAACATCCATTAAGAACCATACTACACATAATTTTAATATTCACCATACTATTAGCAATAATTTACTCTTTAGTACAGCTTTGCAAGTGTTACGTGGCACAACAAGAAAAAAGGAAACAAGAATTACATAACAGATATTATGAAGCAGAATTACTCAGACTTCAGACTCGAGTATGAAACGAGGACGTTTCTTTTTAACACAGGGGAGAGTTAACACACGTCACACCAACACATAGATAAGAACAATATTATTAAATGTAACTATGCTAAACTAGAGATAAGACGGATATCATAAGTAGAACTATGACCATTGTTATCACAGTAACGTTAATAAACATATTTTCCCTTTTCTAATAACTAATAGATAAAGAAAACTCAGAACATGTTTTTACTGATAAAAAAGGTACTTGTAACCTAAATAAAGAAAAACATATTTTGAGATAGAACAAAGAATAAAACGAAAAACATATTTTCGTGTTGATACCTAGCTATAAGAAAATACACAACAGATAAAGAAATATTAAACATAATTATTAATATAAATAGAGGTTAAGAAAAATATTGTAAGGTAGTTTTAAGAATATATTAAAATAAAGAAGAGCACATTAAGTGCTAAAATAAAAATATATATTTTTTTTACTCCTTCCTTAAGATAGGAAGATTAACTAGCGCACTTAATATTAAACATAATTCAAAAAGTATAAAAAATAAAAGACAAAATATCGGCTAAGCATTAAGCCGCCAATAAGCCGAGTGGTTCGGCGGCGGCTTGGCTTGTTGAAAAAAATCGACTGCGTGGCTAGCCGCCAGCCGCGCCGTTACGGCTTGCTACTCTGCCGCCAATTGATGATATTTTTTATATTTTACTTGTTTTAGGTAGAGTTGGGCAAAATCGTTCCTTTTTGGGAATCGTTCGGAACGATCCGAAATATTAAAGGAACTAGGTCGTTCATTTCGATCATCTTTCCTTTTTTACTTTGAACAGTAAATGAACGATGAACGAGAGAACTTCTCTGTCGCTCCAAAAAATGTAAACAAATGCATGTCATGTTTAAGAATTGCTGTTTGCTTATACATATGTATATTTTCGTGTTGAGCAAATCATTGTTTTAATTATAATTAAAAACCCAATTATATATTAGCGCGTATAAATTTATTAAACAACATAATTCATTCTGTAATTACACACAAATATCAACCTTGTATCAGAAATAAGTAACGATTGTTGGGTAAAATGCTATCTTGATGAACCATTAACTTGGTCGCAAATACCGGCCACTGCTGTCAAATTTTATGTGAATACTTATAAAATCTTTAAACAATGCCTCAAACTTCATAAAAAAGAACCCTTCAACTATTCTGTGCAATAATACCACCACCTTGTTAAAAAAAATTAGTCGGAACGATGAACGATAAGAAATTAAACTGTGTTAAAGTCCGAACCGTTCCTTTTAGTGAATCGTTCAATGGAACTAGGTCGTTCCGGGACGATACAACTCTAGTTTTAGGCTTTTTCACTAATACATGTACACTTTTAAATGTTGATGAAAATTTGCTTTAAAATTTTCTTTTCAATTGGCATATATTCCGTTTATACGCACTTCTTATTGTAAATAAAAATGATAAACGTTGCCGCGTAACTTTTTACGGCAGCTTAATAACTCACGAAAACTATTGGCAAATAATGGTAGGCACACACTTTGCGACATGTTTACGCTGCATTTACACATGCAGAGGTAAATTGCTACAAGTTGTGTGTTTATATTAACAACCCATATTTCCCTTTTCCATATGCAAAGTTTAATTAATTCAGCCGGGAAAAAGACAAAAAGTGACTGTACTACTACCTCTGTCTTTCACACAGCTGAATTAATTATACTTTGCAAAGTAAACTTTGCGTGTGGAAAAGGGGTAATATATTAAAAATATTGTGGGATTTGACCAAGATGTAGCATGCGCATACAGCTCATGCGACGTATGCATCTTGAGGCCAGATGAACTCTGCACCTTTCCGTTGAGCTAATGCCAATTTCCTTCTCGCATTCCTTATGGGTAACGAATTTACCAACTTACTATATATATACGGTCTAATTCATAAAAAATATTTTAGGTTTATTACAGGTTTATTTGACAAATTTCCTATAGAAATATGTCAAATAAATGCTTAATAAACCTGAAATATGTTTTATGAATAAGGCAGATAATATTTACAACTTACTTTCTTACCAACTTTACTATTAATTAATTAAAGTAAATTAATAAAGCCGAATTTCAGCCGCCGCCGAACAATTTTTCATGAGCCACCGCCGCCGATAAAATTGGTCGGCGCAGGTCACTGCTGCACAGCTGATTTTAATAACATACTGTGCAACAGTGATGCACAATGTGGCACAATTGGGCGATTTGTGGCACTTTTGGATGTTTAATGGCCCTGTGGTATACTCTATACTCAAAATTCAACCAATTTCTTAAAACCTCTGAATACACTTTCCGTTTTAAAACCTATTTTTATTTAGCGAGACTTTTATTTAAACTTTTTTTGTACATTCGGCGCCAGATCATGTTTTAAGTGAGGAAGCCGAAAGTATTACACCAATTGCTATTAAACGTTTTCCAAAGGAAACAGAAGAAATAAATATTGAATATACGGGCCTGTTCTGAAAATCACGGTGATTTCAAAAGTAAACTGACTTGTTAGTGGATTTATGTTGTATTTTAAGTTTTTGTCATGTATAATAGAATATTTGGCTATAAATTGTCAAATTTACAAAAGCAATGATTTAGGTTTTATTAATTTATTGAAATCACCGTCACGTAATTCACACGTGATTTTTTGAAATACGATTTTTGGAGTTTGTAGGCGAACGGTATAGAAAAGCAAAAGGGGAAGAAAAAAATCACATTTTCCGTTCTACGAGTTTTTTTTTCAAATTTTCTTTACACATATTTAAATTTTTTTATGTTGCTTTATTTTATTTTTTCATTAAATGCGACAACAGCTTTTTTTAATGCAAAAACAGTGTTACCTGTCGGTATTTTTGTCACTAATATATGACTATAGGGATTATCGGAAAAATATTTTATTTTGAACAAAATGTAAGTATTTTTTATTCTCATATTGCATTTTTTGTGCATAAATGTAAAAATAACTATACCAAAAATATATTTTTGCTCATAAACCGTATCAAAATTTGTTTTTCCTCGAAATTACTTTTATCCAATTATTTTGGTGCAGTGTGCACACTTAATTTTTTTTAATTCGGTAGAATCGACAAAAAAATACCGGTAGATTTGAATGAAATTCGGTAGAAAATTTTTTATTTAAAGAAACATAAAAAATAACAATTCAAAGAAACATAAAAATAACAAAATATATATACTTATATATAAAGGGTAAGTGCAAGGAGTATCAAACTAAACAGGTTCCAAAAGCGCATTTAAAGCTTCACATGTGATTTGAAATTAAACTGCCATAAACAATGAAGCATTTCCAATGAAAAAAGTGTCATCTCCAGTTATTTGCCCTTACCCTTTATATAGATATGCTATGCATATATAAAATAATATACAACATATATAACAGGAATTCAGTTTTAGTACATATGTTTTATAAAGCTACTAAAATAACTTTTATTTGACAAACATTTGTAACTACAAAGATTACCAGGTATGTGATGAAAAACGATTCAGACACAAAAACTATTTGAAACCGATAAAAGGTGTGATATGTTTGTTGCTTATAGTCGTTTTGTCAATAATTTTAAAACTTGTTTTTAATAGTCTTTCCAGACATTTTTGATAATTTCTTTTCACAGCTCCAATATGTAATTTATGTTTTATCTTCTAGTGTGCTTTTTAGAAGTCAGTAGTTTAAGATAAGCTCAAAAATGATATTCAAAATCTTTCTGTATTCATCACACCTTTTCAAAACGATTGTTTTGAAAACGATCGTTTTCCATCACATACCTGTATATGTAAGATCCATTTATGAATTTAAACTTTTGTGCAAAAATTATTAAATCATTGGGAGGAATAAATATTTCATCCCCAAGGCACAATTCCTTGGCAAATATTAGGTTACTTACAGTTTCAGTTTTTGACCGATTTCTTTGTTCTGTTTTAATGATTCTCATGACAAAAAATTAAAGCTCTGCGGCCGCACTGCTATGTGGCAAAATAGACAATTTACACATATATCGACTTAAATTACTAAATAACAATATTCGGTAGATTTCAGGCCTTGTTCGGTAGAATTGGTAGATTGTTAAATTCACAAACATATTCGGTAGAATCTACCGAATATCGGTAGAAGTGTGCACACTGTTTTGGTGTCGCAGGTGTCGTAGTGCCTGTCTTTGGTAATATTGCTGAGAGAATATTTATTTATATGTGAGAGCAAGGCGAATTCACATAAGGTGATCTTAATTTGCCAGCTGACATAAATTTCCTACTGTCAAATGAACCAAAACGTTAAGAAATATTTTGACAGCAGGAAATTTTACACTAACAAATATACAAGGCGCAGAGTTGCAAATCAAGACCACCTTATATCAATTCGCCTTGTGTGAGAGGATAAGAAAACAAGCTGTCAAAATAAAATAGATCTCTCGACTGCTTTCTGGCGCTACTATTTTGTGTCAATTTGTATGTTTATGACGTAATTCTGTTTGATCATTAAGCAGTGACCTGCGCCGAGACGGCTTAGCCGGCTCAAAGCGAGCCGCCGCCGCCGCTAATTCCTCGGCTAAAAATCGGCTTAAAAGTAGCCGCCAATTTTTTTTATTTTGACTATTTTTTATGCTGAATGTACTTTAAATAACCTTTTATATCGAAGATAAATCAAAATCGAATGTCGTAAAAAATGTTGGCACTACAGTTCGGCTATAACGAACATCGACTAGAATTTGCCGTAAATTTTTGTTTACTTTTTTTAGCTGATTTACTTTAAACACATTTTATATGGAAGATAAAAGAAAATCAAATGTCTTAGAAAATTATATACAATTAAGTTTGGTTATAACAAAGCTCGGTATTATGAATGATCGTCTACAACGAACAATTGAAAAACCGCATGGAAATATATTCGCTTAAATATATACAGTTAGGTTCGGTTATAATGATCAAGTTATAACATTCAAATTTATTTGCTGTTATTTTTCAAGTACACATCACTCATTTACTTCAATAGCGTCACAACTCAGAATAACCAGATTTGCAGAAAACGTGTTTTAAGTTTTCATTTTGCATACAACTCAATGAAGACATGAAAAAATATTCTTCTCTCAGGGGGTGATGGTATACAATCTATTTATATGAAATTTTTATACAAGATAAAATACGAAATGGCGCTTTATTCTGCATTAACTCAAAAAATTTGTTTTTTTTAGTTATGACACTATTGATGTATATGAGCGATATGTAATTGAATTCTAATTTTATTGGGTCAGTGGACCAAATAAATTATTTTTCAAGTTTTATGTCTTTGTGAGGCCCTGACTCCGTTTGAAAAATTGTTCTTTATAAACTTGACTAAAAATTTCTAGTCTTTTATATTTCTATTCATGATGATAATGTGCCATTTGAAAAGGGCAGAGTTACATAAAGTAATGAAATCGACAGTACACTATTGTGTCACAAAAGCCCCAAGTACTTGCAAGATTTCGTAAAAATTGTCTGGATAAGCGTATCTCCGTCTAATTTTCTAAATATATTAATAAATTAAAGTCAGCTTAGCCGAAGTACATAAAACAGAAGGTTGGAATTTTATAGACGTATGTATGCATGTTCACTCTTGAAAACGCAAAATCATTGCTTTGCGTAAGTGCAATTTGTTAAATTGGTAACTCACCTAAGACTATTTGTCAACAAAATTTCAGCTCTCTACCGTGTAATAATATGCTAAGTTTGTAAGGGTGTAATCCCTCTAACTTTTTTACACTTAAGATATTTTTAGCTAGTGTTTATCATTCGTGTCAAATTTCTTTGGAAACTGATAACAATAAATACTTAAATTGTATATTTAAATATTTTGACCCTAGGTGATTACTTAATTAGGTCTAATTGTGTACCAAGTTTCAGTTCTTTACCTATAGCAGAACTGCTTCGTTAATTTTCTGAATGAGTAGTAAGTATGTCATATAATATGCAATTTTTGCATCTCAATATCTGAGGAAGCTTTCATTATAAAACTTTCAAATTTTGCATATTATAATTATGGTTCAAATTTTATCCCCCATATTCATAAAATTTTAAACGAATTTGAAATGTATTTTATTTCAAATTTTCCTAAAATGAATTTCAAATTCATTTTATTTTTTTATAATTTTACGATTGAAGAGAACAAAGTTATGATGGGGTAAAAACAGATAGAATAATGGCTTCGTGTAAATGTACACACTGCATGCACAGAAAAAAATGATTTGTAAATATGTACAATTAATTTTTTTATATCAGTTAAATAATTAATTGATTTTGAACCTACAGTGATTTTTGTAAATAAAATGAACGAAATTGTAAGTTAAAGGAAAATCTTAAAAATATTTTCAATTAAATATATCAACAAATAGTTTGTTAGGTTTCAAATTTATTTCAATTAAAGTTATTGTTATATTAACAATGCGAATTGTTGAATTTCCTTACAAATTTTGATTAACATAATTGTTATATTAGCAATGTTTTTATAGACAATCACAATCCTCAAAACGATTTTTTGCTTGTCTGCGCAAAACACTAATGGCCTGTCCCACGATACCGACAGCGTTCGACTTGTCGCAAACTTGTATTCAAAACAAAAAAGAATTTTAAATTTTGTTGTTGTTTCCAATGTAACTAAACGTTATCGACATCGTGGGACAGGCCGTGGATGTCTTTGGGCGGAGTTGAACCGGTAACATCAGGACTAATAAACCAACTTACTTACCTCTCAGCTAAAGAGCAACACTTTATTTATTTATTTATTACCAATAACCTAGCCAATGCAGGCCATAAACGGTTACAAATTTCTACTATAATAATATTACTTTAGTAGATACTAGTGTTGTTAATTATTCGTCTTTTATGTTTGTTCGAATGAAATTTCATAATTTTTTTCTTGTTCGAACAGACGAATAATTTTGAACTTTTGTTCGAATATTCGAACGAACAAAGAATAAAAAAATATATTCGAAATAAGAAATTTAGGAATATTAATAACAAAACTTTAAAATTGTATACTATTGAAGTAACAGAATCGCAAAAAATAAGATTAAATAAAAAAATTATGATAAATTCCAATCGACTAGACCGGTTTTCTTCAAGTATAAATTAGAAGATATACGATCATGTCACCATTCAAACGAAAACAAAACAAAATTAAAACCGGTCAAGACGTTGGGGAGCTACGGCGTCAAAGACACACAGATCAACAGAATATATGTATCTAAAAAATGTGATACATCCTAAACGGCTGGACAGATTTTCTTTAAACATAGCTAAGAAAACTCTCGAACGTCATTTTTTATTTTATTATTAAAGAGAAGTAACAATCAGACAATGATTGCCTACTACTATTATAAGGAAAGGGATAGTAACAGAAAAGATAGGTGGTGAAGGAATAGATAGAGGAATGCTTCATTTTTTTACAGCTCTGCTTTTTGCACACTTTTTTAATAATGTAGTGTTGCAGCGCCTCTGGCGTTAGTGAGTCGTATTAATTTATTTGAAGCTGTGTTTAGTAGCAGTTTAGTAGTTATTTTACTTCGCCGATGATTCTCTTTCCCAACGAAGGGGGTGCTCTGGTGTTACATTAGGATTAGTATCTCTTGAAGTCGTTATAGTTCAGTGACCAGTGACTATGCCTTCATCACTTGAACTTTTCTACAACAACTGATAGAAAGGGACAGTAATGCACATCAGAAAAATGCGTGGTGTTATTTAATGACTGTCACATAGCGGACTCGATCCTAAAACCTTCGGTTTTGTAGTCAACGTGCTAACTTCTTCAGCCAATGCCACCCTCAAACAGGAAAACTAAATCAAAATCGGTCCAATCGTTTGGTCTGTACGTCGACTCGTACATACAAATATATACACAGACACAAACTACATACAAACTTATAACACCCCTTTTTTGTCGGGAGTTAAAAACCGAAACGAAATTAGTTAAAAAGTATAGGTACTTACACACATTTACAAACATTTTTAATATGTTATTATTTTTTTTTGGAAAAAATCATTTAAAATTCCAGATAACCCAAAAAATCTTTTTATACAAGTAGTTAAGGAAATTGTTCGAATATTCGACAAAAATGATTCGAATAACTTTTTATTCTAAATTGAAAATTTTTGTTCGTTCGAACAAATATGATAAAAAGTTGTTCGAATATTCGAATAATTTTTTTTTCGAATGACAACACTAGTAGATACGCAAATAATGAATACACTCAAAACATGATTCATTATCTTTCTTCTAAATGTGTGCAATCCTTTATGATATTTAACAAATAATTTTGTTAAGTAATTTAATTGACTTCAAAATCTTAATTTTATTATATCAGTAATGAAGATATTTTTGTTAATTTTTAAATTATATATGAACAATTTGTTTTGTTAGTTGCATTTCTATGATATTATTTTCTGTGTATCTACAAATGTTTAAAAATCTGTCATAAGTAACTGCCAAATTATAAACAATAATAGAAAGGGGTTATTTCATTCACTTCAAATATTTAATTTTGTTACTTCTTTTTCCATTTATGCTATGTATGTACTATATACAAGATGTTGCAAACTATTTATCAACACACATATGTATGTACGTATATTTTTAGTTAAAATAACTAAATAAAGAAAAGCTACATAAGCCGGCTTAGCCGTCTTTTTGTACTAGCCGTGCAAAAAACGGTTAGCCGATGTAATTGTCGGCTGACAGCCGAATTAGAGCCGCCGCCGACGATTTTCGTACCAGCCGCCGCAGCCGATGAAAACCCTTCGGCGCAGGTCTCTGTCATTAAGGCCTCCTTATGTTTTTAAGTTATCTTTCTTTACATTAACGGGTTAACGGTCTAATTCATAAAACATATTTTAGGTTTATTTGACAAATTTCCCATAGAAATATGTCAAATAAGCGCTTAATAAACCTGAAATATTTTTTATGAATAAGGCAGTAAATAACTAAAATTTGTAGATTTTCGTATGGGGGAAATTTTTTAACATGTAGGGAAAGGAAAAAACTGGGTTTTTTAAATCTACTGGCAACACTCATACAATTTTTGGAAAAACAAAAACTAGAAACATGGAAAAAATCATCATATGAATGTAGAATGTTTTTGGAAGCAACTTTTAAGAGAATCAAAAGTAAAACAAGATTTTTAAATCATCGTATGAATTGGGCCCGTGATTTGATATGTCGTGATTTGCAGAACAGGCCCGATAGAGTAGTATCGCAAGTTCCTTAAGTAAAAGTAAAAAATACTGAGAAATATAATCATGGCCCGTCCTACTGAATTCAACTTGTTTAGAATTTCAATACACAACTCTTACATTCTAATATCTTGATATTTATACACCAATTGGATTTATGCTTGATACACTAACGTCCATTTTCAGTGTACAATTAAAAGCTAAACATAAAACAGAGACGAGATGAATACACTTAGCTTTATTCAAAATATGAAAACGGGAAACGCACCAAAATACCTAATAGATCAGCTAAACTGTGTTGGAGGAGTACAACCATACCACCTAAGAAATGTTAACAACTTCAGGCTTCCAAGAACAACAGCGCAATGCAACGACTTATTTTAAGTAATACATACATCTTTGCAACATGCTCCCTAATCATATCAAAAATGAAATAAATATGTTTTTAGAAAATAGTGATTTTATAAGAAATAAGTGTATAAAAATTATATTACTTGTATGTTGTTTTCAAGTTACTAAAAAGTATTTCAAATACTAATTAATAAATCTATCTACAATCAATCTTTCAGAGGTTATCAACTGCTTAATAAAATTTACATGTACATGTTGGTTCTTATCGTTTCCCACTTTCGCTATTACAATAAAGTTTATCTCACCATTTTCCGGTCTACGTGTTTAAGATCTATACGTCAATTTTTTATTGATCCAAGTTTAATATATCAGAATATAAAAAAAAACAACGTAGTTCCTTGTTAAATATATCAGCAACCTTTAAGCAACCAAAGCGGAGGCTGTGCTAGATTCGTATTTCCAGTTGGGTGGGAGGACACTTTTTGTCTTGTAGTATCGCGCCAATCTGTGGATACGAGATTCTACCAAGATAAGACGGAATTTACCATCTTTATCTTTACGGTTGCGTTCCAAATGTTTACGAATAGCAACGGCCTTTTTAATCATATGGTATAAATCTTCTGGGATATCGGGTTTAAGACCAACAGATTTCATAATACGCAAAATCTTGTTGCCATTCACAAAACGTACCTGAGCAACACCATGGGAATCACGAAGGATAATACCTGTAATTAAAAGAAAAATAATGAACTTTACATATTTTTAACCCTAAACCTATAAGTTACTTACCAATTTTGGAAGGGGTCAAACCCTTTTTTCCCAACTTCTTAATTTGTTCCTTGACATCTTCAGCGTTCAATTTTAACCAAGAAGGAACGGTTCTTCTGTAGGGTAAAGCTGATTGGGAAATACCCTTTCTGTAGAAATAAGAATAAAATAATTTTTAGTTTTTTAACCCAATATTTTTTTTACGATGAAAAATATCAATCCGAAAGTCCGAAAAACAGACGAGTTCACGTGTGCAAAACATAACAAAATTCTTCACTATTCCGGGCATTTGAAGAAAATATTCACTCGCGACAAAAACAATATATGATACGAACAATTTTTAATTTGAAAACATCAGCCCAATTCAATTAATTTTAAAGAAAATAAATTTTTACCCAGGAGCGTGCATACGACCCATCTTGTCAGATTTTTATTTCACAGCAAAAAGAGTGAAACGGATATTGCAAATGAAACACTACGGTGAGTGACAGTGCTACCAACACTTAAAAGTCATAGGAAAACAGAGACGGCAGAACGAAGATTTTTAAGCGGAATGGAAATAGATTAGCAAATTGTTCACATGCTAAGAACATATCGCTTTGCAAAAATCTGCAACAAGCAAAAATTTCATATATTCATTCCAAGTACATAAAAACTTTGGACGATAGTCAAAAGGGCTGGTAAAAAATTGTAATATACAAAATTGTAATATAGTAAACATCAAGGTGTATCTAACTAGGTGGCAGCGCTACTTCAGCTGATAATTTTTTGCTCTGTGTGCTTTGTAGCTGAAGAATGTCAAAATTTGGTTTTTGTTTTGGTTTTAGTACAATTATTTTTGTGCTTTTGAAATTCTTCGGTTCTTTACACAGCTATGGTTGCCGTATTTTTGTGTAACAAATCCTTACGCAGTCACCTGTATAATTACACCATGGTAAACATGTAAAACAATAGAATTTCATTAACTTGAGGGATACACGATAAAGTTTTGCCTTTCAAATTTCAGTCCATTCACACTTTTTCACTAAATCGAGCCATACACTACACAAGTTCAATGCTCAAGGCTGGCACTGCGTAAACTAAAGCTATGTACAGACGGTTGTCATATCTCACAATATTGCCAGTAAAATGTGCTAAAAATTTCTTACAACCGTGTAAACTGGCAATTTTTGTCAGACGCCGTTGCTAAAAAAAAGCATTGTCAGTCCATTGCAAGACTAGCAACTGACAATAAATTGTCAGACATCTTACAATCGTGTGAACACATTGTAAAATTATTGCCAGATATTTGTCAGACATTTTAATATTGTCAGATGTGCCCTGGGGGCTAGTAGAATTTTTGACACAACAGATAAATTTTTGACAAGCAGCCAATAAGAAGCATGGTATCATAAAAGGCAAAACCACAGCCGTCGCCTCGAACCGTCGCCTTTTACATACATTCTTACGTCTCTTAAATGTAGTTAGACTGTGAAAAATGCATTGTTTATTTTAATTTGTGAAAAATTTCGCATCATTTATATAATATTATATAATTTTTTGCTACGAGAATATTGTTTTATAAAAAAATTTTCTTTAAAAAAAAATTGATGGTAGTCGGCGGCTTGTAGTCAAATTTTTTGTTTCGCCGCCGCAGCAATTTTTTCATCAGCTTCTTTCCAAGGCACATCAATCAGGTACACGCGATTCTACAGCAAATATTACAACAGCAACAACCACATGTACTTTGTTGGTATAAAGTACCTTCTTACTTTTCAAAACAGGGTAGCATCGTCACATTGCATGTTCTTATAGGAAATGTCAAACACCATACAAAACTGAATATTCGAAAGGTGTTTATATATACCAAAATAAAAGCATGATTTTAGGCTTATACCTACACAATCCAAATTTGACATTTATATTGGTATAATGACATTAGTCACCTGGTATAGTGCTGCCACCTAATAAATGCGCCTTGCTTCTTTCTATGCTAAAGCGAATTTGTCAAAATTTTACATTGTCAAAAAAGATATCATTTGGCACAGCAGAAAAATGAAATTTTTTCCCCACAGGCAAATATTTTTTACCATAGTACTTTTCTACCGTTTGACACACGCCCTATGTATTAAAAAATTCTATTACACAACAAATTTCCCTGAAAAATTAACAATTCTATTTAATTTTTGTTATATTTTGTGTTTTTCATAGAACTGAAGGAAGAAAATAACGTAAAACGTCAAATACATTTAAATTAGACTTAGTCCCTGTCTGGACTTGCAATTTTTATTGCAGCAATTCTTGAGTTTATTGATGAGAGTGGTGAGAAGATTGGAGACGGGTACAGTTTCATGTGTTCTGCAATTCTCTTTTGTTTTGAAATTCACGATATTAGTTTAAAGTTAGGTGTATTTGAAGTTTTATTTATTTCATTTAATTAATTTTCAAGGATATTTGTGCTTGAATAGAACTTTTTTAATGCTTAATTATGCCTATTCTATTATATGGCCTGGAAGTTTATTATGGTACTTTTGGTTATGTCTTGAGGAAGTTAAAGTTAATTTTTAATAGAGTAATTAGGTACATGTACTCTCTCCGAATATGGGAGCATGTGTCACCTTACATTGTAAGATTTTTGGGAGTTTCTTTTGCAGATTATATAAAGTTCCGTAATTTATATCACTTTTATAAGTCATATAGATTGCAAGCACCAAGCTATTTGATTGAGTTATTTGAGTTTAATAGATCTACTAGAAATAAACAGTTGATTATACCAAGACTGAGTGGAGGATTGGAACGTTCTTTTTGTGTAAGGGTTGCACGAGCATACAATGTTTTGCCTAATTATTTGAAAACTTTTAATGTCTCACCGTTCACGTATAAGAAAAAACTATTTTTAGAACTCTCTAGTAATGATTTGTAGTATTGATTGATAATGTATAAATAACTATTTTGCAAGATAGCCATTGTTGGCAGTTTCTCACTTCTCTTTTTATAATTTTTTTATTTTTTCTCTCTTTTTCTCACTAATATTACATTTTGACCAATTGGGATGGTCCTATTATTCTTACATATTTTTCTAATTGTTAAACTTTGTTTTTATTGCATATATTTTATTGTTTTTATATTGTATAAGTTATATTTTTACATACTAATTTAAAATAATATTATTATAGTAGAAATTTGTAACCGTTTATGGCCTGCATTGGCTAGGTTATTGGTAATAAATAAATAAAATAAATAATTGCAAAGCTAGAACTTCATAATGTTGACACTAATGCAATTTCAAAGCAGAATTTTAAGAAATTGCAAGTCTGGACGAGAACTAAGAGTTTTTTAAGCCGAGACTTAAAAAAATCATGACTAAAAATTCCTCGACTTAATTGGATGGAACCTTGTCATTAATCTTATATCAACTCTGTTGTGTACCTAATTTCAGGGATACTAACATTTAAATATTGGTAAGAAAAAAATAATACGAGGCCACAAGAAAAAATATGAAAATGGCGAAAAACCGAGTGCACAGTTTTTCTTAAATATAAAATATTTAAGATTTCAAGACGTATTAAAAAAAAACAAAAGTTATAAAATTAATCTTAAAAAGTTTTCTATTGACGTGTAATAGATAAAGTGTATAATAGTTGAAATAAACTTCAAAAGTGCTGCAAATTTGATATTGAAAAACTACAAAAGTCTTGCTAGAAATATATAGTATACAAAAGAAAAAATTTATTATTAAATAAACATTGCAAATAGATATATATTTTCTCTTTTTTAATTTGTTAAAAACTATAATTTGGGAGTTTCCACTTGTATTTTTTAATTCCTAAAACAATTTTGGAATAGTTTATGCTACAAACTTTTCATTGGTAGCAGTTTTAAGCCTCCAAATATAATACGCACACATTCAAACCTAGTGCAAAATATAGAAAAATTGCGAATATACCGTCTCATAAAAAGCGGTATTTTATCTCCACATTTCTCGGAGAAAATGGTATTTCTATTTACTATCTTCAATTCTTTAATAGTTTGAAACTGATTAAAATAAGTAAAAAGAATATAAAATATACAATTTATGTAGTTTTAATTACATTTGGCTAAAATTTAAACATGTTTTTAGTAAATAAATCTTGTATGTATATGTTACAAATTAATTGAGAACATTCGTTGTATTAAAGTGTGAGAAACAAACTAGAACCGATAGAACAAAAATGTCTGACGATTCCAGTGACTTTAGTGATACAAATTTTTGTCCCTCGAGCAGCAGAGGCCGCCAACAAAATGATACGGATAAAAAAAGGAAACGTCGTATTGTTATGCGTATTGAATTCGACGATTCCGACGAATCAACTTCACCCTCTGATCGCACAAGCGATGACGAGGAAGATGACGTCAAAACTAAAAACAGTGAAGATGATAATGATATTGGTGGCAATGACCTTGACGTTGGTGGTCCCTCGTGCTCAACAAAAATTCGCAACCGACACAAGAATAAGTCTATACATGATGTTGCCGACAACGATAATGATGATGACTCTGATGAGTTGCAGCGCAATGCTGCCATGCGACGTTTACGGCGTGGTGGGCGACGTATTAATGTTTTAGATGTTGGATTTTCAGATAGTTCTTCAAGTGGCAGTGAGGTAATAAAAATAAAAACAAATTCACTTGTTTTATTGTCAATAACTTTATTCATGAAACACTTTCAATTTATTGCTTTCATTTGTGATTTTATCGTAAATACAGTGAGCAACGGAGGGTATATTTTCCCCAAAAAATGTTTAGGTACATATCTGCAATTTATTTTATAAATATCAAATAAAGGTTTAAAAATATTTCACTAACTTTTAATATTTACTACTAATCAGAACTCATATTACGAAATCAAAAATAGTGGGAGACATGGCTGAACTAGTGGTTGTGTATTATATACATATTTTATATAACTGGAATTTTTGCTTTTTTTTGGGTTGAAATCATCTGTCTAGCTTCATAAGCAGGAACGAAATGCATATAGACGTTGCTAACCCCAAAAAAGCAAAAATTCCAAATGTATTAAAGATTGCATGTCATATAAATATACCTACTTCGGTATTTCTAATATTTTATATATGAAGGGCTTATTGCAAAAACTCGATAAGCCACAAAATGAAAATACTGAGAAAATCGCCTTTGAAGTTTAAAATAAATGCAGAAAATAGGGATTTGATGAAATCATGATACAGATACTTTTATTTAAGGAAGACAACTATTACATACCCGTCGCTGTACACCAAAAAATCTTCGGAAATCGCTAAAATCGCAAAAAGTTGTGGCTTATCCAGTTATTGCATGAAATTTATTCATATTTTTTTTTTTTTTTTGAATATCAAAAGTTTTGTTATTTTGGTTGAAATAAAGTGGCATATCGTGTTTTTGTAATACTGCCTTTGTAATTGCTGTGGCTTATCGAGTTTTTGGGACAAATAATTCTGAATAAAATCAAAATGTAAAAAGTGACACTTGCGGCTAAGGCGGAAATTAAACGGAATATAGGTACAATATTTTAAGAGGACGTTCCGATGCTGTAAAGTAATTGAATGAACTGATAAAACCACTTTCTGAAATCGTGTTGCTTATCGTGTTTTTACAATAAGCCCTTCATATCTTAAAGCGCAAAACGCAATAACTAAAAAAAATTGAAACAGATCTATGACACGTTCATTTCATTTGAATGTTCCTTGATAAGTACGTGAAAACAAACTATTATGAGTTTACAAAGTGTAAGTTTAGTAATATGGTCAATAAAATAGGTACGACCCCTATAATCCGTGAAATCATATTTTTCGATTTTATGTGAACAACTGGCATATCATCGTTAATATTCATTGCCTGCAGCATTAGACTAAATAAAAATAACAATAAAAACGTAACATTTTAAATTAATTAACATACTACCCGAATAAACACAAAATTCACTTGGCTGTAAAAAAACAGCCCACTTATGGATGTAATGCTAGTAATCTAAGGTGATTGCAGCTGAAATAAATAACCGAATTTCAACAAGTACTGTTCTATGTTCGTCATCGGTTATGTGATTAAAATCTTCCCGGACGATTAGCTCGCAAAATTCATTTGTTCCGAAAAGTGAATTTAACGAAGAGAAAATACTTTGGGAATCGTCTTAAGACGTGGTATAGTTCAGAAGGTCTAAAAAATGGTGAAATATGTTCTGGAGCGATGAAATAAAAATTAAATTATTTGTAGAAGTCGCAAGGGCCAAGAATTCATCCCGCGTTACACAAAAATCATCAAGCGTGGTGGAAGTAATATAATAGTTTGGGAATGATTTTCTTCGCATGACATCATCTCATTTCAGAGACAGTTACAAAGGAGGTCTACAAAACCGTTTAGACTGTTGCCTTCCATCCTTCCTTCCATCAATATAACTATCCACAACACTTCTAAGTTAATGGGTGATTGATTTCATCAAAATAAGGTTAGTCTTATCGAGTGGCCAAGCCAATCATCCGATCTCAACCCGATTGAGAATCCGTGGGGAGATTTAAAAACAAGGATTGGAAAAGAAAATGTTCAAAACAAGACTCAATTGTGGCAAAAAGTGTAGGAAATATGGTATGATAACCCCTATTGATACCTGCCGCAAGATTATATTTTCAATGCCCTGCAGATTAGATAATCTCATTAAAACTAATGGTGTGCACATAGTGGCTTCTAATAATCTATTTTTTCGTACCCGTGTTTTTTTTAGCTTATGTTAATTAATTTAAAATGGTACTTTTTTATTGTTATTTTTATTTATTCTTATGCTGCAGGAAATAAATAAATATTAACAAAGATCGGCTATTAATTTTTAAATTTATTTTATATTTTTATGAATTATACAGGTCGTACTTATGTTAATGACCATATGTGTACATACATATGTACTAGGCATTTGAAGAATGTCAATTTTTGATATTCGCGAATAAAAATATTTGAAACGATATATACGAATACGAATGTTATACATATGTGAAATTTATAGACATTAAATTGGGGTGCTATTTACGGCTGCGAAATGAAATATGAAAAATGTTGTATGAAAAAAAACTTCGTGGATATTAAAGTTTATAAAAACTATCAAAAATTAAAATATTTGAAAATGATATATCGCACATCCAGCTCAACAGTGTCATAACTCAAAAAAACTAGTTTTGCAGAAAACACGTTTAAAGTTTTCAATTTACATACAACTCAATGAAGGCATGAACAAATATTCTTCTCTCAGGAGGTGATAGTACAAGCTATTTATATAAAATTTGTATGCAAATGAAATACGAAATGCATTATTATTCTGCATTATTAACTCAAAAAACTAATTTTTTGAGTTATGTCACTATTGAATTGGAATGTGCCATATGTACATACATATGTATAACAAATATTTCTATTGCATATTGAAGTAAAACTACTCTCTTGAGGTGAAGAAACGTACTTTAACTTTTTTAATGTTAATTGCACAAGAAGTTTGTTTTCTTTGTGCTAATTCACACGGTGAAATTTATGACGTCTATTTTTCTTAATTCTCTTTTGAAGTTGCTACCAAAAATTCCTTGCATTCATACGATGTTTTTTTTTGGACGTCTAATTTTACGTCTCTCCACTCATATAGCCAATAAGCTAGAAGAGTAACAATAAAAAATAACAATAAGATAGAAGAGTAACATTGAAACCTAACAACAATAACAACAAGAGCAATGTAAAGAGAAATATGAAAAAAACCATGGAAAACAGAAATCGAGTCATTTTTTTAATCCCTTTTCTTCTCTACCCCGTTCGCTAACAAACAAAAAGTGACGTCGAAAAATGGACTTCATAAAAGTCTTGGTGTGAATTAGGTGTTTGTTTTTAAGTTGAGTACAAGAATCGAATTGAAATACAATTTTTTAATTATTGAAACTAAAATTGTTATGCCATTTATTGGAAACAAATTTTCGTATTCGTCAATTGAGAATAACTCAAAATTGCCGAACATTCGGTAGTTGCAATATGAATACGAATATTTGCGCATCACTAGCATATACAGTCGATCAGATGATTAAAATTAAAAAAAAAATTTGGTTAATATGATTAAAATCACTTCGTACTTTTAAATATTTTGTAGCTTATGCGTTAAACTATTTATAGAAGAAAAATATTAAAGGTATTCACGGCAACTCTTGCAAATGTGCATAATTCATAATCCCATTTTCTGAGTTAGCAACCTATTTTGTTTTGTTGGCTTTATAGCAGAGCTGTTAAATTTTTGAAAAACAATCAGAATTACTTGAAATTACAACAAAATAATTAAAAAAGAATCAAAAATGATGTAATATCTTCTAAGCGGCTGGACCTATTTTTTTTTAATCATAGCTGAGAACACTCTCGATCAAGTCAGCTTTCAAACAGAAAAAACTAGTACTTGTACGAGTACAAGTACGGTTCACACGTTTCAACTTTTGTTGCTCAACTCGTAATTCAGCTGTAAGAAAGACGGAGACGGAAGTACAAAACGTGTGAACCGCGACTTAGTTTTTCAGCTTTTAAACAACCAAATTTAAACACTCTATATAATTTTAATTACTTTAATATTATTTACATGTGTTTATTATAAAATATTACACAATACTTGCAGTTTATTTACATGCCGACCACACGGGCAATAATCTGGGCAATTATTGCCGTGGCAACTATTAAATTCGATTGCCGACACAAGATATTAGCGTGTGGACCATATGAATGTAATAATCTCTTAACACATGCTGTAAAATAAAAATTATATTGATTTTTCTCAACGAAAAAGTAGAAAACAAAAGTTTTAACTACATAAAACCAATAAAAGTGCAATTTAAAATAAGAAAAGGATCTAATTACTGATAATTTAAGTATTTATATGAATAAAAAGGAAATATATTTCAATACATTTTTGAACACAAGCAATTTGACGTCATCATTTTGCCGGCTTTATTGTTTGTGGTAAGAGACATCAAATTGCTCGTGTGGTCCTAGTGTTATACCATCCGTTCTATGCATATGCGTTGTATGCGTTTCTGTACGTTCTCTCTGATTCTAAATTCAAGTTACATGCAATACGTCTTATGCGCCAAGTAGTTTTGTTATTTAAAAAATAATAAACACAATAGAGGTGACACTCAGTACATAAAAGCAATAGATAACTAAAATGTAAATTTTGTTCGTGAAATAACTATGTTAAAAACTAATTTCAATGTATTTTATTCTTGAAAGTAGTTGTAAGCTGTATTACAAAAGCTTTTTCTTTTATCAAAAAATTTTTTTATGCAAAAAGAAATTAAAATTAAAATCCACCACACGAACATTTTTTATCGATATCATTGAAAATATAATATAATTTGGCATCTTTGACTATCAATTATAGTTGACCTTTTTTGATGATGCATGCGACGGATACAAAAGTAGAAAGTAAACCTACTTTATCCGTCCTATGCGTCTATACGTTCTTTACGTTTTGCTCTGTAACTTGCTACATACAATTACCCTAATTCTACTTTTTTGACACATGCATAAAACGCATAATCTTTATTTTATCATTCTTGATTCACTACGACAGCATTTTAGACTTGGATCGAACTCATTCAGTAGCTCGTTTTTGACACAAACCTATGATCAAACACATTTAAATTACATGGTTTTTGTCAAAAAACGATCTACTGAATGAGTTCGATCCCAGCCTACAGCATTTACTTTTAGTGTAGTATAATACATACCAGCCCCCGTAATCTGTAACTCGCTAAAGCTAAATCTCTATCGCTAAACATCGATAAAATCAATTTTCTGCTACGAATACAATTTTTAAAAATGTATCGATAAAATAGTACAATGGCTTAAAAATCTATCTGCCGAAATTTTAATGCTTGATGCCATCGCCAAATATTTTTAATTTTGTATCTGTTTAGGATTTTGGAGATCGAATTTAGCTTCAGCGAGTTATAGAATACGGGGGCAGGGCAATACATTTAAAAAGCAAGATGTATTTATATACATTTCAAATATATTTGTGCAGGGCTATAATAAAAAAAAAAACATTTAATAGGTATTTGCATATTATTTTTATTCGATTCTATTGTTTATGGCGGTAACCATAAACAAGTGGGAGTGAGTCTCAAAACTCTTGAAGGCCAAATAACACACACACGCTTCATCTCGCTTAAGAAATAATTACGATGACGCGAGATCTGCTTTCCATCCCATAGCTGCTTTACGACTGTTATTTTTCTTTCATATTTCATACACTATGAATGAAATGTTGCATTAATAGAATGATCATTTTCGTTTGCTGAATGAAATTGCTCTCTTTCTGCATTTGTTACTTGTAATTTTTTATCTTTCATTGTATTTATGATAAAGTTTTCGTTGATATTATGAAGTTCATTTCTTCCAATTTTAAGAAGACTAATAGCTTATCTCATTGGATTTGATGACTTTTGCAAAAACACTTTATAATACATGAAACAAATTAAATTTTGATACAAAATGTGCCCTAAGAGTTTATAAAATTTCCGAAAGTCTACATACAACGAAAAATTTTTCACAAAATACCTTAAAAGTGTTATAGTGCTGTTGGCTGAAGTGGTTAATTCGTTGTCTACAAATCTGATGAAAATGAAAAGAGTCCGAGTTCGATACTGTGAGCGATTGTCAACATGATAGCATTGGGTATTTATCGAGGTATCTTGTTAATGTGCTCACTTCACAACATTTACAAAAAGTGCAATCAATGACTGGATTTTATATGCATATTGGTATTATTTAATTTTTTGACTGAAAGAGTATCACGAAATCAATGAAGTGTTTTATATGAAAATTAATGAACATTCTTCATTAATGCAATAAAATCTTACATTAGCGCATTATCAATGACATAATTCATTGATTCAATGAAAAAATTCAAAGCTGGTACGAAGATTTTCCTTTCACTGTGTAGATGATAGTCAAATTGCAAAAAAAAGCAAAACTTTTTGAGTTTCTGTAAAAAAAAGAAATATGAAAAAGTTGTATGTACCGAACAGAACAGAACATTATGAACAGAAGTATAGAAATGATGTTTATTTCTTTATCATCTCTCTCATGCAAAATCAAAACTGGAGCAAGAAAACTTGCTGTTTGTGAACCAGGCCTTAGTAGAAGGCTAGTTAGATGAGCTCAGAAAAATAGATTCATACGAGTGATGGGAAATGTGGCACAATTGTGCCATTTTTGGCACTATTGGACGTTGCCTGGCACTGTGGGCACTCTCGCTCCCTTTCTGGCACTTTTTGTCCGTTAAATATGGAAACTTCTTATTGCAATAATTAGTACTATTCTCGTACTTTTTACGTTTTTAAGTAATGAAAATTTAGTAGGATTTGAGGCTGACAACTGTTCGGTTCTGATTGTTAAAAGTAACAGTTTGCACAGAGACATTGACGATCTATTAAACTGAGTATATAAATTTGTTTGTAACAGCTCATGTCGTACAAACGATTTTATAAATTTTTAAAAGTATTTCAACTCTGAAATTTATGAAATTCTCAAGTATTTCCCAAACCATTGGTTGTCTCGGCAAGATTGTTGCAGATAGAGTCTTTGAACACTGCGAGCCTTGAAATATTCTTCACATTATAAAATTTTCAGTCATAATGCAATGATAAAACTATTCATATTAAATTGTTTAACGGATTATATAACCAAGATGCATTTTTATTTTTATCTTATGTCCTTGAAATAGTAAATTGTCGAAACGCAATCTAAAAATGTGAGACTACATTTAATTTAAAATTGGCTTTTTTATTTCGTCATTTACGTCAAAACTTTTTGAACAAAAAATATATTGATGATCTTCATGTTGACAATATATGTAGATCGAAATTGTTGAGAATTTCGGTCCAATGGAAGAAGGTTATTGCTGCACTGAAATTTAACTATTAATAATCAAAAACTAAACGATAAAGCTGTAGAGTTCAAAAATACAATTAAAGTCTTATTGTATTTCTTTTGTGTCATATATAAAAACTAAATATAACTTCAAGGACTATTATTTGAATTGCTTTCCAAAGTGTGCGCCAGAATACATGTGTTCTAAATGTAGACACAAATAATACTATTTCATTTGATAAAAAAAAATGTTTTTAATTCTTTTTATTCTCTACTCTTCATCAAGCGTGGAAAGTATATTTTTAGTTCGAAATTTGATCAAAAGTAAAATTATAAACTTTAGCATCTTTAATATATAGTAAAGATTTTTGAAGTCTAACAACATATCTTTTATATAATCGTAATATATATATGTTTATATAAAATGATGAACCAAAAAAGCAATACATTCAAATTCTACTATACCTACAGAATCTTTGTTTGATTAAAATAAATAGCTAGCAATAATTATTATTTTTAACGTGTACGAATTTGTAGAACTCGACAGTATATTAACCATAAAAAAGTACAAACTATAATTATATAATTGTCACTAAGTATATACATCTAATAAGAAAAAGTTATTTTATCATTTAAATTAGTTTAGGGTTATTATAATCTTAAAGTATGTCCTTTAGAATCATTACTATTGCGCAAATAAAGTTTTTATATAAGTATTTCTTGTAAATAAGTTCAAATTATTAATGTATGGTGCATACATATCGAGCATTACTTTCGATTAACGAGAAGGGTTTCTTATAATATTCAAATATGTTTTACGAGTACATACGTAAATTGTCGCTTACGATAGATTTTACAGCCTGTATTTTAAAAGTTATCAACAATTTTTCAATTTTAATAACAAAAAAGTTAATTTTTTACTACGTGCCATTCACGATTAAATCGAAAATAGAGCGAGAAATGTATTAATGTCTATATACAACTAATTTTGGACCGTGTTTTTGTGATATTCGTAAATTTTTCTAGTTATGAACACAATAAATTATCATTCAAGAACCATAGTTTAAACGAACATTAAGTGCCAACATTAAAATTATATAAAAAAGTGGTTTGGCACTATTCAAGTGATTTTGGCACTATTTTCCAATTCCCATCACTGATTCATACTATTGTAGAAAGAGAACAAAAGCGACTTGTAATGTAAGCGACGAATGTAATTCATGTTGAGCCAATAACCTTACTCTGATCGAGCAGTGACCAGTCAACGCCCCTATCACGCATCGCCTTCGTATTTATATCCAGTAGCAGTTTGAATTTTTCTGAGTCAAGTTCTAAGCACACTGAGTTATCCGTAAAAGTGACATCGGTAATTTCATCGATTTGTCACACATTCTCTCATCTAGGTTAGGTTGGGTTAGGTTAGGAGGCTGCTGGCAAGGAAGGAGAAATTTAGAGTCCAGCTCACTTGGGTCCAATACAATGATCCCTTTGTGATACCTGTGTGTTGAAGATTAGTTAGTGAGAGAGCATGATAGGGAAAGGATAGTGATAGAGAAGTATGAAGATGACGGAAGAGAGAGAGAGGGAGGAAAGCTTCATTCTTTACAACTCTGCTTTTTTTGCACGCTTTTTTAATAATGCAGTGTTGCAGCGCCTTCTGTCAAATGAGGCGTATTAAATTTTGAAGCTGTGTTTAGTAGCCATTGGTTATTTTACTTCGCCGATGATTCTGCTACACAACGAAGGAGGGCGCTCTGATGTTACATTATTTATTTATTTATTTATTTAATTCAGTCTATGGACAGAAAGTCCTTTCAGACTACGATAAAAAAGGTAAATTTTTCTTAATAACTAAGATTAAATAACGTATATATATATAGTAAAATAGTAAAAGATCAACAAAAAAAAAAATACAGAGAGCTAATTTCTTAACGAATGAATATACAAAGTTATAAAATTATAGCAAAATTTCAAATAATATTATTTTATTACACTTAGAAGAACAAGTTTAAAATCATTTTTCTCAGTGCTGAACTCTATATAAGACTTTGATTCTCTTTGCAATTTAAAGTTAATTTTATTGAGAAACACGAAAACACGGGTTAGTGTGCCGTTACGAGCATAATTAGTCCGATGAAAAGGAACATCAAACAGCTTAGTTTACCTGAAAATTGTGGGAGGTATAAAAAATGGGACAGCATGAAGCAAATCAGGACAGTCAATGTATCCATTAATAATATCGTACACCAGAAGGGCGGATTGGAGTTTTCTACGTCCTTCTAGAGTACGTAGGCCAATAAAAAGGCACTTAGATTCATAACGAACAGAAGTTAAATAAGGTAATGAGCGTGTAACAAATTTAAGAAAGATGCGTTGAAGTCTCTCGATACGAGAGATAAGATTTGAGACGAGGATTCCATATAACAGCAGCATATTCCAAATTAGATCTAGAATTAGGATTAGCATCTGCTGAAGCCGGTGTAGTTTTAGTGACCCAGTGCCTTTATGCCTGCATCACTTGAACTTTTCCCACAACAACTAATACAAAGGACACTAATGCACATCAGAAAAATGCGTGGTGTTATTATTTTAATAACTGTCGTACACCGAGCTCGAACCCAGGACCTTAGGTTTTGTAGTCAACGTGCTAACTACTTCAGCCAACGCCACCCTCTTTCATCTAACTCCGACGTTATTCTTTCCAGCTCATCAGCAATTTTATTTCCCTCAACACTGCTGTGGCCAAGAACCCAACATAGTCTGACATATCTGTGGCAAAAAAAAAGTGCTTAAGTCGAGATAAGCTAATTTTGAGTTAAGGTACCTCGTAATCTGCTCATTTGAAAGTACCTATTGCCAGAATCTCAATTAATTTGTGTGGTTTTTTTTAGACTTCTAATCTCTTTAGGAATAATAGTTAATTTGGTTATATATTTTGGCATGTTTTAACTTATATGCAGGGCAAGTTTTTTGTGGAATATGCCAGTTTTGTAACATTAGCCATTCCTTCAATCATTGACATAAAAAGCCACTTTGCCATGAAATACCCTTTTTGCAACGTAGAATAAATTTTTATGTGTGAGAGTTTTTTGCCAGCCATTTTGAACCGTCCCTCGTGCCACAAAAAACTTGCCTTTCTTATATTGTATTACTTATAGTGTGTAGAACGATGTTTGCTTAAAAAAATATATGTTAACAGAGAGTTTCCCAATTTAACTGTAAAAGAAATAAATTTCTGAAAATTGACTTTCTTAAAAGTGCTTCCTGCAAAACAGTAAAATATGACTTAAGCAATTTTTCGTTATTGACACAGGTATTTGTTCATAAGCAAGTTGAGGACTCCTAAAGTCACTAAAAAGTTTCGATTTGACATTGTGTAGAAAGTTACCTTTTCGCCTTCCGTGGCCCTGAGGATCGCCAAGATCTCAATTTGATAAACGCGTAATGTATACTTTTACAACTGGGAGGTTACAATATTTTGCAAAATCTTGTTGTGTATTACACCCCTGCACAAGACCACTTACAATAACTTTTAAGACGAGGGATTTTTCAAATGCTTTACTACAGCGAAATCTCCTAAAACAAACGCTAAATAACACTGTATGCAAGAAATTTGTTTCAGTTATTGCAGGTATAGGAGTAAAGAAGAAAATACTTCGTGACGAAAGAATTTGTGATGCTTGCTTCTTCCTACGCATGGGCGCGTATACGAACGTCATACATGTGCATACACACTAGTGATGAGCGATAACGTGATTTTTTAAAAATGTTGCTCCTTGTGAACGTGATTTCTAAATCGCTGTTCTTTTAAACTGTGACTGTGATCACAGTTTTTTTGTTTGTAGCAGTTCTTTTATTTTGAGAAAATCTAATAAGAAGCGCAGCTGTGAAATTAAACAGTGACTTGATCACGTTTTAACACATTTCATCTCTTCTGCTTTAAAACCATGCTGCCAGAGAAGCGCCAGAGTGCCGACAACAATCGGCTTTTTATGCAAATGAATACACATCAGTGTGCACACTTCTACCGATATTCGGTAGATTCTACCGAATATGTTTGTGAATTTAACAATCTACCAATTCTACCGAACAAGGCCTGAAATCTACCGAATATTGTTATTTAGTAATTTAAAATGTTTATTTTGCCACATAGCAGTGCGGCCGCAGAGCGGTCATTTAATGTCATGAAAATCATTAAAACAGAACAAAGAAATCGGTTAAAAACTGAAACTATAAGTAACCTAATATTGCCAAAGAATTGTGCCTTGGGGTTGAAATATTTATTCCTACCAATGATTAAATAGTTTTTGCACAAAAGTTTAAATTCATAAATGGATCTTACATATAATATTTGTAGTTACAAATGTTTGTCAAATAAAAGTTATTTTAGTAGCTTTATAAAACCTATCTACAAAAACTGAATTCCTTTTATTTATGTATATTATTTTATATATGCATAGCATATCTATATAAAGGGTAAGGGCAAATAACTGGGGATGACACTTTTTTTATTGGAAATGCTTCATTGTTTATGGCAGTTTAATTTCCAATCACATGTGAAGTTTTAAATGCGCTTTTGGAACCTGTTTAGTTTGATACTCCTTGCGATTACCATTTATATATAAGTGCATATATTTTGTTATTTTTGATGTTTCTTTGAATTGTTATTTTTTATGTTTCTCTGAATAAAAAAAATTTCTACCGAATTTCATTCAAATCTACCGATTTTTTTGTCGATTCTACCGAATTTAAAAAAATTAAGTGTGCACACTGATACGCTTATACATTTCTCTCGGTTTTCTCTCTGTGGGCAGTTCTGCTTTAAAAGTATTTATTAGTATTGGTGTTTTGATAAATACTAATAAGAAGAGCGGCAAGAACAAGCAATTTGCAATCAACCCTGTCCAAGTATTGAGAATAAATAAAAAAATAGATATAAGAGGCAGAGAGACAATAAAATTGCAAATATAAAAATGTGAGCTGTACATAGTTGCCAGAAAAGATGATTTGACACGATTTGACGATTTTTTTCTTGATAAAAGCTGAAGGTATAAAAAAATTAATATGGTAGCTTTATTTACTGTAAAGTAAGCATGCAAGAACAATCACAGTTTGTATGAAAGAACTATATTTTCAAAACCTGTTACTTGATAAATTCAGTCACAGTTGTGATTTGTGATTTTTCAATCGCTGTGAAAAAGTAATAGCTTTCTAAATATCGCTCAACTCTGATACACACACGTTGTGTGTATGATCTTTTATTTTTCTGCGCACTTACAAAACCTGAGTTTACACCTGGCATTTTATGTGTGCCATGTGCCCAAAAAAAAGCGTAACCACTAATTACTAAAACTGTTTGATTCAGACACGTATTTATTAAGTTAAAAAGTTTCATAAATAACTAATTATAATAGACAATTTTATAGAATCCAACATGATTGAAAACTGTTGAAATCAATAAATACATGTCAAACAGTTTTTCATTAGTAATTAGTGGTCACGCTTTCTTTGGCACATGGCACACAGATGTAAACTCTGGCAAACGCACACATGCATTGACATTAGCTGTGTGCGGTTGCTTTAAAAAAACACTTAAACACTTAATCCCCCTTATCGTGGTTGGCGTATTTCGACTGCGACTACGAAGTTTTTGTAATAGATTAAAGAAAATGGCAACTTTTTTTTTTTTAATCTGGGACAAAATCTCGCAGTCGAAGTCGAAATACGCCAAACACGACAAAGCCCAATCTACGTCTTACACACACATTCAAACGTACAATATGCAAAATAACAAGCATTCACGCATCAACACTACTTCTTTTGAGTGTTTGTTATGAACAAGAAGTCTTCGCGACATCGCTATACAAGAACATCAATATATCCATCGTGCTTCTCTTATTAAACGACATCATTTATTATTGGTTTAGTATAATACATGCTACTACAATATATTTAAATAAAAATTAAGACGTATTTACATTTCAAGACTGTTTACGCAGCCCTCTATTGTGTATAGAGTTTAGTTTTTAACCAGTGGTAAATGTAAACATTACATAATCGATGATATCAGTAATACTAAAGGCTGTGATACACTATCATACACAGTCGTTCGATCTGTCAAAAAAATCGAGTGTGCTCAAAAAGTATGATAGTGTGGATTAAAATTTGACAGGTGTGAGAGTTTTTTGACAAGTCTGTCCGATTTCCAAAAGTTTATGAACATTTTCATAAAATGATAATTTCTATTAGATCAGAGATGCATTTTGTAAGGTAGTTGATAAGAAAACAGCAAGTTCTTCTTCATTTATTTAAAGATAGAGAGATACATTTTGAAAATTACACTTTGCGTTATTATTTCTTTAGAAATGTAAAATAATTAAACATAAAAATTATTTTAAATTTTTTTTCATTTTTTTTTGTGGAATAGTATAGCACCTTAAGAAATTTTTTTGGATTGTGACAGAATTCAATCCGATTTTCCAGTGAATGAATCGTACGACTGTACGTACTAGTCTCCTGCACAAGATTTTTATAAAGAACTTTTAAGACATGAGGGATTTTTCAAATGCTTTGCTACAACGAAATCTTATAAAACAAACGTTAACAACACTGTTTGCAAGAAATTTATTTGAGTATTGTAGGTATAAGAGTAAAGAAGAAAACACTTCGTGACGGAAGAATTTGTGATACTAGCTTCTTTCTACGCATAAGCGCGTGTACAAACGTCATGCATGTATGTGTATGATTTTTTATTTTTTGCGCACATGCAAAGGCACACACATGCGTTAACATTAGTTGTATGTGGCTAATAACATAATAGCTTACCATCTACATATTACACACACACTCAAACGTACAATATGAAAAATAACAAGCACACACAAATCAACAGTACTTCTTTTGAGTGTTTGTTACAGACAAGCTGTCTTGACGTCATCGCTTGGTAACACTGGTATACACGTACACCAATACATCCATCATGCTTCGCTTATAGTACGACAGCATTTATTATTGGTTTAGTATAATACATGCGACGTGAATACATATAAAAATCATGACGTTTTTGCATTTCAAGACTGTATGATAGTGTATCACGGCCTTAAGTAGCAGTCAGTGGTATTTCGTTCGCTTATTTTGCTATTTATATTTAACTTAAAAGTGTCATAGGACGTGTAATTGGAGCGCTCCCGCTTTCAGAGTAAGCCACGATGTTAGTACGTGTCGAGGGTGGCGTTGGCTGAAGTAGTTAGCACGTGGACTACAAAACCGAAGGTACTGGGTTGAGCCCGGTGTATGACAAGCATTAAAAATAACAGCACGCATTTTTCGGATGTCCATTAGTGTCCCTTGTGTCAGTTGTTGTGGGAAAAATTCTAGTGATGCATTCATATCTCACTATCTTGTCTTCAACACACATGTAGCACAAATTGATCATTGTATTGGACCCAAGTGAGCTGGACTATAAATTTCACCCTTCCTTACCAGCAGCCTGCTAACCTAACCTAGCCTAGTACGTGTCACTAGCATTGTACTTACAGCTACAGCGGAGTTGTGAGCAAGCATGACAATAAATTGACCCTAAAATAGGATAGTATTTTAATTTTGTTTTATAACAAACTATTTGTTTTAAAAAATAACTGAATCCCTGTTTACATTGTAATCGAAGTTATTAGTAACACATGATATATCAGGTTACATGTACATTACAATCCATCCAAACATGCATTGGATACAATAGAACCTAATTTGGGAAACAAATGGGGCCATATCACACTCAGCATTGTTTGCAACCTTTTTCAATTTAAACCTCAAGTCCCGCCAGATTTTTAAAAATAATTCTATCATAAAGTATACTTTCCCAACACACTATTTACCTTACATTTTGCCATCCACCACTATTTCTAATTGGTGGACCGAGGGAATTTAGTACACTCGCAACACTTTCCCACTACACCTTGAAATAATTAGGAACAGTGCCTCTGCGGAATCCTCTAGCAAAAGAACGGCTTTTTTCAACTCTTCCACAAGCTTTTCAAATTGGTTCGGGTTGGTAAGTTTAATTTTGTCCATGTGGTGGCAACATTGCCTTAAGTTGTAAACAACGTGTTATTTTTGCTCGTGGGTGATTTGTTGAAAAGTAATTATTTTCTATAATTGGTTGGTCAGAAACGAGATTACTATGGGAATAATCCCAAATTTAAGATGAAAGGTGTTGATCCTAGAACAAGTAACAGGTTTCATTTGCTAGCATTTTGTGTTGCAAAGATATGTGTTTTTTTATCAGCCCATATTTTTAATGTATTGATCGGATAAAAATTCATTGAGTTACGGCCCTCGAACCATTAGCGGGGCAATAGATTTCCTCGGGAAAGTGATGGGGCAATACACCTCCCCACAATAACCCAGACAAAATTATTAATATTCACCAATGTATTACAAAAATCTAGGTTTTGGGGGCGAAGTGACTAAAAAGTTCGTCAGCCCCCCCAGCATCCCCTTGCTACGACTATGATACCAACAAAGTAAACGAAATTTTTGTTGCTCTGCTCATTATAATAGGCGAAGAATAGATTTAAAAAGCAAAGATAAGAAAGCAGAATAAAAATTGCAAAGATTTTTATTGTAATTTTTGGGAGAACTCAAATCGTGACGCACGCTACAAAAATTAATAAGCTGTATTTTTTTTGTTTTTATTTGTAGAATTTTAAAATTTTATTTACTTAAAAGCAGGATACTAATTTAGTTAAATTTATAGAAGAATTGTAAAAATTATTTTTTTTCTGTCCACAATATAAAAAAACCTAATTTTCCGTGACGCACGCTACAACGCATGGACCTGGCATTGTATACCTAATTTTACAGTTTCCAAAATAGCAAAAGAAAATTTTTTTTGACAATAGGTGCGTTTGAGTACTTTTCCAGTAAAATCCAGTAACTGAGTAAATACTGAGTAATTTAAAGAAATTACTCTCAATAAAAAAGTTTGCAGCTAAAATTACGCGAACGGAAAAACTGTAAAATCCAGTAAAATATACACAACAGCTGATAGACAATTTGACGCTAATTATAATATAATATTAATAATAATAATAATATTAATTATATATAAGTATTTACATATGTATATGGAAAAAAACCTGAATATAATATTGTACTACGTGGTCCAATCGAGATGAAACAGAATAGTTACATCATGGTCCATGTAATGCAGTCATGGATAATGTCGTTTTCACACAAGCATTCAATGCAATATGGAGTAGTTTTGGGGTTAGGCCGATGTAATGCAAATTTGGACCATTGAGTCCAACCCTAGGACATAAACCTCCTTTTTTCACATATTTGGATTAGTTTTGGCGTATTCCTACTCCTCTTTGGAGTATTTACATACATGTATGGAATAGTCGCATTATCTGCAGACAATATACAAAACTATACATACATAAGTATATATTATTGCTTCTGTGAAGCACTGGTAAGGCAAAAAATTATGGCTTTTTGGAAGCTGAATAAATTGCTTCTAGCTGGCTCATCTCGCACAAAAAAAATCTCCTTATTCATGCGCAACACCAAGTGATTCTCTAACATTATCTTCCTTACTCGCGGTCTCCACCTGACATAAAATAGCTAACTTTAACATTAACTTCTAAGAATTGTTAAGTGGTGAGTATCAATATACTATACCATTTTGCACATGCAACGATGCAAGACCATTTGCACAAGATTGTGAATTGGGCTATAGTTTTTATGTACTCAGATGCAAAAGATACTAGCTTGCAAATTTTTATTTACTTTTTCCTCTATTTTGTTAGAGAGCCTGCCTTATGTTAGTGCTTTTCAGAAGCAGTTTTCGAAGCTTTTGTGATCAAGTAAATAGTACATTGCGTCCCTCAGTTGTTAGTGCTTCCAAATCAGATTTTTTTGCTGGGTAGTTACTGGCTAGCCGCATGGAAAAATTATATGGTTTTGAGAAAATCGATGAAGAATGTTTTTTCATTTGTTTTATAAAAATACACCATAGTATATTTTCTTTAATAATAAAAGTAAAAGATATATATGTTTATATTTGAACTTACGTGCCTGGCCCACGATGTCGACAAGAAACTTTTTACGCTCGACGTGAATAATTAGGATGTACAGAAAAAGACAAAAATGTTTGTTGCCGCTTATACCAATCATCACAACAATATTGTTCACTTCCTTTCAAGTAGTTCCAATGAGTGCATTTATTAAGAGAAATATACAATGGGAAAAGAACTTTATATATCCTAATATATTCAAGATATCTAAAAACTGAAAACAAATTTAAGAAATGTACACAATAATCATGGAATGTTCCATGCGGGGAACCAGTAACCTTCCGACTACATGTATAAACAAAAATTTAACTATAAAAATCTATTATCTTTATTCACGTTTAAAAACAATCGGTTATGTTCTGCATTTCACGTGAAATTACATCGTTGGGGAATTGTTGTTATAAATACATATTTCCAACAATTCTATGAAAATTCCACACGTTTTAATTTCCCGTGGAATACATAAAACATACTCTTATATTTTTCTGGCATCAAACTTAAATAAATGCAATATTGTCCATAACTTAATACATTTGTTTTTTGTTATTTTTAAAATTTCGTCAAAAACCAAAAACTTTTGTTTCCCTTTGCTACTGTTTGTTTATATTTAAAAACATATGGTTTCATTTTACTGGCAAAAATTTGTCCAGTAAAAACTTGCATTTACTCAGTAAATGAACTGTCATTTTTCTCTCTCAATTCGCCCTCATTTACTGGATTTTGTTTACTCGAACGCAATCCAGTAAAAAATAGTAAAAATTTGTACAAATTTTTGAGTTCTCGAACGCACTTAATATCTAAGAGAATTGAATGAATAACAATATGGCTTTCGAGTTGACCACCTACGTTAACACTAAAGTAATGATATGAACATGTAAAAATATGTTAAATTTTTGTATAACATTAAGAGACCTGAGGTGAGGTAGGATTTGGTAATAATTTTTGTATTAATGATAATCGATATATATGTAAATGTATAGTCGTTAGCGATTTTTAAAAACCGATTTTCATTTGTTAAGCTAAATTATCAAAAATTAAATAATGAGTGGTGTGAACATGCATTTTTAAATCACAAAGACCTTAATCTATACGATGAATTAGATGTTGAAATTTATTGGTCTAAAAATTTTCAAAGTAAAACCTGTGCTTAATTTAAAACTTGTGATTCTACCATTCTTAAACGCATCTGAGAGTTTTTTACTGATACCAAAAACAAGTTATCAGCTAACACACCGATTTTAAGATTGTTGTAAAAATTTTAAGCCTTATACAGTAATTTTGACTTAGCTGCACAATCAACTTTGCACGACTTTTTGTGCAGATAAGTTAAAAATGCTGTTATCTTAAATGCACTTACCTGCCTAAATGTGCAGGTATACAATTTTTGACTTCAGTTTTATACACATACATGGTTGCATACTTATGTAGCAACATTTTTTTAATGTGTGCAGCTAACTTAAACTATTTATATGAGAATAATTTAAAACTGCCAAAAAATATGTTAAATGCGCAGGTATACAAAGTGCACTTAAAAAACAATAATAAACAATAATTACAGAAAAAATACATTTTGTGCAGTTAAGTTAATGTGCAGCTAACATTGATTTTTTGTATGAAAATATTTTAAAATTACAAACATTTTAGGGCACTTATCTTAAATGTGCAGGTATAGAAAGTGCACTTAAAAAACGAATTTGTATGGGATTTTAAAGAATAGTGACAGAAATTTATCATTTTAGGCAGTTAAGTCCAAAGTGCACTTAAACAAAAGGCAGCTAAATCAAAACCACTGTAGTACGTTTCAACTATGAGCAAAACAAGTTGTTTTTCTCAAAACACTGTGAAGTGTTTCCATTGTGCTTTTGTGAGTTTTAGTTTTATGAATTTTCAAAATCAATTTGATTTTATCATCAAAGCCGCAAACCTTATTATTTAGTTTAAATTTTTCACTCATTTGCATATAAACAACATGAACAAAAATTCCGCGAGAGTTTTTTACTTTTCCCTTTTCTCCTATTATGAATTTGTATTTCCCTTTGTTTATCAAATGCGGGAATTAAAAACTCTCCGGGGAAAAAAGTAGGTATCATGAACGCAGTTGATCTTGTTTTTTTTTTCACTAAAAATCTTTCGCTTGCAAAACAGAAGGGCGTCTACATAAAAATACACTTAATACTCCATTAAACAAGAATTTATAGACATAACTTGTATTTTATAGTTCTTGTATGTGAAAAAACACAAATAGGGCCCAAATAAATCATTTATAAACTTATTTTTACATATTTTTACAAGTTGGTGAATGTTAACAATTTTGTTGCTCTCTCACTAAATATTCATGATTGGGCTGATAAATACAACTGATGTGCTTTGTGAAATTGCTTAAAATATTGAATATTCTGTATTAGTGCCATCTTTTATCAGAATATTGCTGCTTTTTTTTGAAGTTTCAGTCAGAAACGCAGTGTTGCATTCATAAGTTTTGTCATGTTTTGGAGGAAAATTACTTGTTTAAGGTATTGCTCATGATACAATAATACAGGTAGCTGCGAATCTACAACAAATGTACAACAAATAAAACAACAGTGATTTTTATTGCTGTTTTGTGATTGACAAGAGAGGAAAACAATATACACGTACATATGTATATGGAAACGTACTATTAAACTATAAAAAAAAGGAAATTGGGATAAATAGTTGCCTGTAAATATAGTAGATAGATATGTAGATATGTATTAAAAAATTAGGGAATGTATAAGTACATATCGTCGACTTTGAGTGTAAATCTGTCAAATCCACCTTCTGTAATATATAGTGATATGTTAATGTTGTGCGAAAGAGGAGCCGCATGGACTGACTAGAATATTTATTTTAATTTAAGACTTTATATCGATACAAAACTAATATGTAACGCTAATTTTTTAAGTTTTGTGTATAAAATGTTAACAATTATCTGTCTCTCCTGTAAAATTTGGTTGAATTGATTTAGCAGGTTTACACTCTAAGCCGACAATATATCGCTCATTTACTTCTAGTTAAATGAGTAGAAATTATGAAAAAATAGGTTGAGGACTTTCTGCCTGGTTTAAAGAATATTTTATAAGATTTTCGACACAATTTAAAGATGAAAGTGGTAAATTATTCTTCGCTGAAGTAAATAAGCGATATTTATATCAATGTACTTGGTTATCTGTGTATTAGAAAATTTTATGTTATATAAAAAAAAATCTTTAAATTTTTTTGCACTATTTTAGATTTGCAGCTGTGTAATATCTTGTTCGACTGGTGGCAACGCTGTAATACATATGTACTAATAAATAAATAAAAACGACGTTGTGTTATTTTCCGACGCCAAATAGAATAAGTGTGATTATTACTTCTGTGAAGCACTTTAGTAAGGCAAAAAAAAATCATGGCCTTTTGGAAGCTAAATGTATTGTTTCTAGCTGGCTCATCTCGAACAAAAAAATTCCTTATTCATGCGCAACAGCAAGTGATTCTGTAACAATGTCTCCCTTACAGAAACGCTTCTGGAAAGCAGCAATTTTTGCTGGGAAATATGTTGGCAATAACGCCGGCAGAATAACGGAACAATATTGATTTACTTATGTTAATATCAGAGCTCGCAAAATATGCTCAACCAAATTTCTTTGTGCGGTCTTCTCAAAACGCGCTACTATCCTTCTCAAAACGCGCTAAGTTAAAGCATTGTCAAATATTTATAGCAAAATTGTATTTATATATTAGTACTCGTATATACAATTAGTTTTTCAGATTTTGCAATATTGGTTCCTCGATATTATGTTTTAATTAACTAAAATCATTTAATACAGAATCAGAGTCGCCTTCACAATAATCGAAGTGCTTAGTTTTTACTTTTAATTTATTTGTAAAACTTTGTAACAACATATAAATTGTCGAATAGTTTTGCGATTCAAATGCTTTTTGTACTTCAGCTTTGTAAGTAATGTACATTTTTTGGGTCATTGTATGCATTACATATTTTTATTTGTGAAATTTCAAAATATTTGTCATTACAGTATTAAAACGCGTTTTTTATTCTAACCACAGTCAAGCGAATTTTGTTTGCGACAGCTGAAACATTAACTAATTTAAAAAAATTTATCGGAGTTTGGGATATTAGAAAATTGTTAAATTTATATAAAAAAAGTTAAAAAAATATTGAACTAAAATGATATTCACCCCTATCGTGAACAGTTTTTCCCACGAAATATTTTCCCTTTTCCCCAAATTGCAATCGTGAATAATTTATCCCCCGAAATGTGTTCCCTTTCTTGGTTCCCCTTATCGTGAATAATATTTTTCACATGGATTTTTTCACTTTTCCCTTCGTTTTGTTCACTTTATTTTTGCAGGCGAACTGAATTAATACACTGCCTAGTTTTAATATTATACTAGCAATTATATATTAAAACTTATGAATAACTATTTTTAGGGCAACATCAATAAATAATGTCCACGATTAATAACAATAATTCTTTGGAACACATTTTTTCATTGAATATGAATCTCTTTGGTTCACATGCCGTAAATTTTATGGCGGTTGTATACTAAAATTTTTTTTCACGGCGCCGGAAACAATTAAAAACACAACTAAACACTCTATAACATTTCATTTGAAACCCAAAATATGTGTATTTCTTATTATTAAATTTAATTTGTTTAATTTATAATTAATTTTGAAGCTTTACAAGTTTTCTTCCCGTTTTTTACATTCACTATGTATTGATAGCGGGAACAAACGTTCCCATGAAATTGACGATTGCAAATTTCCCTTCATGGGGAATGAAAATTTCATGGGAACAAAAATTTCACATTTTATTCACGATAGGGGTGATTATTGACTTTATTCAAAACGCGCTAATTTAGCGCTTTTTTTAATAAACGCGTTAAGACGGAAAAAAGCGCGTTTGGCATAGTTAAAACGCGCTAAATCTAGCGCGAAACGTGCTAAATTGGCATCGCTGACAGCAACCCTCTTTTTCGTTTCAATCGTGTGTTCTCGCTCTCGGGTTATGGATTGAGCGTAACACATGTAATCGGCCCCTTACTGACCGCATGATACGAACAGAATCGTTATTTGCTCAGCTACTGAGTGTCAGTAACAGTGTGCACACTTCTACCGATATTCGGTAGATTCTACAGAATATGTTTGTGAATTTAACAATCTACCAATTGGATGGATATATTTTTCTATAAGAAAAATGCATTAAAATATTAAAAATTTATATACAACCTATGATTTCAGAAATTGATATTAATATTGGAAGGTGCCAACTATTTGGGGTATTTAAACGGCAATCTTAAGTGTCATAAGGTCATAATGTCCTAAAATTTTAAACTAGCTTAAATTATTTTTATTTTCTTTCATAAATATAGTCCATCTTATTAATACAAATCTTCTTCCTATGTTTATGTTACTGTCATAACTAATTATTTAGCTTTTTACTTTTCTTCGACAAAATGTCCAATAATGTTTAAATACGTGGCGTAACTGTAATTAAGCTTCAAAATTTTTTTTCTGGTTGTTGCTAGTAGTAAAACAATGTGGAGGTGTAGTATATATAAGCAAAAAACGCATAGTTATTTGACAGAGTGTCTTGTATAATGTATATAATGGGCCTAATTACGAGTGTCGTACTTCGACTACAACGATTTCGTTCTAGATTAAAGAAAAAATGTTGCAATGTCTTCTACAAAATCGTCGTAGTCGATACGACACCGTAATAAGGCCCATTATTTCGTTACCTTTTTTTTATTTCAGTGAATGATAAACGAAGAAAGAAGTACAGCGGGTAGGAAAATATATAATATACCTGAAAGATATTTAGTTCAAAAGTATGCAATTTTTTATTTAAAAATATACTTACTTATGTGTATGTATGTACATATATGTGTGTCTGAATATGCAATTTATAAATTAGACCAGTCCCTCAGTAATTCAAAAATTTCACATGGAAGCATCATGACACACATATTATGTATATATCGAACACTAAATCATAACAGTCACAACTCAAAAGTTTTAGATGCTGAGTGATGGCAAACAACTGTTGATACTGCACAAATGATACACGTACCTAATATACAAACAAGCATAACGGTATTTTATACATATACTTCAAGAAGACTGTACGCAAAAGAAATTACTGCGGTCGTTAGAGATTTGTGAAACTAACTGGTTAATAAAAAACAAAACCACTTTGAGCATTTTGAGTTGTGACTGTTTATGGTTTACAGTGCGATATGTATATGTATATATCGAGCCATTACCGCCAAAGAAGCTTAACCAACATGATTTTCGAAATGCGTTTTTTTTATAAAAATCATTAACTTGTTATCATTGGCATTATCTGTCAAAATTTTATAACCATAGGATATACCGTTTCAATTTTATAGCAAAAACAATTTAAGCTTAAGTACAAACTATTTTTTGTTTACAGTTTTTGTAACAGCAACTTGTTACTTAAGATAAAATTTCCTTTTGAAAATAAGCAATTATGATATAATATTCGGATTAGCCGTATATAATATGCCCTCCATCGACTTCGTATGAAGTATATGCATACATACGATATTACATACATGATCTATTTTTAAAATAATTAACTAGATCAGCCTTTTCTGATAGCAATTTATTCACCCACATATAAAAAACTTGAATGCACATTATTAGACCATACAAATTGCGGAAAGTATTTATTTTATTCGCTTCACAGGCAGTTTCTGATAGACCTGCCATAAAAATCACATATGTGTTAAAATTGCATTAATAGAGTGCATACCGATCATGCACATTGCATTTTTCACCTAAAAAATAACCTATCTTGGATATAAACACTTTTGGCATCATAACTTTTAAATGCGGCGTTTTTCGGAAAAACTTTTGTATCCATTTTTGTTTAGAATAAATACCACAACATCTTTCCTCTACATAATTTTCCCTTAAAAATGACATATCATGACCCTTTAATGAGATGAAACTATGTTATGAAACTAATTTTATTTGGAAATACTTTTTCAACGGCTTGCGCTAAAAATTGGGTAGTGATAATTATAATTCGTTTTTATAATTTTATAAGGTAAGATCTTTATACTATATATATATCCTCATTACATTTGGACAAAATATGAATCATCTAATAACATAAGAATGAAACATCACATACCAGTTTATTATAAGCTTTGTTATGTATTTGGAAATTATACTACAGCTCCCATTGAGTATATCTCAACAAAACTACACACAAATTTAGATAATAGAGGAAAACATATTTTCGCATAAACAATCTGCGTACATACATACTTGTATATATTATGTAACTTCACGAACAAATCATTAGAATTCTTCCACCAAAAAATATAAATAAATAAATACAGTGGGGCATACTCATAGTCAAAACAAAGTATACTTTAAGAATTTAAAACCAGTATTTTGTATGGTAATACTGGTTTTAAATACATAAAAGTATACTTTGTTTTGACTATGAGTATGCGCCAGTATTTTTAATCTAGAACCAACTTTTTGTAGTCTAAATCAAAATACGCGAATCACGATAAAGCCCATTCAATTCAATTCTACACCTTTTTTTTTGTATTCTGTGTTCCAAATGGAACAAAAATGGCAAAAGCACGTAGCCAAAAAGCCAGGGTATCCCACGTGTAGAAGCTTCCTTCAGTTGCTGCGAACGACCTATACCTTCGTATAGGAAGTAGAAGTTTCCAAGATCCACTCCTAGAGTTTTTTTATGGTCTCCACCAGTTAATCTTATTAAAAACGTTTGCACTTGATAATGGAAATTTCCACAAAAAACTAACTGTAAGCGATACAGTTAGTTGCGGTAACCATTAACAAGTGCGAGTGAGACGCAAAACTCTCGAAGGCCAATAAACAACAGTGACCTGGTTGCATTTAAGAAATAATTGCCAACGACGCGTGATGTTGACTCGCACAGAACTGCTTTACGACTGCAATTCTACACCTAATCAAAAAAAAAAAAAAAAAAAAAAAAAAAAAAAATATGATTGTATTGAAGTGAGTTACCATCATTACGCGGTACTGGCGAAAAACTGAGATAGTCGCCAGTTCAGTTCCGGTACGTAGCAATTTATTAAAAAAAATTTTCACAAAAGTATACGGACTTGGAAATACTTTCCGTCGGTAAAACCATACACAACAAATTTAATATCGAACTCGTTAATTTGAAAAGTAATGAGTCTGTAGAAGATTTACTACATGGAGCCGATCAAGAAGACAATAATTTTGTAATTTGGAGACAAGTTTAGGTAAAAAAACTGATATTTATTTTTTCTTAAAAATTTTTTTTAGCTTAACCAACACAAAAATATACACAGGAGGTTATCAGGGAGACAGCAAAAAAAGCTTAAGGGACAAAAAATACCGTTATTATGCTAATGTTTCGTTCAAATTCGATGCGTTACTTATATTTAGCACAATAACATCTAAATACTAAAATTCAATGAATTAACTTAAATAAGAGCGAAGATAATTAAAAAAAACCTGTAAAATTTTGTTTTTGTTACTTAAGCTTTTTGTGCGGTTATAGCTCGATATGATTATATATATATACATACATATTAATTGCAGATCACTTAACTTACCAATTCAAATTTTCTTTTATGTTTTTTCGCAAATATATAATATTTTTTTAATTGTTTAAGAATTTTTTATTTATTTTATTTTTGAAGTTAGTTTTGAAAGAAAATAACCTGAATATATCCATACATACGTATGTGTGGATGTATGCTTCTAAACATGGTGTAATTATACAGGTGACTGCGTAACACACATACATATATGCTCAAAAGACCGTTTGCCAAGATTTTACGAAATAAAGGGTCTCGAGTGAACACATGAGACGAGCGATCAAACAAAAACGGTCTTTGGTTGAGCGAAGAGCAAGCCAAAGAAGAACGAAGTTTGAGGGTTTTTTTCGCGACAGTGTCGCATCGTGTCAGTGGACGAGTGTTCTTTTTCTGACAACAAGCACGAGAGAAAAAGTCAACAGGGAAGGTGCATAGCAAAAATATAATTCGCTTGTAAATGTCTGGTTAATCCAACAATTTTTTATTTTTAACCCCAGACAAAAAAAAAGGGGTGTTATAAGGTTGTAGTGTGTTTCTGTGTATCTGTGTGTCTGTACGAGTCCTCCAAACGGCCAACCGACCAAACGGCTGGACCGATCAAAATCATTTAGAAGATATCACATCTTTTCTGGATATACACTCCGTTAACATAGGATAGCCTCACTTGAAATTTTAGAGAATAGTAGACATTTTCGCCATTCATTAAAAAATAGCAAGTATGGTTTTAAGTCATTCTTAAGAGAATAGTCTGTTGCTTTATTGACAAAAATTCCAAATGGGTCAGTAAACATTAAGTGGACTTTCATAATAGTTCTCGTAAACAGCATGAGAAATTTTAATATTTCAGTGTTAACATGATTAGCCTCAGTGATGAATTTTCAATTAATCTTTGATGTTTATGCAAAAATACCGTTAAGTGCAATAGAAAAACGTTTTATTTGCACAAAGAAAAAGTATTAGGAAAAAGCAGTCGCTTAGTTCCACGGAAATCGCAAAACTTGAGACGTATCACGATTTAGGGCTTTCTATCCGCGCTATTGTCGGAAAACTTCGTCGCATCCCAAAAGTTATAAGCAATTACATGAAGAACCCATCAGAGTATTCCAAATGGTACAAAGGAATGACTTACAAGAAGTTTTCACCTCGATATAGTCGCAAAATTCTCTAAATGGTTTCGAATTCATCTGTGAGTTTAAGTAGAATTAGAGCTGCAGTCGGAGTTAGCGTCAGTAAAATAACTATTCATAATGTTATACAAACCACGGAGTACTTGAAGCATCTAAATCATCAAAAAAAGCCACCATTGTAAGACGTACATAAGCAACACAGACTAAAGTTTGGGAAAGATCACATGACGTAGATGGTGCATCAAGGTCATCAAACGAACGATTGGAAAAAATTATTTTTTCTGAAGAAAAGTGTTTTACTATAGCTATTCAAGATGGGTATAGTTATTATTTCCATAATATCAGGAAGGAGGAAGTCTTTTCGTCTGAAGAAATTAATTTTTTCAATCGTTCGTTTGATGACCTTGATGCACCATCTACGTCATGTGATCTTTTCCAAACTTTAGTCTGTGTTGCTTATGTATGTCTTACAATGGTGGCTTTTTTTTGATAATTTAGATGCTTCAAGTACTCCGTGGTTTGTATAACATTATGAATAGTTATTTTACTGACGCTAACTCCGACTGCAGCTCTAATTCTACTTAAACTCACAGATGAATTCGAAACCACTTAGAGAATTTTGCGACTATATCGAGGTGAAAACTTCTTGTAAGTCATTCCTTTGTACCATTTGGAATACTCTGATGGATTTTTCATGTACTTGCTTATAACTTTTGGGATGCGACGAAGTTTTCCGCCAATACCGCGGATAGAAAGCCCTAGGTCGTGATATGTCTCAAGTTTTGCGATTTCCGTGGAACTAAGCGACGGCTTTTTCCTAATACTTTTTCTTTGTGCAAATAAAACGTTTTTCTATTGCACTTAACGGTACTTTTGCATAAACATCAAAGATTAATTGAAAATTCATCACTGAGGCTAATCTATGTTAACACTGAAATATTAAAATTTCTCATGCTGTTTACGAGAACTATTATGAAAGTCCACTTAATGTTTACTGACCCATTTGGAATATTTGTCAATAAAGCAACAGAGTATCCTATTAAGAATGACTTAAAAAAATACTTGCTATTTTTTTTAAGGAATCACGAAAATGTATACTGTTCTCTTAAAATTTCAAGTGAGGCTATCCTATGTTAACGGAGTGTATTGGGTGTTTTCAAAATTTTTAATTTTTGTTATATTTTATATTAAACTTATTACTTTACAAATTATTTTACTACACACGTTTTCAAGAGACTATTTTCCTTTTAAAATTTATTTTATCAATTTCACAAAAAAAAAAAAATCGAACATAAATTAACACCGATTTTGATTTTTCATTTTCGCAATAATTGTCAACGAAAAACTGTTGACAATTATTGCCGCAATTATTAACAGCACTGTCTCCATTGCCAGTCTAGACGGGGAGTAAATTAATTTTTGGCTTTTGGCCAGCTTTTTGGCTCAAATACACTTGTGCGCTCCTGCCAGCAACCACAATACAGGTGGTGGTGTACCTCTGATCACTAATCTCCTCAGTTTTTCCCTTCCCGTACTCGAGTTGATGATTCTGCTGTTAAGTAATTCTTCCTCTATAACACCAACTACGTTATGAAGCACACTCTCCATAGACCTGCATTTTTTTATATGCATGCTGAGCACCACTAATGACTCGAGTGTCAATTGTGTTTCTTAGATGCAGATCAATCAATCGTTCTAATGTTAAAAAAAAAAAAAACGATGAAAGTCTGATCGGGCTGAAATCATTGGGCCTTGAGTGGCTTGCTTTACGCGCCTTGGGTATAAAGATGACTCTAACCTCTCTCCAGCCTTTCGGTATAAACCTTCTAATCAAGCACATCTTAAAGATATTCATCAGGGACAGTAGTACGCGCTTCGGGATATTCTGCAACATGGCCGGAAAAATACCATCTGGGCCCGGTGATTTATACTCACTCAAAGGTATTTATTGCTCATGTTGCTTTTTCCAATGACAGAATGTCGTCCAATGCTCCTCCTAATTTTGGTTCCGACAAGTAGTTAAAATTAACCTCCGTCGTTGCTTCTCTTACTTCCCTGCAGCTAGGAAAGTGTGTGTCCATCAGAAAGTGTCTCAGAGCTGGATTCCGTCAATCAGCCATCCATTCTTTGAATATTCCCAGGAGCCCTAGGGTCTTTTGACAAAATTCGCCGGAACCTCGGCAACTCGGTTACGGAATCAATCTTCTCACAGTATTTCGTCTATGGGGCTGTTTTCGCCCTTATGAGATCACCCTTGTACTTATTATACAACACTTTATAGTTGTTCCAATATTCAATCCTGCCTGTGAGTTTCGCCGTATTGAACAATTTTCTTACCGAGTATATCAGATCTTTGGTCCATCACGAAGGCTGCTCTATTTTAGCTGGGAAAACCAATGGGCAGGACTGCTCAAAACTTTCTCTACAAGTAATAGTGAAATATTCCACCTCCTCTTCCACTCCCCTTTGAGTGTCCACACCCTGCGGAGTGTCCCTTGCTCTGATGCCAATAGTGGCCCGATAGGTATCATAATTTGTCTTTCATGGATAATTATATGGGTCACGTCTTTCCCCTATAAAATTAAGACTGAATGATATCCTACTGTCGCAGCCGAGTACCAGTGCAACTCTTCTTACTCTCGCATACTCCGTCAGCTGCTGCACGCCAGCCCCCGGTAGATCAAAAGCATCGTAGTGCATATAGACCGATGCAAGATCACTTCCCTTCTTACCCTTGGCCCCTCCAATAACGACTGTAAGGTCTCCGTTACTGAAAGAATTAAATAAAGTTAATCGGGTATGTTCTGCATTCCACGTGAAATTAAAACGAGTGGAATTTCCATAAAATTGTTGGAAATATGTAATTATAACAACAATGCTATGGCAGTTCCACTCGTTTTAATTTCACGTGGAATGCAGAACATTCCCGAATATTTGATCTGCCGGTTCTAAAATGAAAGTTCTAACCTTGTCCTTACATATTTTTTTTAGGAGAATTAAAACCAAGTAGTATGGTTTTTGTTTTTTAACGAATTTAAAATTGACAATTTCTTATAGAAGAAAATGAATTAGTATGGGGAAGAGAAATATTTAGGGTATTCAAAGGGTACTTATAAATTAACACCTTTTAAAATAATAACAATAAAAAATATGACTGCTGTGAGCAACACCTCATAATTTACAATTATAAACATTGTACTTATTTGAATTTTGGTTTTAGCACCTTTGTACATTGCTTACTCTCGCTTTCAATTCCTTTGGTAAACTCTCACGTATTTCTATATGTAGTTATGACAAACAATAAACATAGGTGAGAAAGTATTATTACGTTATGACCTTTTTGTTTGAGCCACAACAATAATTTTTTTAAACTATGTTAAAATGTTACGACATTATGACACTTAGGACACTGAAGACACTGGTGTGAATACCCCAATTCATATATTATATTAATATCATTAAGCTATGGCAGGAAATTTGCTGTTTGATTCAAAGACCACATTGCTCGGTATATACAGTAAAAAATAATTTTAGAACTGACGAAATAACCACCGAAACTAAATCAGTAAAAGGTGCTTCATCTTGAGGACCGTGATGGAAAATTCACGTCAAAGGATGTTCTTGACAGAATTTCTAAAATTGGTTGCTGTACAGAGAATTTTAAGATAGGTTGGTTGGTTTTGACAGAGTATCACGAAAACCCCGTTTGTTTCAGTAGTAAATAAAAAGCGGATAGAGATAAAACAAAGTTCTGTGTTTTTGGAATTAAAGGCAATGGTGCATAGTCATAGTCAAAACAAAGTATACTTTATGAGTTTAAAACCAGTATTTTGTATGGCAATACTGGTTTTAAACTCTTAAAGTACTTTGTTTATGACTATGACTATGCGCCAATGTCTCTTTCCTACGGTGAAACACGGTGGTAGTAGTGCGATGCTTTGGGGCTGTATGTCAGCCGATGCATTATAGGAAATTTTACCCATTTTGTGGCCATAATTAATTACAGCCAAACGGAAGGATCGATTGAAATGATGTTTTTTAATCAAAATGATATATGTTCACAATTTTTGTTCTTTATGGCAAGAGCTATAACTTTGCCTCACAGAGTAAATCAAAATTCCGAACAGTTTGCAAGATTAAAGCCAATCGTTGGGGGCACATAAAGTAGTAGTAGTAGTAGTAGCATAAACGTAGCAATTTGACCAAAAAAATGGAAATTTGAAGAGAAGGTTTTCGTTGGATGATTTTTGACAACTTTCGACGTGGATTATCTCAACAAGAATGTGTCGATGAACTCAGTTCTTTGTATGGCGATAAAGCGCCATCAAAAACCATAGTATATCTTTGGTATAGTGAATTCAATCGTGGTCGTAGTTCCGTCCCCGACGAATTCCTTAGAGGTCGTCCAAAATCGGTTGTTGTGCCACAAAACAGTGACATACTCGTATTGTGAGATAGAGGCATCATTGCACATTAGACGACCCACTTTTTAAAAACTCTATTTAATTTTAATTAATTTTTATTATTTAATTTAATTAAAGACTGCAAATTAACACACTGCACAAATAAGACAAATTTAAAATAAATTCAGTAAAGTGCGACTCTGACTCGCGCACGAAGGGTTCCGTACGAACACTAGATATGTAATTTAATACAAACTTCATCCTATATAATATATAGCTTTGGCATTTTTTTTTCGTTTTTGGGATCTTTTCGTTTTTTTTTTGTTTTGGCGTTTTTTCAGGTTTGGCGATTTTTTTAAGTTTTGGCTCTTTTTTTAGTTTTGACACTTTATTTTCTTGTTTTGACGATTTTTTTTCGGTTTTTGGCGACTTTTTTTTATTTTTGCCGATTTTTTTCATTTTTGTGATTTTTTTTATATAAAAAAATGTTTAGTTTTGGCGACATTTTCGCGTTTTGGCGATTTTTTTTTAGATTTTTGGCGTTTTTTTCATTTTGGCGATTTTTTCGAATTTGGCGATTTATTTTAGTGTTAGAATTTTTTTTAATTTTGGCGATTTTTTTCGTTTTGGCGATTTTTTTTTTAATTTTTGGCGATTTTTTTTGGTTTGGCGATTTTATAATATTCGGATTTTTTAGTTTTACCGTTTTTGAAAATTTTAAGTGTTTGCCTCTTACGGTTTCCAAGATATAGCAAATTGTCAAAATTACATAGTCAAAATTACATTAACTGATGGACCACCCTTAATTTAAATTTTAGTGTTAATTGTTGTAGTCTGTATAAAAATACACTAATTTTTCAAATTTCAAGTTTAAATATACAGTATTGTGCAGAACAAAAGCAACAAAATGCCTATTTGACTTGAATTTGTAATATTTTGGATATTTGATTATTTCAAGCAGCCCTTTTTACATATTTGTGTAGGCAATCATACTAGAAAACGAATTCGCATCTAAATTTTTCAATATTGATATTTCCTGAAAAATAAAACAACTTATATTCTCAAACCCGTGTATCGTGACTGTGCAGAACAAAAGCTACAAAATAGAGAATGTCAAAATTATCAATAAACTCTCTGATATAGCGCTATAATTCCGAAGTCCAACAGGCTTAATAGTACTTATTATTCCTTATAATGGGTGTTTTTTATTGAGGTATAGAACTTTAAGTTGGCATCACTTTTTTTAACTGGCGGCCATTTTGTCAGCTGTCAAGTGATTAATATTTAGTTTGGTTTGCCATTTCATCATGAACAGGTTGACAAAAGAACAACGCTTGCAAATCGTGCAAATTTATTTCGAAAATAATGGTTCAGTTCGCGAAGTTTACCGCAAGCTTCGTCCATTTTATGGTCGACATAATCGTCCATCAGAGCAATTAATTCGGTTAACCATGGATCGTTTTCGCACTACGTTTACTCTATGTGATAATACGCATCCGCAGAGACGTCGAACAGTGCGCACCGAAGAAACAATTGCCGCTGTAGAGCAAAGTGTTGAAGAGGACCCGAATGAATCGATTCGCCACCGTGCACAGCAATTGGAGCTTTGTCCATCAACTTTAGGAAGATTTTGCGCAAAGATCTTGGCTTGCGACCTTACAAGATCCAGCTTGTGCAAGAATTAAAGCCGCGAGACCATGCAATGCGTCGTGATTTTGGTGTATGGGCTGAAAATGAGATTGATCTCGATGCTGATTTTCATCGCAAAATTTTGTTCAGTGATGAGGCTCATTTTTGGTTGAATGGCTACGTCAACAAGCAAAATTGCCGCATTTGGAGTGAAGAGAATCCACATGAGACCCTTGAGACGCCATTACATCCACAAAAACTGACTGTTTGGTGTGCTCTATGGGCTGGTGGAGTCATTGGGCCATACTTCCGAAATAATGCTGGAGAGTCAGTTACCGTTAATGGAGACCGGTATAAAGCCATGATAACCGACTATTTTGTTCCCGAATTGGATGGCATGAATGTGGATGAGTTGTGGTTCCAACAAGACGGCGCTACATGCCCCACAGCGCACGTCACAATCGATTTATTGAAGGAAACATTCGATGAGCGCATAATTTCGCGGAATGGACCTGTCAATTGGCCACCAAGATCGTGTGATTTGACACCATTGGATTATTTTCTTTGGGGATATGTGAAGTCGCTCGTCTACGCCAACAAACCAGAAACGTTAGGGGACTTGGAAGCCAACATTCGTGGCGTTATTGCCAACATACGGCCCCATATGCTCGAAAAAGTGGTTGAAAATTGGACCTGTAGAATTGGCTTTATTCGAGCCAGCCGCGGCGGCCACATGCCCGAAATCATATTTAAACATTAATGGCATAAAATTATCCTTCCAATAAAGCCAAATTGATGGACATTAAAACGATTTTCTTGTGTTTTATTTCAATTCGAAGTTCTATACCTCTAAAAAAACACCCTTTATTAGATTTTAAAATTCCTTTCTAAATGTTGGTGCTGCTTGATCTAGCAAGAATGGGAAAGAGTAGATATTTCTGTACATCCGAATCTTTAAAAAGATAAGGGCCTAAAAACATATAAAAATTCGCCGTTAATCAATTAGAAGTGTAATAAAAATATATCCCTAGTTTTCCGATAGGTAGGTCGGCAGGATAATTACGTATTAAGCAGTTTTGTGTACGACCGCGAAAAACTTCCGTAGCTTATGATAGAAAATTGTATTTCACATAATCCAAAAAGGTCCATTACTGTTTCTAATGAGGTTATAATATCTGCAAATTTAAGTGAGCATTATGGTACAACTCGAAACCGGGTCATAGAGAGCAATTGAAAAAGTTGCAGATTAAGAAAATACCATAGTTGACCAAGAGATACTTCCAAAAAGAAAGATAGGTAAATTTTACATTTACTTGATACAATTTTATTGTTTTTATATGCTTAAAAGAAAGTTCAGTAGAACACATCCTAGTTGGATCATAATAAAATGGGAAACCGATTTATTTATTTAAGGATTCAAATTCTATGTAACAAATTGGTATATCATATCTTAAGTTCGGCTCTAGTCTAGCAAACAGTTTTCGCTACGAAATATCAAAATGGGTTTTAATCATAACAGCGGTTAGGTGATGGTGATGTTTTGTTTTCCGACGTTTAAAGTTAGACCATTCCAAAAATTTTGTAAAAAAAAAAATACTTGAAGTAAAGTTCATTAGGCATTTTGAGTGGAATATGACACTTCTACGGATGTTTCAATGCGGTAGTAGTCCGTAACATACTTGGAGGTTGGGCAAAAAATAGCAAGAAAATGAATTTAACTCCAATCCTTGCTTGACCAACACGCAGTTTTCTTCAACGCCATTGAAAACCTCTTTGCAAGATGGTGCAGGAGTGTTTTCGGAAAATGGTTCCAAAATTGCAACAAACACCTCGAGATTCCATTAACTCAGCCGAAATGTATTCCATAGTGCATAATAAATAATATTTGTGAATTAATTCAGCGTTGAAATACACGTGTTATGAAAAAACTAAAGATTATACGAAAAGTATTCATTTGTTGCTTTTGTTATGCACATCTCTATATCAAAGCCTGGACTATTTTATATAACTTTTGAAAACCCAGTATTTTTAACAAAGATTTTATTTAATGCGCTACATAGGCCACATAAATACAAATAAATTATGGTCACAGTTTTTGTCACATATGATGTATATTCGGAAATAATCGTCTGCATTTATTTTTTCAGAATTTGTTGCTTTTGTTTTGCACAGTACTGTACATATGTTCATACAATTGTATGTATATTACATGGGATTTTAACATTTTTCGTTGCTCGTTTTGGAACACCGGCCAAGGTTCTACATACTCTGTCCAAATTTCAGGTCCGTAGCTCTTACGGTTCCTGAGAAAATACCGTGTGACGGACAGACGGACAGCGTAGCGAAAACAATGTGGTTCCTTTTCACCTTAGGTGTACGGAACCCTAAAAAAAAGCAAATAATAACAATAATAATAGAATATTCCGCAATAAAATTTTCGCTGTATGAACGCGAATGTAAAAGAAAAAAACAAACTAGAATTCCACATGTTTTTCTTTCAAATATTCGCCCGTCCAAACTCGAACTAACAGCCTGTTTGTAGAACATGACAAAGCCGACTCACGACGAGCCAATTGATGGACGAATACGACTTGACTTTGTCGTGGTAACCTATTCTTGTGTTAAAAAAACAACTGAATGAAAAATTATTTTTGTATTTTATTATTATTTTGTTGTAAAAAAAATTATTTGTTCTTCAAGATTTCTATTGTTATTTGAAGAATAAAATGTGTTCATGAAAATATGTAAAATGTATGTATGTGGATATATGTGTATAGTCAGTATTTTGTATATTTTGGTGAACTTTTTTACAAGCAGAAATAAATTGGCAGTTGTAACGTTTTTTAATTAAAATCTTAAAACCAAAAAAAAAAAAAAAAAATGCTATCATGTTAGCGCTTATTATGGACGATTCGTGTTCTACAAACAGGCTGTAAGAACTCAAAAATTTGGTGTCCTCAAGTTTTTTCTATCTCCTTCAGTTTTGCTTTAATTCACTTCTATTAGTGCCCGTTAATAAAAATTTAAGCCCCATTATTTTCTAGTTTGCACTTTGTGATATCACTAATGCTCTCTAGGAAACGTCTGCTCAGCCATCTGAGCCTATGGCGCTGCAGCTTTGGGCAATGGCAGATACTATTCTCAATGGTTTCTGGTTCCTCTTCACCCTCTCACATTCTACAAAAATCAGTTTCCCAAATGAAGGTCCTTACTTTGACCGACCAGTGACCACCCAGCGCGCCTATCAAGACTCACATCACCTTCCTATTCATATCTAGTAGCAGCTTTGATCTTCCTCAGTCGAAGTTTTGGCCACATAGCCCTCGAGACTACAATCCTCCCTACTTCACCACGGACGTTTGGTCCTGCCCACCACCCAATTACGGAGTTCCATTTAGTAATGACCCAGCGAAAATTTACCCGATCTGTCACACATTACCTTATCTAATTCAACACTGCTGTGGCCAGTGACCGAACATAGTCTGTATTTGTCCACAAGCAAGTAAAGGGTTCTCCTACAGTCACTAACTAGTTTTGATATAACGTTGTGTCCCTTCAAAGTTTTTAGCGTCGCCTGAGAAGGTTACATCCTTGCACCGTGATTTATGCGCCTCAAATATATTGCCCATTTTGCCTTTTGAATGTCACTATGTCGTCCATTGTCCTACCTAATTGTGGTTCCGACAAATAGTTAAAATTAACCTTCGTCGTTGCCTCTTCTCTCACTTTCCTACACTTCCTTACTTCCTTACAGTTTATCTATACTGACACATAGCTTTTGTTTAATAGTTGGTAGTGTTGTCAATTATTCGTGTTTTATATTTGTTTGAATTAAATCCAATGACATTTTTCTTTTTCAAACAGACGATCAACTCGGAGACCCAGTTGGGTCCATTTTGATTTCCTTCTATTGCCGGTTAAAAGTAATATTTACTCCCCATTTTTACCCAGATGTGCCTATTATCAGTCATTGAGCCACTAAATTCCCATGATGAAGCTCCTGATATCCTCCAATTTACATTTCCCGATATCACTAATGTTCTCATGGAAACGTCTGTTCAATGGTTTCTGGTTCCTCTTCATCCCCGCACATCCTACAGAAATCTGGAGTGCCTGTTTCCCAAATGCTGGTCCTTGCTCTGACCGAGAAGTGACCATTCAACATACACGATTAATTATATTTTAACTACAGACAAAGCGTTTGAATTGTAAAACGTGTGCATGTGAGTCTGTCCGTGTGTGGAAACATAACCCTCTATTCATCCTAGAACCATATGTCTCTATGTCAATACTCTTTCTCCAGCGACAATTGCACTAGTTAAAATGTCGACAACTTTCCTTTTATGCGTGAGTAGAGATACGTTAGAGACTACAGTTCCAGTGGATTTCTGATGATATTGTCAATGAACGCGTCAATAGTATGTTGTTCTTTTTTATTATGTTGTGCAATAATATTAAAAAAATATATGTAGACGAGGGTCACTAAAATCTACGAGTGAATCTTTGGTTGAAATATCTCCATATGGTCGTAAAAGAAATAGTGCTAAAGTCTACTGGTAGATTTTGAATGACAACCCTATGCTATGTGTCAATAGTATTTACATTGGCTGGGGTACACCTAGTCAGTAGCACTATTGACAATGTCACTAGAAAATCACTATAATTTTACTATTGACAACGAGAGAGGATTTATCGATATTGTAGACTAGAGCCCCTATAATTTACTAGTGAATCATTGGCTCCAATGTCTACATGTCATTGAAAGCTCTCAATTCTTTTCTGCATCATCTCCTGTATTTTTAATTTACACCTACGATTATTATTATTATTATTAAATATAATCATCTGCAATGAAATCCTTCTTGTGTGTTGCCTATTCAAATCATTATCGTTTGTAAGGTAAAAATCGCCCCTTAATTAATAAATAATCAAATAAAACATTTATTTCCTTAACAATTTGCTCTTACTATTCTCTAAATATGTAGTTGATTTTCACTTGGAATTTTCGTTGTAAAATAAATTTTCATATGAAAAGTGTTTGACACTTATTAGGTGTGTTCCTTTGCTCTACATTGGGATCCCGCGGGATCCCAATTTGCACGAAAAGCGTTCCCGTACTCGAAAATTGGGTAAATGGGAGAGGTTTTGTGAGAGTAATGTTCTTGCACGAAACAGACCGTACTTTGTCTTCGTGCTAGTTTGGGCAAACACAAAATCAAGCAGCTGTTTAAAAAATAAACAATTACAAAGGAAAATTACATTTGCCTAAACACTAAAAAATAGAAAAATGTATGAAAAAATTTTTAAAAACTAGTAAACAAAGTTTTATAAGTTTTTATATGAAATTAAGATAAAAAACCTATATAAGTATGCTGAATCATATAAGTAAATACGTGCGTGTAGTTGTGTGTATACGTATGTACATATATGCATACATGCCTTGACGTTTATTTTCGTGTTAAAATGTTGGTTTTTCGCGTTCCCGTACATTTGTGCATTTTTGTATATTATTAAGCGAAAATATAGTTTCCTCTCATTTTACCGAACTTTACCCAAAAAGTGAAGCAACAAACCTATTTTCACTGCTACACAAAACAAGAATCGCAGGACTGTGTAATTGTGATTTTTTTTTTTTTTTTGATAATATATACTACGTTTATACGCGCACTATTTGCAAATAAAAATATTCGCAAATAAATTAACTCACTGTTTATACGGCATAGCAGAAGTACACAAACTTGGTAGCACTTCTATAGAAAACTACCTTATGTTGACAAATAACTAGTGTAAATGTACAAAATATCAAATAATTCTGCCTTATCGTGGTTGGCGTATTTCAAATACGACTACGACTGTTTGGTAATAGATTAAAGAAGACTTCAACAGTTTTTCTTTAATCTATTACCAAACAGTCGTAGTCGTATTTGAAATACGCCAACCACGATAAGGCAGATTATTTGTTTTAATTGTCATTGTTTGAATCTATTAATGTTTTTTGTGCGATATGAATCCGTTTATTGTTTTTTGTTATCAAACATTTGTAAGCGTGGCAACCTCAAGGATTTTATTTGAAAATAGTGCGTTAAAGGTGAATAGTTTTCTGAATTAGTAAGTCGCAATAAAAATAATAATATGGCAACAATTTACAGTTTTATTTGCAAATAAGCCCTGCGTATAAACGTACTAATAGCAAACTGTCTTCAATCAGGAATGCCAACCATTAGTAAAGACAAAAAATAGGGTCAACGGTAAATTACTATAATAAAAATTAAGACTTTGCAAAAGTAAGTTGGTTGTGTGGATTAAGGTGCCTTTACATGGTAATACAAAGTATTACGACTTTGTAGAATCAAAATATTATGAAATTCTCTCCGTGTTAAAAAAAAAGAGAACAAGAGTCTGTTGTAGGTATTTTTCATGTTTACACTGATACTATAAGTAAAATGCAAGCAAAGACACTAAACTTTTGAGCTAAAAATAAAAATTGGATAATTGCAAAAAAAAAATGTGTACTAATATAACTAAATCTTGGAGAAAACATTTTATTACTGCAATATAATTTTACTACAAAATATAATTTTTTTTATAGGTTTGTTTATTGTTTGTTTGGTTTTGTGGTACGGGCTAACTAGCTGATGGTTGAAGTTGTACAATGATTACAAAAACAACATGAACATTTCCTGAGTTGATTTTGGTTGTTTTTGTAAAAGTGTTAAACCCTTCAATAAATACCATCAGTGCTGGCAACGTTTACTTTGAAATACACCTCTGGTGTGATGAGAATACATAAGTTTCTAAAATGGTTTAGAAAATGAACATTTACCGGCCGCTTGTCAGATTTCTTATCCGTATTCTCTCCTACTCGATACATTTTGCTTTTACATGATAAGATTTTGTATAACCTACAGCATCTTTTGACATGTCGTAATACTTTGTTTTACCATGTAAAGACAGCTTTAGAGTGGTTTGAATGTTTTTTTTTTAAGAGAAGTAACACTCAGGCAATGAATGCATACTACTATTACTACCCACGCAGAAAAATACAATCGGGATAAAGTTGGCAAAGTTTTTTTATAAGTGTAATATATTCCCAATACTTCAAACAATTGCTTCAAAAGCTAATGATAAAGAATTCATTCTCTTATATTTCGCAGGAAAATGTATCAGGGCTTCAACAAAATCTACTAATGGTATCTAAAAATGTAGCTTTTGAATTTCAAAGGAAAATCATCATAATTTATTGAATTTAACAAACTGGAAAACTACACAATTCCGTTTTTCTTGTTATATGTGGGTGCAATTACTTTAAAAAATCATGTTAAAATCTATTACATTTGTTGAACTTATGCCTCGATTTTACGGACCTAATTCGCAAACTATATATGCATAATCTATTCCATATACCAGATGATGTAGTTAACATTGGAACTCCTTTATTACAATTTTCAGCTTTTGACTTTAAAAATAGTTTGGGGTATTTAAAGTCAATTGGTCATGTTAAATCAACTACAAATCCAATAGCGCAAATTCAAAGGAATTTGCACATTTTCCAATATAACAGTTTCTTAAATAATATGCCATTAGTATTTCCTCTTGTTGAAAATAGAAAATATTTACTGGGAAAAATTTATAGACACAGTTGAATCGAAAACACTATTTTCTTTTGTCAACATTTATGGCTATAATATTACAACCGTTCCTCCTGATAATAGTTCCGTTTGTTTACTTTTCCAGTAAAATCCAGTAGTTGAATAAATTTTGTGTTTGAAAATTTTACTCTCAAGAATGTCCCTTGCACAAAAAAGTACGCGAACGGAAAAATTGCAAAAATTTGCAGATTAATCAAAACAGCTGATAATATTGTTGTATGTTTTTGTTGTTTTTGAAACCCATCAAATATATATTTTTGGTAATTGATGTATACATTTTTATCTATATAATTAATAGGCGAACATGTTTTTTGTAATCCCTTTTACGCTGGTACCACTACACCGATTTTAAAAAGATTTATATGGTTTTAAAGGATTTTCTGTACAGATGTGCAGAATCTATATTGTATTGAAATCGGTTTAGTATTTTGGGAGCTATAAGCGTTTAAAGTTGCTACTACTACATGCACACATGTTACACACGCATTTATTAGCTTACAAGCCCAGTTGGCCACGTCTTTAAGACATCTTTGACGACGGGTACAAGACAATGGTAAGTCGTAGAAGACATATTAAAGACAACTCCATACAAATCGTTGACGAAATTTTCATACAAATGGCGGCGAGGTCACACAAGACCAGATGAGCGACATTGTCGCTCAGATTGTCCTCAACAAGACTTTATTGAATACAAAACGTGTGACAATGTCGCTCAGATTGTCATCAACAAAGCTTTATTGAAGACATAACGAGGGACATTGTCGCTCATATTGTCGTCAACAATGCTTTATTGAAGACACAACGAGGGACATTGTCGCTCAGATTGTCCTCGACAAGGCTTTATTGAAGACAAAACGTATGACACTGTCGCTCAGATGGTCCCCAACAAAGTTTTATTGAAGAGAAAACGTGTGACATTGTCGTTCAGATAGTCATGAACGCCGATTTCTTTTAAATTGTCGATTAGAAAACTTAATCTACAGACGACATGTCGTACATGAATCGTCGAAGACAACGTCGTCTAGGACGATTTGGACAACTGGGAGTAAAAAGAAACAAAACATGAGTGTATGTGTGTTTGTAGTATTTCTCTTGATCTAACAATTTTTTATTCTCTTATTTGTTGTATGAAAGCCATAATACTTAAAGGAAGAGAATTGAATAAAGTGAATTAGCTTGGTTGAAGCACGGTTGCCAGAAATGCAGATTTATCTGGATTTTGCAGATTTTTACCCTCCAAAAAGACGAAATGCAGATTTGAAGATTTTTGGCCTAAAAACGCAGATTTTTCAACATCAATTATAGTGCTTTTTTTAATTTTTTCAAATACTGCTACTACTTATTGTTTCTTTTATGTGTGAACGAATCATAGTTTTTGAACTTAGAATACATTATTAAAGAAAAAGAAGAAGTAAATTTGGGAAGCTTCTGGAAACGAATATCTGATATAAAACGAGCTTATTCTGATTACGATTTTGCAGTCCTATGTTTATTCGACATTTGCAAATGTCGAAGGATTTTTCAGTCAAGTGAACTTGAATAAAGCAAATCTTCGAAGTCCATTGGATATTTATGCAACAAATGAAATGACTTTGTATAATTTTTTATATATCCGATATCTTTTCTCATTAATTTTATATTATTTGCACATAACTATGAAGAAGAAAAAAAGACGGGTTTTCCACACGCAAATTTTACTTTGCAAAGTCTTGAGTTTTTAGAAGAGAAGAGAAAAGAGATTTTATTCTATATTATTCTTTTTTCAATAAACTCGAGACTTTGCAAAGTAAACTGTGCGTGTGAAAAAGCCGCCAAAGTCATCATTAGGCCAACAAATGTGGCAGCTAGTTGTAAAAAGGTAATGACAAAATAATATTGGATTCAAAATCGAATATGTTAGCTTGTAAAGATTTTTGCTTAAAGCTTTTTAGCTTATTCTGCAGCATTCAAACAAGTAGTTTTGGTTTACAAAAGGTTTACAAAACGAACTTTGTATGGAAATTTGTTTGTTAATCGTTTTGTAAACCAAATAAATATAAATATATGAAGTTTTTTTATCTTATTTCTTAAGCAGAAACGAAACGCACATTCTTCATACATTAAAGGCTTATATTCATAAAAAAAATTAAATGCGTTTGAAAGTTATTTTAAGAAAATTCTATTTTTTTAATTTCATTTCTAAAAAATTTAAATAAAATACATTTTAAGCCGAGCTTAAGTTTTATGAACATGGGCTATGTAAATTTTTTGAATAAAATATAAAAAATTATGATACCTTAAACGATCTTTTTCTCTTATTTCCTGAAAGCCCAATATTAGATTACTCTATAGTATCAAGAAAATATAAAAAAGTTGTTTTAAAAATTGCTTTGAAGATTTTTTGAAGATTTTGAAAATAGAATGCAGATTTTGAAGATTTTTTTCAGGAAAAATTGTTAAATTTTGCAGATTTTGTCCTTAGAAGTTCTGGCAACACTGGGTTGAAGGGATTTTGTTTCTGTTTTTTTAATTTCATGTATTATTTAATTATGTTGGCATATGTATGGAAGTTTGTGTGTGGCTGTGTTTTAATAAATTTTTTATGACGTTTAGATAGGTACATTTTCTTTGAATATTAAATTATTTACATTTTGATTCTAGAATACGGACGAGTGTGTCGTCCGTTTGGTATATCTAGTAATTATAAATTTGTAGCGATATATACATACATATTTCTAAAATAGAAGTAGAGTGAAAGCTTAAGCTTGTATTTGGTTTTTAGTTTTATTTTTTCTGGGTAAATGGCATAGGAAAATACATCAATATTTGATTTCTGATACTCGGTACCCTGAATAGTATGCAGAAATAAGTATTCAAATATACATAAACATTACATCTCTAAAAAACTAAAGTAAATAACACAATTAAATTAAATTTGAAAACTGATATATTTAACGATATTATTATTCTTTAATTTGTTTCATCTTGAACATAAAAATTTTTACATTTGTTTTGTTAAACTTTTAGTTCAACTTTTCTTCTTTTAAATGTTTTTATTAAAAAAAATTATACTTTGCATTTGCTTACTTTTGTTTATTTTATTGAATCATATGTTTTTCTCGTCTACTGGATTTTACTGGCAAACATTTGTCCAGTAAAAATTTGCAGACTCTCAGTCAACAACTGTCAATTTACTCTCTCAATTAGCACTCTCTTTTGCAATTTTTGTGTGTAAACGAACGCATTTCAGTAAAATCCAGTACAAATTTGCACAAAATGGCACAAATTTTGGCGTAAACAAACGGACCTAATATCTGTTTACTAATTAACCCTTTGACACGGGAATTAATTCTGGCTATTGAAAAACTTTATATATGGTTTTTATTGGTTAAAGAGGCTTCAAAAAACACGTGTAAAAAATTTTGAGGAAAAATTTTTATTGCAAAGTGGGTTTTGAGGATGTTTATTTTAATGTAAAATCCGCTTTTATACGTACAATTTTTCACTTTTTTTTTATTTTTTTTGTTGGTTTTTATTTTTTTTTGTATATTTACATTTAATTTAGTATATGTGCATTGAAAAATTCATTCAAAAAAAGAAGCGAACAAATTTATTGTAAGATGACATATACATAAAAAAATAGGATAGCAATATATTTTTATGAGTACAAGACACAAAATGTCCAAAACTGAGCTAACGTTATTTTAAAATTTTACCGCCTCTTAAGAATTTAAACAACAACAAAACAAAGAACCTATAACTAAATTAATTGCATATATGCTAAAAATCAAATCAGTGACGGGTTGATAAAGTCAACGTTCATTATAATGTACACAACGCGTCAAAGGGTTAAGTAATGGAAATGTCTGGTTATATCAGAAATAGAGCTAAGCATGTATGTATAATCATGTATAATCAAAAACTGGAATGAATTTAGTATAAGTGGCAAAATTGAACATGGTCTTAACGTGTTTTGCCATACAATTTTACATTAAAGATCATGCTAAGATATAATCGAGTGCTAAAACTACATTATGGGGCGATTTTTAATGTAAAATTGTATAGAGGAACTCATCAATTTTGTCACTTATGCTAACTTCATGTCAGTTTTTGATTATACATAAGGCCGTAAATGTATTCTTACCAATAAATAAAAACGAAAATAAAAATAAAAATTTATTAAAAAGCATTGGCTAATAATTTTTCAGATTGTAACCCGTAACGTTGGCAAACCGTTTGGGTTTCTTGAGTAAAAGTGCTTTCCCAGTGCTACAATTTTTGTACGGTTGGCAATTTCTGCCTGGGTAGGTGTTACCTAGTAGTGATAGGGAAGACAGGTGCAAAGAAAGAGATAGAGGAAAGCTTTATTCTTTTACTATTCTGTTTAGCAAATTTTTTAATAATGCAGTATTGCGTATTCTGTTTTTAGCAAATTTTTTAATAATGCAGTGTTGCAGCGCCTCTGATGTTAAATGAGGCGTATTAAATATTTTTGAAGCTGTGGTTAGTAGCCATTTTATTGGCTATTGTACTTCGCCGATGATTCTACTACACAAGGAAGGAGGGCGCTCTGATGTTACATTAGGATTAGAATCTACTGAAGTCTTTATAGTTTAGTGCCTTATGAATGCATTACTAGAACTTTTCCCACAACAATTGATACAAAGGACACTAATGGACATCAGAAAAATGCGTGGTGTTGTTATTTAATGACTGTTGGATACCGGGCTCGAACCCATTACCTTCGGTTTTGTAGTCAACGTGCTAACTACTTCAGCCAACGCCACCCTAGTAATATGGGTCGTGCAAAGCATTTTATTATTGGAAGATCCCAGAATTTCGCATTTAACGCATTATGAGGCAAAACTAATAATTTATTGAGAGGTTGACCGTGGAAAACTTGTGGTAAAGTTGGTAATTGCGTTAAGTTATTATAAACCCGTGACCCATTCAAGTCTGCTGCAGCAATTAGAACTGAGATAGAACTTGAGATTTGCACCAGGGCTGTTAGACGCCGATTTGTGGAAAAGAATTTATTCGGTGGGTCTTCCAGAAAAGTCCCAACGCTAACGAAGAAACATCGACAAAATCGAGTAAAATTTGCAAAACAGTTCAAATTGGGGCGGCCCCATTTTCGTCAAAAAGTATCGGAACGTGTTGTGGTCGGACTAATCGAAAGTCAATTTGATTGGTAATGATGAAGAAACGTGTGTTTGACGTCCAAAAAAATAAAGAATTATTTTACCGGTATACAACCAAAACATTTAAACATGGTGGAGGCAATTAAACCAGGAATAAAAATTTATACTACCAGATCCTAACTGAAGTAATGCTGCCCTTTGCCGACTAAGAAACACCCGTCAAATGGAGTTTTCAGCAAGACAACGACCCTAAACATACGTCGTTGCTTGTAAGAAAATGGTTTTTGGACAACATGTAATGGCATGGCCTGCGCAATCACTGGATTTAAATCCAATCGAAAACTTGTGGAAAATAGTAAAGGAACAAATTCGACCAATAAAATGCCGAAATAAAGAGGAATTGTGGGGAATTTTCAAAGTGCGTGGTACTCAATACCAAAGAAGACCTGTCAAGATTTAGTGGACTCAATGCCAAATGTTAGGCACGTGCAAACTTTTAATATTTAATTTTGGATTATTTTTAAATTTTGTGTGACCCTATTCTTTTTTCCCTTTCAAGTCGAAGAACCTAATGACTTTTCCTGCTTTCTATTTCAATCAATAAACTATTTGTATTTTTTATATAGTAAATAAATAACATATGATATATCAATAAAAATAAACCAATAAAAAATAAAAGACAAATGCTAAAAACTGGAAGATGTTATTTCGTTTTATTCAAAGTAATTATAACTGACCTTATTTTTTTGTCCTTAACCGTATATATAAATTAATGTTTGTCTTTATGTCCTTTTTTTAAAACTAGGACCAGCAGGGCGATAGTGGGGAACATAGATAGATCTGCATCTGCACATTTTCAAAACTATGACCAGAAGGGGAATACTGAGGGGGGGGGGATTTCTGCGCTCTCGAAACGTTCAAACCGATTTTAATGAAAAGTAGAACATAGATAGATCTGCGTATAAAAACTTACATAGGATATGTACAATAGTACCAGGAAGGCGACAAGGGGGAATTTCTGCCTCCGAAACAATCAAACCGGTTTTATTGAAATTTAGAACGTAGATATTTTCCACGTCTAAAAAGTAAAAAAAAAAATACCATAGACATTTTCTAAACTAGGACCATTAGGAGGTAAGGAGACCATTTTCTGAGTCTCAACTCGATTTTGACGAAATCAAAAATATAGATACCCCTTTGTTTAGAAGGAGATATATAATAGGTCCGTTTGTTTACTTTTCCAGTCAAATCCAGTAGTTGAGTAAATTTTGGGTAATTTGAAAATTTTACTCTCAAGAATGTCTCTTGCACAAAAAAGTACGCGAACGGAAAAATTGCAAAAATTTGCAGATTATTCAAAACAGCTGATAATATTGTTGTATGTTTTTGTTGTTTTTGAAACCCATCAAATACATATTTTTGGTAATTGATACATACATTTTTATAATTATAAATTTGAAGCGATATATACATACATATTTCTAAAATAGAAGTTGTGTGAAAGCTTTAGCTTGTATTTGGTTTTTAGTTTTATTTTTTTTTTCTGGGTAAATGGCATAGGAAAATACATCAATATTTGATTTCTGATACTCGGTACCCTGCAGAAAGTGCGAATAGTGAAATTGTGTTGATTTAGTTACTAGTGACGTTGTCGGTAGTACTACTGACCAGGTATACCCCAGCCAATGTAATCATCTATTGACATTTAACATTGTCTTGTCATTGAAAATCCACCACTAGACTGTAGCACTACTGACTAAGTAGTTCTTTTGGGACCACATGAAGACATTGGCACCAAAGATTCACTAGTAAATTTTAAGGGCTCTAGTCTACAATATCGATATAATTATCAATAGTAAAATTATAGTGATTTTCTAGTGACATAGTCAATAGTGCTACTGATTAGGTGTACCCCAGCCAATGTAATCGCCTATTGACACATAACATAGGGTTGTCATTGAAAATTTACCAGTAGATTTTAGCACTATTGAGAAGGTAGTTCTTTTACGACCATATGGAGATATTTGAACCGAAGATTCACTCGTAGATTTTAGTGACCCTCGTCTACATATATTTATTTAATATTATTGCACAACATAATAAAAACGAAAAAAACTATTGACGCGTTCACTGAAAATATCAACAGAAATACACTAGAACTGTTGTCTCTAACGTATCTCTACTCGCACATAAAAGGAAAGCTGTCGACATTTTAGCTAGTGCAAGTGTCGCTGGAGAAAGAGTATTGACATAGAGACATATGGTTCTAGGCTGACTAGAGGGTACCCTGAATAGTATGCAGAAATAAGTATTCACACATACATAAACCTTACATCTCTAAAAAACTAAAGTAAATAACACAATTAAATTAAATTTGAAAACTGATATATTTAGCGATATTATTATTCTTTAATTTGTTTCATCTTGAACATAAAAATTTTTAAATTTGTTTTGTTAAACTTTTATTTCAACTTTTCTTTTAACATCCCTTTTCACAATGTATGATTAAGAGTTAACGTGAACTTTAACTGACAGTTCTTCATACAAAACTTGTCGTTAAAGTCCCTGTTAGCTTTTAATTGTACATTTTGAAAAGGGCCGTAAATGTTTTTATTAAAAAAATTATACTTTGTATTTGCTTACTTTTGTCTATTTTATTGAATTATATGTTTTTCTCGTCTACTGGATTTTACTGGCAAAAATTTGTCCAGTAAAAATTTGCAGACTCTCAGTCAACAATTTTCAATTTACTCTCTCAATTGGCACTCTCTTTTGCAATTTTTGTGTGTAAACGAACGCATTTCAGTAAAATCCAGTACAAATTTGCACAAAATTGCAAAAATTTTGGGGTAAACAAACGGACCTAATATAAATGTAATATGTATATATATATATGAAAAAATCAAGGTGATATTAATTAAATCTTCTACTTTCATTGTTTTGCAGATTGCTCTTCGACAAAAATCCCGCGGTAAAAAATATATAGTTTCGGAAGATGAGCTCGAAACAAAAACTCCATCTAAAAGTTGCAAAAATAAATGCTCGGATGAACAAAAGCCAACCGAAGAACAGGGTTTTTCGTCCGACAGCAGTAGTAATGATTTGCTGGAAAAATGTCCAATTTGTTTGTTGACATTTCGGCAGCAAGCAATTGGTACGCCATCTACATGTAAGCATATATTTTGTGCGAATTGCATTGAGGCATGGTCAAGAAATGTTCAAACATGTCCAATTGATCGTACCGAATTTCAGCGCATAATCGTGCGCGAATCATATGAAAATCGAACTATTGTGCGTGAGATAAATGTTGATCCAAATGCTAAAAAAGAATTGGTTTTAGAAGAAGATCTCGCTGAAGAAGGAGATGTAACAAATTGTGAGATATGCAACAGGCCAGATCGAGAAGATGTTATGTTGTTGTGTGATCATTGCAATAACGGTTATCATATGGATTGTTTGTCACCACCATTATCTGAAATACCAGAAGGTTCATGGTATTGCGACAATTGTGTAGATTCAGAAGATGAGGATGTTGAAGAAGATTTGAATATGCTTTATGAAGATATTCGAGATATGGGCATACCTGAAAGCAGGCTACGCGTTCGCGAAGTTCAGCAACCTAGAATATTAAGAACACGCCAAAATGAGCGTATCCGGGCGGCAATTATCAGACGTACAACTGCAGCATCCACAAATTCCTTTTCGGTACAGCGAGAACTTTCTCTTACAACTACAACTACAACTACAACAACACGCCGTACCACAGCAAACAGAAAACGAAATAGAAGTGGTGTGACTAGACGCAAGAAATACAAACGTAGAAGTCGTCGTGCACGGCAACGCACTTATGTGGTTGAATATGATTTAAACAATTTCGACGAAAAGTTTGCTATAAAAACCACTAAAAAGGTAATAAAAAGACGCAAGGCAAGAAAGTCATCTAGAAGAGGAAAAAAGAACTCAGATGGAGTTCGTATGACTGCAAGCAAACGCTTAGCTGAGCAAATGGGTGTTAAGCGTGACCCAACATATACTTCACATCTTTCTGGATCTGCTGGTGGTTTGTCGTTGTTCGGAGGAGCCAATGATTTAGAATACTTTTCAGATACTGATAATGATGGCAATATTGAAAGCGAAATTCACATTGATACGGGCCATGGTACAGCAGTGCAAACATCAGTGCGTGTATCTAATTATAGCTCTCAAAGATCCCGCAAAGCTCTACTTTTAGGACGCCTGCAACCAAATGGCGCAATTCAAGAACCGTCATTGGATCAAAATAGCTCAAATTTCGATGTACTCTCAAGTATCATGAATATGCAAGATCGTTGGCATAGCGCTACACGTAATTTGGAAAGTGTTCGTATAAACTCAGATGGCACTTTAAATTTACCAAATTCAAGTTCGACATCCCCACAAAGTAATGCATCTACACAAATAAATTCTACAAAGGAGAATAATTCTACCGGAAAACAGTCAGCGAATGGTCCCAGCTCAAGTGATATCAATCAAGCTCCAATGTATTCCCGTGGCGGCGGAAATGCAAATTTCAATAGAGGCGGTAATTACAACAATCGCTCCAATACTCAAAATAACAATCGTGGTGGGGGAGGCGGAAGCCAATATCGCCATTCTACCGGTGGTTCTGGCAGTTCGGGATCATTTGGAGGTAGTAATGCTGGCAGTAGTGGAGGAATTAATTTCAGTATGGTTGGGCGTGGCAATTTTAACTTTAGTAACAATCCCAATTATAATGCACCTCAAAGTCAGCAAAATAATGCATCTCCATTCCAACAAAGAAATTTTAATCAGCAAAATCAGAAACAAAATCAAAATAATCATCATAATAGCAGCAACAATAGTAATCATCAGCGCCATTCTCTACCATTCCTAAGTAACCGCAATGATAACGCCCAACTACAGCAACAACAGCAACAGCAAAATCAAATTAATCCTTATGGAAGCGGAATGTCACAAACATGTTTGCCACCACCACCACCACATTTACTTCTAATGCAACAAACGCAGCAAAATCTTCAAACACAATTAAATGAAAACTCGTTATTTGCTGGTCTACCACCACCAATGAGTATGCCACCACCTCATTTAAATGTGTCTACTCCAGTTCGTATGAGTGTACCGCCACCACCTACTCCACCAGCAGTCGTAATACCACCACCCGTGAGTAATGCGATTTTTCAACTTAATTCCGATTATGGGAATAACGACGACGACTCCAATTGTCCAAATTTTGCAATATATTCACATGAATCCCTGCAAGTTGCAAATTCATCGGAAATATATCCAGCTAATACATCCGAAGGATCTTCAAGCGTTGTAAATGTGGCCAAGGTATGATGTGTATTATATTACTTTTATTATTAATCAGTTTTTTTTTAATGGAGCAGTATATTTATTCATATTTTACTGAAAATGAAAATTCTCTTTAACATCGTTATGTATTCCATTTGTTGTCTTCTAACAACATACATGTGAGCCACCTAATAAGGTGTTGAAATTATCGAAATGAACTTGTGGGTTATTTCCAAAACGTTTATGTTATTGTTGCAAAAACATTTGGTAACGTTAAAATAAAAATTAATACAATACTTTACTGCTATCGAATGTCTACAGATAAAAATTCTAAAAATTTAAAATTTGTTGGTTATTTCATTTCAGTTAATTTAACAATAAAAGTCTTTAGTTTGTAATAATGGTTAACAAATGAGGTAATGACAAACATAATGAATAACAATTAATTAAATACCAATTTAAATTATTTATTTTTCCCTTTCTTCAACAACGAAATTAATGGTGCTACCTACACATTTCTCAAAGTTAGATAATTTTTCGAGATATCTTAATTTTAAAAGAATCGAAGATGTGATTCAAGCTTAGGTTCACTATACAGGTTGCTGAAAAGAGAAATTAAGTTTTGAGATCACTTGGTCCAAATAAAAGGACGCTTTGTGTTATCTGAGAGTAAGACAGGAACAGTGCAAGAAGCTTAACTCACTTTTATTTTAGGTTTTACAACTCTTCTGTTGTGACTTTAGTTAATTTGTATTATCATCGTTGCCGGGTTGCTGGCGCTAAGTAAGTGGATTATTTTGAGCTATTTAGCCATTTTATTAGTTATTTTAATTCGCCGACGAACAGAGGAGTAATTGATCCAAAAAGATGGCCATTACTTTTTTTTAGTTTATATTGCTTGTTAAAAGCTTTTGAGTGTCCTTATATCAATGAAACTTTGCAGAAATATGTATTATAGTCCTAGGCTATTAAACCTTAAAAAAGAAAAATCGGACAAAGGGGAAAAAGTTCTCCTCAGAGGAACTAATCCTACCTATGAATAATGTAATTTTTTTCTTAACTTTTTCCTATTACTTTTGCTTAGCAAATGTAATTTTTAACGTCCGCGAAATTTCAAAACCCTAAACTTGAATCCAGGATACCGTAAGATGCCATTTTTGTCCCCGCTTCCTTTTATGGGCGGTGACAAAAATATGCCCCCTTATTCCAGTTGTCGACATCGACGTCACGTCAATACAATACCAAAAAATTGGGGCCTGTATACTCACTTTCGAGAACAATTTCGGTATTATGCTCTACATCATAAAAATTTAACTTTTGAGCTTACATGGGCAAGGGGAAGTATCCCTTTTTTAAAAGCAAAATATTTTATAACTTACAAAAAAGGTTTCTTACCCATATTTACCTATGCAAGATGATCAAAAACAGAAAGGAGACATTTTAAAAAAATCACCTAAAAAATGGCGCAAATTTGTACAAACTTTTTTTCCTGCGTCTAAAATTAAAGATTCTTCACTTTTTAAAATTTTTTCCTTTATTTTTGTTTGCAAAAAAGTGTATATCGTTGGTCTCAAGTAGAAAGGCCCTAACTCAAATAACTGTAACTTTACAGGAGAAGGCAAAACAAACTGTTTTGTAGAACTGCTTGTAAAAGCGTTATTTTTTACACTATTGCAATAAATTTTTGGGTGTATTTGTGTGATATGTATTGGAATCACTGAAAAAGTCAATTCCGTAAAAATTCGAGTTAGGGCCTTTCTACTTGTGACCATCGATATATGTATATATTTTTGTTAATTTTTAAACGATTTGTTTCAACATTAATATTCAAGAAAATTTAAAAATTTAAAAATTTTTAAAAGAATAACAAAAATTAAAAATTTTAAAAGAATAACAAAAATTAAAAATTTAAAAAACCCCGACTTTTTTTTCAGAATAGATGTCATATCTTCTAAACGGCTGGACCGATTTTCTTCAAACATATCTAAGAACCCTCTCGATCAAGTCATCTTTCAAACAGAAAAAACTAAATGAAAATCGTCCAGCCGTTTGGCCTGTACGTGGACACGGACAGACACACACTACAAACTTATAACACCCCTTTTTAGTCGGGGGTTAAAAATAAAATAGAAAATATAATTTTATTTTTCAGTTCAATAAACAACAAAACTAAAATTATTGCATGAAAAATAAGTGAGATCAGTGGAAGAAATTTTCCGTCATGCAACTATTTTTTTTATGAAAAGCAACATATTTACAATTTTTTGCCTTTAGTGGTGTACCGTTTACTATCGATAGTGTGTAAAAAATATCGATTGTTTTGAAGTATTAATCGATTGCAGAATTAAAACATCGATAGTCACAAAATAAATTAACTATCGATAGTGCTATCGATAGTTTTCCACCCCTAATACTGCCATATTCATAAAAAATATTTCAGATTTATTAAGCGCTTATTTGAAATATTTCTATGGGAAATTTGTCAACTAAACATGTAATAAACCCAAAATATTTTTTTATGAATTAGACCGATAGAATATAATGACTACAGTGTTGCCAATGACGAATTCCACATGGTTGAAGAAAATTTCTCTAATTTTTTAAACAAAAAATACAGTAATTCGTATACCTAATTTATCTATTATTACCTAATTATACCTAATTATTCTATTATCGAAACAAAAAATTTTGGATACTCCAGCACATATCGAATATTTTTTTTTGCTAGTGCATTCATTCTTATACTTGCGTACTCATACATATATGTATGTGTTACCAAATATGTGTGTATATAAAAGAAATAGTTTTGTATAAATTCAACAAATACCTAATTTACATTATGCATTTTTTCATGAAATCTATTGCGCGAGACTTTTTCTATTTGCTAATTGCAGCATCATAGGAGATGGTGATATATAAAAATTGACGTACCATGAATCTCTGACGCATTTTTGACAACTTTTTTGATCTGATTTGCTTCTCCAGGCTTCCTTTTGATAAATGAACAAATTTTCATACAACCAAATTCATGAAAAAAAAGCGTAAGTTAGTCTGGTTTTAGACTCGGCAGTTGTTACTTTGTATCAGAGAGTTGAGAAAGTAATATATGCCTTTTGCATACCTATCGTTTTCTTTCTCATTATAAATCAAAAGTTTAACAAGAAAAACTGATGAGTCTAAAACATGACTAAGTCCATGTCGAACAAATATAATGAATACAAAAAATGGATAATCTAAAATATGAAACTATTTTTTTACACCTGTAAAGACTCGTACACATCATATTATCTTATGTGTACCTTTCGCAAAGCTTGCTTTGTTTTCTATATGTACAGTAGCACAGTAAATTCTGCATACCTCCCTGAAAAACGAACAAACAAACAAATTCAATCCAACAAAATATTATTACCAAAAATTTTTTTTTACAAAAACATTAAAAAAATAAACAAAATTCATTTTTCAAATTCAGAAAAATGCAACTCTGTACTCAAAAAGTGCTATCAACCACTTCAGTCGTCCTTAACAGATACCGTTAGTTAGAAAGAAGTTCAATTGCTAGATGTTTATTATGCAGTTGTATTTATTTAACCAAAATGGGTAAAAAATCTGTGTTTAAAGTGCGTGAGCTTATTGTTAAGTATCATAAAGAAAAGAAATCTTTAGAAGAGATTGGAAAAGTAGTTAGGCATCCAAAATCAAGCATTCAGACAATAATTCGGAAATATCGTCAAAAGTGTAAAAGTGCAGAAAACAAACCAAGGAGTGGTCGCCAGCCTAAACTGAAACCACGTGCAAAGCGGCAAATTTTGTTGCATGTTAAAGAAAATCCTAAAATTACGGTAATATAAATTGCAAAGACTTTAGAAAACCAGGATATTGTTTTAGTTTATCTAAAAACGGTGAGGGATGTATTGGGCAGCAATGGAATTCACAGCTGTGTGCCTCGAAAGAAGCCGTAAAATAAATATGCAAAAACGAGTCGAATTTGCTAAGAAACACATTGATGCTGATGATGATGATTGGGCTAATGTTTTATTCAGTAATGAAGCATTATTGTATTTTTTTTTTAATTTATATAATGTGTTTTTTTTTTTTGCTGGGATGGTATGGGGTTGCTTGTCGGCGGCTGGGGTGGGTAATTTATCATTTATTGATATTACTATGGATCGCATGGTATACCTAAATATTCTCAAATATAATCTGAGGCAATCCACGGAGGTCTTACAGAAGGTTTGCACTTTCAGGAAGACCCAAAGCATACTGGTGTTGTTAAAGAATAACGTGAATTATCAACTTCATACGTCACCTCAGTCGCCGGATTTCAACCCCATAGAGAATTTATGAGATGAGTTAGACCGTCGAGTTTAAAAAATAACGATTAAAAATAAACAGTATCTTAAAAACGCTCTACTTGCAGAATGTAATTTAATTTCAAATAATTATACAAAAGTTTGCCAAAATTCTATGAAAAATAGATTAAATGCTGTTCTATAAAGCCAAGGCAGACCACCCAAGTATTAATTTTTTTGTTATTTTTATTAATTATTTTTACGTGAAATAAAGTATGTAGACTTTCTGTGTTTGAAAAATAAAATTGTTTATTTTTTTTAATAAGTGTATTTGTACAGGGTGGGCCAAAAGGAACCAAGGGGTGTAAAAGTTTAATAACTTTTTTGTTTATTAACTTTTTTTTATTTTTCCTTTCAGATTATATAATATACAAAATGGAAATTTTTTTACACTAAGTATGAAAAGTGATGTCTCTTAAATGACCACCGTTTTCAGCTTCGCACTGATGGGCTCTTTTTAGAGCATTTTCCATAACATCTTTCAAAACTTGTGGCTGTAGCGTTCGAATTTCTGCAACAATGTTTGCCTTGAGTACAAGGATTGTCTCTGGCTTGTTCACATACACTCGCTCCTTCAAAAAACCCCAAAGCAAATAGTCGAGTGCTGTCAAATCTGGCGATCGCGCTGGCCAAATAATTTCAGAATTTCGAAAAATTATTCGCTCTCCAAAAATTTGACTTAAAAGTGCCATTGTGTCTCGGGTAGTATGGGCAGTGGCTCCGTCCTGCTGAAACCACATACCAGGTCTGTTTTTAAGAGCAGGACGTAAAAAATTTTCTATCATAAACCGATACCGCTCTCCATTACAGCACTTCCATCTTCATTCTCGAAGAAGTAGGGCCCAATCAATTGGCGTTGATGAATGGCTCTTGTATTTTGAGAACCCCAGAACCTACAGTTCTGCTTATTAACAAGGCCATTCAAATGAAAATGAGCTTCATCACTCATAATCAAATTTTCAATAAAGTTGATTTCATTTCTGGGCAACTCTTGAAATTTAACTGCAAAATTTAGACGTTGCCGATGATCTGCGGGTTTTAATTCTTGGACCAATTGCACCTTATATGGGTATAACTGTAAATCTTTTTTTAAAATGCGCCGTAGTGACGTACGAGACATTTCTAGCTGAGCAGAACGCCTTCTGCCAGATGTTTCTGGTGCTTCGTTAACACTTTGCTGTACTCGTTCAATATTTTCCGCAGTGCGACTTAAACGTGGTCTACCGGTTCGAGGCAAATCTAATAAGCAACGAATCATCGCTTCAGAGGGCGAAATTCTGACGTTAAAATGTCGACGATATGCTCTTTGCGTTAAAATAATTGATCTCTGGTTTAAATAATAAAATTCTATTGTTCTGGTTCTCTGTTCAGTTGTGAACCTCTCCATTATAAACTCTCCAAGTGTTGTCTATATAATCTGAAAGAAAAAATAAAAAAAAAATTAATAAACAAAAAAGTTATTAAACTTTTACACCCTTGGTTTCTTTTGGCCCACCCTGTATAAAAAAATTTTGGTCTGAATTTATGGTTTGTTCCTGGATTGAATATGTTTGAAATGAACTTTGTTGCTGCATTGTTTATAGATAACTCAAAACTTCAATTTTTTTTTTTTTTTTTTTTTTTTTTTTTTTTTTTTGTGTAGACTTTACTATCTTCCTGCAAATATGGACGAAATTAAATATGTATATTAAATTAAGATTCGTAGCCCTTCTAAGAAACAAAGACATCATTGTGTGGAGAGTATTAAAATTAAAAAAGGAATTGTATAGTTTAATTTAAAAAACAGCGTATATCGTGAAGTCTGCCATAATATTTCCAAGTTCCAAAAACTACAAATGCTAATTTAAGAAAACATGGAAGAACCATAAACCATATTTAGTTGAAACCCCTTTTTGTTTAATAACTAAACCATTCTTCCTCCAATTCGGCTTTTAACTCAGATTTATTTAAAATTCATCCCGTAAATGTGTAATAGTCTCTAGGTCTGGGGACTGCGAAGAGTGTGGCAAGGTGAGTCAGTTGCTTCTTATTTAAATTATGGATAAAACAGCTTTATTGAATTTTTTAACACGAATACCAAGACGTACAACACGTTCGAAGCACGCACGAGAAAAATGTCGTCAACACGATACTGCACAACACACACGAAATATTATTGGTATGGTGTTGAAGATCATGAAATTTAATTGATTTTTTTTCAAAATTCGCTTTTTAAAATATGGCATCGAGTGGGCACTGCCAACTGATACTATCTGCCACCACAGCTGATCCTATCGGCTTACGTACAGAACTTTAAGCTTCAGAGTCCGATACAATATAAATAAATATGCTGGTGTTGTATGTTTGACTATACAAAATATTAAATTTTTTCTCCACTGGAAATTCATTCATACATATTTTACATCTAAAATAGTTTCATGTTTTTCGTGTCAATTTTGCCCGCACGAAATTAGATTTTTTGTTACGAATATTTCGTGTTGAGTCGTGCGTATTCGTGACACGAAAAAAAAAACACGACACGCGCCCATCTCTAGTTGCAAGTCATAGGTATATCGATAGATATGCGATAGTATAAAGAAGAATAAGTATCGACACATACAGGTATAAAATAAAGTGCGCAGGAGTATACGCAAGTATGAGAATAAATGAATATCAACACGCACTAGCATAAAAGATGTTCGATATGTGCTGGAGTATCCAACATTTTTTGTAATGATTGACTTCCTCTGATATGTACATTAAAAGAACATTTTTTTAAGCACAACTTATTGAAATTTTCAATTAGCAAAATATTTCTGGCAATATTCTCACACGATTTTTATTCATAAATAACTTAAAGAAAGCGTACATCGTGCAAAATTTTTCATAAAAACTTGAAACATATATAATTTTGAATGCAAATTGATTGAAACTCTGAAAACACATGTGGAAAAATACTTGCTTTTGCAACCTAAAATTAACATTACATTTACTGAGCGCTGTGAGTTAGTGCTGGGATACAATCGATAGTACAATCGATAGTTTTAAAATATCGATAGGAAAAATATGGATATCGATATTATGCAGTTTCGAAAACCTGTACCTGAATTCTGTAACTTTTTGCGAACCGAAAATCGTAATATTTATCGACATATTTATTCGTTTGTGGTAACGATAATGTGATTCCGTAATTCCTTTTTTACGATAGTATCCAACATTATTTTAATCGTCATTTAATTCAATATTATCCCAGCAAAAAAAGTGAGGAAAAAGAAGTAGGAAAAACGCCACATCTACTGAATCGAACCACTTCAAATTTAGGTAAAAAAAAACCAATGAATTTTACATTGACGTGTCATTGGAAGGAAGTGGTTTGCTTTTGACATTTTTTAAACTCAATAAAATTTATGTTTTTGATGCTATAAAAATGCGAAATTCGGTAGTGGAAATAATTCACTTCAAAAAAGTAGTTAAAAAAAGCTTTTTATTCAGTGATTAAAATCACTTGTATATGGTTTGAAAGGAAAAAAGGTTAAATTATTTAATTGTTTGTTATTTTATTCCATTAATAATTTTAATAATGCAAATATTTTGATTTGAAAAGCCTAAAATGTAATAAAAAACATTTTTATTTGGCTTGAGCCAAGAAAGCAATGACTTTGCTGAAAACAAAGTAGTGATTTAAAATTCTATTTGATATGTGGTTAAAAATAACTTCTTTAACATCTAAAAATATGCATTAGATACTTTCGAAGTAAGTATTTTTTGCTGGGATGTATTATCTCTGTATAGAAAATGTAAAAATAAGCAAAAAGCATAAAGAATGATAAAGAAAAACTCAATGAATTTGAGCATGTGACTTTATTTTATTTTCCTCAAACCGACAGCGAATATCGTTAAAATATGTTACTGAATAGCAATGTCGATAAATTTTCGTTATATTTATTATAGCAATACGATTATCGCAATAAAAGCTAGTGAATCCAGGTACCGAGGTATTATAAAAATGTGTTAACTGACAGTAAATTTTTTCAAAAACTGTCACCTAAAATAACGTTTGTAGATACATACATATGTACATACATACATATGTACATACATACATGCATATGTACATACATACATAATAAAATAAACATAATACTTGTCAGACTTGTCGTGCCGAACTCGTTAAGATATTTCGGTAGTTTGTCTGAATTCAGACTTTTCGTAGAGAATTCGTTAAGAAATTTCGGTATTTCTCTGAACAATTTTTTTAAACATTAAAACTTAGATTTTTTTATGATTTTTCAGTACATATGTAAATAAGTCTGTAAATTTTTTTTAAAATAAATGTGTATACATATGTATGTATGTTGATAAAAAGTATTGTAACAAATATTAAAAAAATGTGTCAAAAATGTCAAACTATCCAATATGCAAAATTCGTTTTTTAGATTGGTTATGTTGGTACCCAAAATTACACGATATGCCCCGTTTCAAAATGCTAAAATTCTCATATACGATAGATAACTCAATAAGAAATGTTCTAAGCCTGACGCTTAGGAATACGCTAACTTTAAATTTACAATTGACGGGTTTTCGCGCTCTTCTGAAAATTACAAATTTGCATATTGTATAGTTTGACATGGTAGGCATGATATCGTTGCGAAGTCGTGTCAACCATTTCATACAAAACTTGTTACAATTTCGGCAATATTTCTGTTCCCAAATCGGAAGATTTTATCGACCAGTCGTTACGAATTCTTTACGAATTCGGAGCATTTTGTTTGGAGGGTATATACATATGTACTTTCAATAAAGGGATAAAAAACTAACTGTAACCTGATAAAAAATTAGTTACATATATATTTCTTTCTCAGATACAAACGTTTAGTCGATAGTAATATCGATAGTATTGATAGTGAAAACTGTTGGCAAATTACGGCACTCGTTATCGAACGAAATGATGAAATATTTCAATAGAGTTTATATGGAAATATTTTAAAATTTCCAATCGTATCGAATACCGTAATTTGCCCCCTGAACTATCGATATATATCGATAGTAGAAAATATCGATAGTATCCCAGCACTACTGTGAGTAGATTGAACTACTGACCGCTTTCAGCTCAGTACTGAGTGCTTTCTTAGCAAATTTTTTATGTATCACAGAAGTTTGATTTCTTAAATTCTCTCCCCCAAATCGGTTCAGTTTTATGTTTTAGGGGGTGCGTCCGCCCCTCAAAGCTGGCCCAACTTTGGTTTGTAACTTTCCATTCGTATAGCGTTAAACATTTAATAAGCCAGAAAAGCGGTGCCGCGTAATGCGTGGTATGTACCTCCACTTTAAAACTCCCTTCCTAAAGAGGGAGTTGAGTAATTGTAATTACTAATTTTCCTCATATAGAGATCATGGACACTAGTCGTCATATAGAAGTCTCATCTTTTTAGGATGGGTACCGAAAGGACAGTGTCACGTGACAATGATTTTGAACGTGGGTAAAGGTTTAGCTGATGGTACAGTTGAAAAGTACAAATCTTTGTTGGTTGTTCTATGATGTTTTCATCAATATAATAGCTAAATGTATGCACCAGTAATAGGGCATCTCACTATTCAGCTTATTTTGTCTTTAGCATTAAAATGCGAATTGCTAGTAAAAAATCTTGTAGCCGCTTATTTAAATGGTGATTTGGAAGAAGTGGTATACACGAAGCAAACAAATTTTTATGAAAATAGTTGAGGTGGTATGTAAATTGAGAAAATCTTTTTATGACCACAAGCAAGACGGAAGGCAAAAGAATCACAAAATAAATGAAATTTTGATGAGTATGAGATGATTGGATTTATTCAATGTAAAAAAATAGATGTGTATTTATATATGATTATAATAGTGAAAGTAATATAGCATTGCATATATGTAGATATATTTTTAAAGTGTTCTTTTAGCCAAAAAATATATTAGATACTTGTTGTAAGTTACACGTGTTGAAGTAGTGTGGATCGCGATTCTGTGTGATCATTTATTTAAGACATAATATATGAAATTTTTTCTTGTTAATTTTTGAAAACATCGATTTCCGCTATGATGCTGTTGTCCAACTATAGTTATGTGATATGTAGTAGTCGTCTTAAATAAAGGATTTCTTGATGTTATTACAATAAATTTTTTAACTTCGCCGACGATTCAGAATAATCTCTGTATGTATGATGTTGATATGACTGAGTCTGGCCATAGATTGAATTCGGTATCTCGAAGACTGTCATTTGCATTGTAGTGATGACTACTAGTAGACAAGCTCGAAATAGTTTGTTGACGGAACGTCGACAAATATATAGAGAATTAGAGATGAAAAGTTGTTCGTTATCGTATTGCTCTTTCGTTTATTTGTTGCTTTTAAATAGAAAACGTTCCCATTTTTTCCAGTTGCTCAATTCCAAATCTATTGTCAGAATCGTAAGTTCTATAAATAATTGCTCAATTCACAGCCTATCGTAGAAGTCGTAGTTCGGACAAACGTTGTTGGTAATTTCTATGTAAACATTTGTTCATAACAAATTTTTTATTGAAATTACCAACAACTCATATACAAACTACGAATTGAATTGATCATATGTTTTTATTGCAATTAAAAATAATTCATGTACGACCAACAACTCTGACAATAAGATGTGAAGTGAGCAAGTATCCCTAAGGTGAAGATGTATTTTTGATATCATTTTTTATATATTTTATTCTATTTAACTTTACATATAAGGTGAACTGAAACATAAGAATACACACACTTATATACAAATTTATACTTATGTACGTATGTATGTTTGTGTGTGTAAAAGTAAAAAAAAATATAAATAAAATAGTGTAATCCAAAAGTCAAACAATATTAACACTTGCAAGGATAAAATAATCTCTTGAAAGAATTTATCTAAAGTATTTTAAATCTGATAGTTTAAAACGTTCATTCATTCATATAAAAAATTCAAGGCTTCTTCAAGGTTTATTTATAACACATTATTCTTCCATATGATATCCAAATTATTTGATGCAAAAAATTGTCATGATAGAGGTTAAATTATATTTTAGTTTTCAAAATAGACACATACAAAAAAAAAATACATCAAATACACAACAAAAATGGTATACTAACCAAGAATATCATTTTCTTTTTCCTATACACAAACTATCACTTCTCAGGAAGACGATGAAAATGAAGATTTAGTACAGTTAGATGATGATGATGAAATACCAATGCCACCAGGACCAAATCCAACTGAAAATGTAGAATCTTCTGAATTATATGAACCTGAAAACCCAACAGAAGAAAATGATGAAGATGAGAACAGTGACGGTGAAAATCAATTAGACAAAAATGATTCTAAAGCTGCCACAAAGGATGACGGCGACGATTACGGTGATGATAATAGCGACGATGAAGATGATAAGAAGAAAAATAAAGATAAAGAAAAAGAACAAGTAAAAGAAAGCAGTTCTGAAAAGTATGATCCAGAAGAAGGTGTATTATCGGAATGTAGTAACAATTATATGGACAAAGTAGAACTGATTGAGAAGTGTACTACAGAACCAGATACAATTTCAAACAACGATGTTGATAAAGGATCAGACACTTTACGTTCCTCTAGTCCCGCAGTATCGGATATACGTTTGCCGGAAAGTGAAAGTGCGGTAGCAAATCCTAAAAATGTTCTAGAATTATATGATGATAGTGATTGGGAGGAATTAGACATTGATCGTCCTAAAGAAAATGATAATAAAACTGTTGAGAGAACTAGTGAAAATGGGAAGGATTCTGGAGATGAAAATGACAACACTGGTAATTTGAATGAACAAGACAGATCATATACTCCCTGTTTAGATGAAAATAATGAGCCGGAAGAGCATGCCAATGAAGTTGGCTCCAATACTCCACTTATTGAAAATAATTCTGCAGTGACGAATAATGGAGGAGATGATAAATTGGATACTAATATTGAAAATATGGGAACCGAACTTATATCTGAAGAGGAAGATGCCATTGACCGCACAAAAAAAGAGCGCAAAAAGAGTCAAAAAAATAGTGACAAGCGCGGTGAAAAAATCGAAACGTTTAAGAAGATTGGTACCAAACAGAAAGGTCGGAATTATAGGGGTGACAAACAACCTTTGACAGGTAACCGTCGTAGCGACAAAAAACGTAAATCTAGATCTCTGTCGCGTTCTCGGTCGGCGAACTCATTTCATTCCCGAAGAACAAGATCACGTTCAAGAACACCTCGTTTCAGAAACCGTGGCGCTAGGTCGCGGTCACGGTCTCGATCACGGTCACGAAGTCGTTCGAATAACAAAGAAAATCACGATCGTTGGGGTGGAAATATGAGGGATAGAGGCCGTTTTAATAGAAACAATCTGAATCGCCAGAGACGTCGGGAACTACCACGATACGATGTTCGAAACGTAGTTGGACATCATTCGCCTTCAAAAACTGGTTTAAAAGATCGTTACGGGCGTGATACTTCACGTACTCGAATGAATAGCCGTTCATTGAGCAGAGGAAGACATGGTCCACCAACAAGATCTAAATTTTCACGCTCTCGATCACGCAACAGACGCCCTAGTATAAGTTTATCACCATCTCCACCTTTTAACCGTAGACGTTCATTGTCACCTTCTCGACCGACCCGGCAATTCAGTCCGGTGCGAAGAAGATCAACATCAAATGGAAGAATAACTCCTCCCTATAGACAACGCTCGCGATCTCCTTTGAGGGCAATGAGGTCTCGCTCCATATCACGAGGATCAGAACACCGAATTAATGGTCGAAAAGTGTCGCGGCACTTAAGAGGTGCTTCACCAATAAATAATATAAATAGGGGTAGGATTCGGTCTCGATCCATGTCAATGTCACCGCGATACACACCTCGTTTAAGTCGCAGTCGTTCAAAGACTCCTAGACCGAAAGGTAGGAAAAAGAAAGCAAAGGAGTCTCGTAAGAAAAAGGCAAAAAAACGTATTGCTGCAATCAGTCCATCTCCAAACAGAAGAATATCCCGTCAATCAGATCACTTTGAAATTGAAAAACTACCTAAGAAGAAAAAACGTCGTTCTCCACGGGCTAAATCTCCCATAGTTGAGGACCATGGCTGGTCGCCGTCTCCCAGCCCACCTCCACAGCCAATTGTGGATAATTATGATTACCAGCTCGACAAGAATGTGTCCTGGACACCACCAATGCAGTCCCCACTCTTAGGGATTTTTTCAAAAAAGGATGTTAGAAGTGTTTCTCGATCAAGTAGAAAAGAAAAGAACAAACGAAATAAAAAAAAGAAAAAGAATGAGAAACGCCGCGTTGTACGCAAAGAAAAGAAACGCAAGCGCCGGACTGAAACTCCTGAACCAGCTCCGTCAAAAGAGGTATTTGCTTCTGGAAACAACATCCTTGTAAGTGTAAGCTTTAACAAAGAAACCAATAGCAGTCAGCAGCATTCTCAACAAACTATTGTTACGTTGCCTCCTAATCGCGAAGATTTATTATCCAACAGAAGAAAATCGGTTGATCGTGTTGTGAGTAATACTGCTGCCATAAAGAAACGAAAAGAAAGGCGTAAAAAAATTGATACCAAGCCTGTGGCTATCATTGACTTGGAACGTTCACCTTTCCAAGTTGAGCAGGAACCAACTGACGTTATTGTACTTTCTGACAGTGAGGATACACTTGAACAAGAGCAGCACGAACATAGACGAGAACGTCGTTGCAGTGAATCATGTCCTAGGGATGTAGATACAGAAACACACCGCAACCAGAGGTCGGTTGCCAGCGGTGGTCAGAGAGGAGATAAATCGCCTGAACGTTTGGATACTATTCACGAAGAATCGTACGATTTACCGCAAAGCGGCGGTCCGAAAACTCCTCCAGAACCTCCAGTTGTCAAGTTTAATTTACAGGCAAAGAAACAAAGCAAAGTTCGTAATCCGTTGCATGAAGAAGATGATGATCTAGCATCAGATACTGAATTAAATGAAAGGCAACAGCAACAGCAGCAAGAAAACCATCGATCGGACTTGGATACCATGCATGTACAAAGCAACCAAAAAATAGGTCCCAACACCCCGCCAGAGTCGGGACCATGTTCGCCTGATGCGTATGATCCATTTGAACCAACAAAATCTCCTTCTATATCACCTCGTTCTCCTACACCGCCACCATCACAACTTGATGTTCCGCAAAACACAATGTGTGGAGAAAACGCTGCAGAGTTAGTATCAAATCAAAAACACTTGAATTCGATTGACAATGAGCAGCGAAGAGAACAGATTCCGGGATTGGGAGGAAATGTAGCGCCGGCCGCCTCCCTCAACCCAGTTGACTTGGTTATGGCACTAATAAACTCGAAAGCTGTTATCAGCAGTGCTCAAGACTTAGTAAATAAAGCAAACGAGGTGCAACATAATGGCGTAAAGTCCCATGAGGACCCATTCCGAGACAATGCTGATGAAGGCAAGGCCATTACCGTACTTTCAAATTTACTTATAACTTCGGGAAATATGCAACACATACCCAGTATATCTAGTCCCACTCCACCGACAATGACTAAAAAACTTCTTTCTGGATTGCCAAAAATTGGGGGAAGCGTAGGTGGAAGCAGCAGCAGCGGTGTTAATATACGAAATGGTGGGGGTACATCTAATAATGCGGACGATTCATTTAATATAAATGACATTGAAAGTCCTTATTCCCCTGGATCTGCCGACTATGAAGATCTTTTTGAACCACCGCCAGATATAATTGGAAATAAAAGACGCTCGAAACGTGCTGCTAGCGGCAAAATGGAAATGTTTGATAATCTTTTTGGCAGTTCATCTCCAATCGGTAATATCCGTTTACCTTCATATACTCCATCGAAAAAATATAAGGGAGCTACGTCAGCTGGTGTTTCGCGAAAAACAAAAGTTAAAGGTGGGTTTTACTTAATAACACAAAATATCTATTGTGTTGTTTTTGGGGTGAACGATTTTTATCATATCTACGTATTATTTTCCTTTTGTTCTCAAACATTTGTCTAATATCTATGTATGTATGACGGTTTTTTAAGTATACTATGGGAAGCATTTTCATTTTATTTAATTTTAAAGGCAATTGTGGTTAATACGCAAACAAGTACAAACTATGTTATAAAAAATAATTACATCATAATGAATGTACGTTAAGTGAATTGAAAAAAAAAATCCTTTTTAGTGAATGTTTTTAAATTAAACTTTGTTTGAAAAAAATAGATATTTTTTGTCGCCTAAAACCATACATATGTATGTATGTATTTCTCTTATACTTGTTTGCGTATTACTTACTGATCATCATCCAATCCAACAAACTATCGGCTTGGTAAGTCAAAAATAACTGTATACATACATTTATAAATTATTAAATTTTAATAGTTTTTTGAATTAACCTACATAATATGGGCATACTTCTGTATGTACATATATTGTATTTCTGTAAGTATCAATGTGCAAGAAACACAATCACCCTTATTCCAGTTGTCGTCATCGACGTCACTTTAACACAATACCAAAAAATTGGGGCTTGTTTACTCGCTCTCGAGAACAATTTTGCGCAACTGACAATCTATTTCCGTTCCCTAAGGACTAGAAACAAACATAAACACGCTAACATGAGTCAGTTGTTTTCGAGCACCAATTTTTTGGTGTTGTGTTAAAGTGATGTCGATGCCGACCACTGGAATAAGGGTGATTATCCATAGCGAAATGTTTAGAAAGAAGAAGAAAAATAAATACATTAATACATCGAAAGAGGTTATTCTAATGTTAGATGAAACTAAATTCCCGTTCATAATCGACCCATAAGTATTTAAAAATTAGAAACCCAAATATGAAGAAAATATCAAAAGGCTACTAAAACATCTCATGAAAATTACGAGAGCGGATCAATAAGTCTGTGACTTTTTGAATGAAACAGTTTTTTTTTTTTGCAAAAGAAAATTTTATTTTTCAACATATTCTCCTGTTAACTCAATGCACTTATTTCCAACGTTTCTTCAGTTTTTTGATCCCTTCCAAAAAGAGGATTTTTCGAGGTCCTTAAAATAGGCAATAATTTCATCGTTGGAGCTAAATCTCTTTCCACCGAGCAATTTCTTTAGGTTTGGAAATAGGAAGTAGTCACTAGGGACTGAATCCGGAGAATATGGCGGATGGGTTACCAATTCGTAGCCCAATTCATAGAGTTTTGCCATTGAGAGTGCACTCGTGCATTATCTTGATGATAAAGAACTTTTTTCTTGCCCATATGGGGTCGTTTTCTTTTTAAATCCTCATTAAATCGGTCTAATAAGTTGGCATCATATTCGCCGTTTATTGTTTTTCCCTTTTGAAGGTAATCGATGTAGATTATCCCCCCTGCATCCCAAAAAACTGTTGTCATCACCTTATTGGCCGACAAACTCACCTTGGCCTTCTTCGGAGCAGGTTTAGACTGCTGATTGGTCTCCGGAGTACAGTAATGGATCCATGTTTCATCCACAGTTACAAAACGCCGCAAAAACTAATTCGGATTGCGGTTAAACAACCCCAAACAATCTTTTGAAGTTGAAACACGTTTACGTTTATGGTCAATTGAGAGCAAACGCGGCACCCATCTTGCAGACAACTTTGTTAAACCCAGCTGATCATTTAAAATCGAAAGCACACTACCATATGAAATGCCTATGGCATCAACAATCTCACGCACTTTTACTCTTCGATCGGCCAACACCATATCGTAGATTTTTTCCAACATTTTCGGGTGTACTGACCTCAATTGGCCGTCCAGAACGTCATTTGTACTTGTGCGACCACAACGAAAGTCAGTAAACCACTTTTTTTTACCATTGAAATCGATGGTGCAGAGTCCCCATAGTATTTCTGTGGCAATAAGTAAAAAGTGCTTAAGTCATATTTGACTGTTTTGCAGGAGTGCACATTTAGGCGTTCAAGTCTATTTGCAGAAATTTAATTCTTTTACACAAACTAAATGACAGCGTGTTCAAATTTAGACAGGAGTCAACTGACAGTTGCTTCTTGACAGGAGCTGTGTTGCCATTTCAATCAAGAGGCGGGAAATTCAGAAAGACACGTGAGTTAATGATCCACCCTCGTATTATATCTCACATACATATGTATGTATGTCGTTTAAATACTTGAAATTTTGTGGGCACATGTGGCTTCGATTTCACGAGAATTTGTAGCATGTTGGTTGCATTTTTTTTTTTTTTTTTTTTTTTTTTTTTTTTTTTTTGAAAAAGTAGTAGTGGCTACATGTCGTAAAATTTTTATACAGCAAGGCCTATTTATTAGGTCTATGCAACTCAATAAAATATATGGCAACACAAGAAACCACACAAACATGAACTTTTGAAGGTGTAAACACGAAGACACAACAAATCATTACGCGGCCCCTACACGTTGCAACTGGTCGTACAATTGTGTTGCATATACCAGTTGATTGTTCAACTTCATTAAGAAATTATTTTTATAGAGTCATAAATTAATCTTTGATTGAAGAAAAAGAAGATAAGGAAAAGCAAAATAAAAAAATGTTTCATAGTCTTCAATAAAATTGCGCATTGGCAATTTTAATTCTTGTTCACACATATTGTTTACTTCGCACGGTGTTGCTTAGTCATCTTTCACACACGTCAGGTTTACCTGATCAGTTTTTGTTCAATTTTCTTTTGAACCTGCATTTGCGTTCATACACACCGTCAAGTTTGTTTCATAAATTTGCGTTGTCGTAGAGTATTACAAATAACAAAACAAAACGAAAAAAAATTTGACTGGTACGGTCAAGTCTGTACCCCCCTCCATTCTCTTTTCCTCTCTATCCTAAAAACTCAAGACTTGACGCGTCAAACCTGACGTGTGCGAAAGCGGACTTACAAAACGTCTTAATAAAAATGACAAAGAAAAGAAGAAATCGCCATCACACGTACCAATTTGACGTTGCATGTATTTTTTAATGAAGCTTTTTTATTTGCTAATTGCAGAGAGAATAGAAATACACTTCACTTCATATGAATAGGTGCAGTGTTCTACCAATCTATTTAAGGTTGAGAAAAAGAGTGTAAGCAAAGAAAATTAGAAAAAGTTCCTTTAGATTAAATCTGTGCTTTTTTTGGGGTTCCGTACACCAAAGGTGAAAAGAAACCCTATTGTTTTCGCTACGCTGTCCGTCTCTCAGTCTGGCCGTCTGTCCGTTACATGGTATTTTCTCAGGAACCGTAAGAACTACGGACCTGAAATTTGGACAGAGTATGTAGAACCTTGGCCGCTACAACAACAAATACATGAGAGTTAAAAATTAAAGGGTGTTCCAAAACGAGAAACGAAATATGTTAAAATCCAATGCAATATACATACAATTGTATTTACATATGTGACGCGCAAAATAGAAAGGGACCTAAGGGTAAAAACCGGTTTTGTTCAGGAGAGCCATTTTAAATAAAACGCGCATATCTCTGGGAGGGAACACTTTTGGGGCATGGGATCGGTCTCATTCGATGCTCAGATGTTGTCCACATCAAAAAAAAAAAAAAGTGAAAACTGATTTTTTTTACCCTTAGGTCCCTTTCTCTATGCGCTGTCACATATGTATATTGACATTTGAAATTTGTAAAATTAGTATATTTTGATACAGACTACAACAATTAACACTAAAATTTAAAAAAATTTAAATTAAAGGGTGGTCCATCAGTTAATGCAATTTTGACCGAAAAAATCGACAAAATGAAAAAATTGCCGTAATGAAAACACCCCAAAACCGAAAAAAAGCCAAAACGGGGAAAAGGCGCCAATATTAAAAAAATCGCCAAAATGAAAAAAATCGCCAAAATGAAAAAAATCACCAAAATTAAAAAAATCGCCAAAACGCGAAAAAGGCGCCAAAACAAAAAAATCGCCAAAATTAAAAAATCGCCGAAATTAAAAAAAAAACGCGAAAAAGACGCCAAAACTACAAAACCAACAAAATGATAAATCATTAACGGCGGAAGAGAAGGCAAAAATTGATGTCTATGATGATCGAGGTCTGTCCGGCAGTGAAATTTGTATTAAAATCAATAAAAGTGCTAACGTTGTATGGCATTACTTGAGAAATCAAGAAAAATATAAGCAAAACATGAAGGCAAGGCAAACAATGACCAATGGTAAATCAACCACGGCTAATGTTTTAAATGTGAAATACTACGTTTATACGCAGGGCTTATTTGCAAATAAAACTGTAAATTGTTGCCATATTATTGTTTTCATTGCGACTTACTAATTCAGAAAACAATTCACAATTAACGCACCATTTGCAAATAAAATGCTTGAGGTTTCCACGCTTACAAGTGTTTGATAACAAAAAAACAAATGAATAAACATTGCAGAAAAAACATTGATAGAAGCAAATAATGACAATTAACAAAAATAATTATTTGATATTTTGTACATTTACACTATTTTTGTTTTCAACATAAGTAAGTTTTCTATAGAAGTGCTACCAAGTTTGTGTATTTTTCCTATGCCGTATAAACAGTGAGTTAATTGATTTGCAAATATTTTTATTTGCAAATAGTGCGTGTATAAACGTAGTAAAAGTTAGTTTGTTTGTTTGCCACGCTTTCACGCCCAAACTGATTTTCAAAATTATTTCACCAGTGAAAAGCGTCAAATATAGGCAATTTTTTTCCGGTTCGGGACCGGTTTTTTATATTTGGTATGGACTTTCTTTTCTTTTTGCTGATGGCGGTAAATTTCGTTTCGGGCTTTAAACCCGTTTTTAATGTATTTTTTTAAGCATATGAACACGAGCAGAGCCGCGGCTAAAACCTAGTGTTTTCATAAAACGAAATAAATCCAAATAATAGAATAAATAGAAAATTTGGTTATTTCTAAAAAAAAACGAGAGAAATATATAGATGGACAAAATATCAGTTTTTATATTTATCGTAGTATGTGTACTTAAAATTGAAAAAAATATTAGTTTTTCGTCATGAAAAACCAAAAATTATTTCTTCATTTTTCTTTCTAAACGTTTCGCGAACAGAAATACACACATGCGTGGGTGAAGTGGTGTTATAAATAAGGGAAATACTTATAATTTATACCATAATAGTTAAGAACTGTATAAAAAATTGTCAGTGTCTTAAAGTTGACATTCCAATTATAAAATTTTTTAATTTTGTATTATAAACTATTGATCTATTATAACTGAAGGCTAAAAAATATTATAAATGTATCAGGTAGGTGATGGAAATTGGTTCGATTTATAATTAAATATTAAAATAAAAACGTAGAAAATGTATGAGGTGTGACAAAAAACTCATCGACTTCGTATTCCAACTTTTTTACATTTTCAGTTGGTCACACTAATTAATATCAAGATTTTTCTTTATTTTGATTTGCTATAAACTGAAGTTGAAACCAATAATGCTGGCGCCGATGAAACGAAAATCGTCGCGTCGTCTTCTGTTGAAGCAAATACCTTTAAATACCTAGTTTTCTGTTGGCAAATCTTTTGTTTTTAAAACAATGAAAGTCTTGTATAAAAATTGGCTACGTCGGCGGCGAGTAATTATTTTCAATACATCGAAAATCGACTATTTACGATCGCAAATAATTTGGTCAAAAATTGAGGTTCGAAAATTATGTCGCTTAAGCTATTTTGGTGGTTATGGCACGACATGTAGTCAGCGGATTTTAGCCGATTGGTTTCATCCTAGATAGAATTGTTTCAAATCTAGGTAGGTATGTCGTCGGTTGGTTATTGGTTTGCTGCAGACATAATGTATTTTGGATATACTGTGCCGCAAACCAATAAACAACTGACGATATCTCTTTATTATTTTAAAGAATTTTCTTACACTTTAACACATGCTATTTTTTCAAATATAAAACAATTCTTACTAAAATCGTGAACTTCCGCTTACTCGATTTAAAAACAATAAAAATTTCTTTTTTCTAATATGTTCATAGAATAAGAATCGATTCCGATTTAAAATAAAGCCAAAATGAAATCAAAATAAATGTTTGCATCACAACTTTTTACGTTTTTCAAACGATTTCCATCACATACCCGTTCACTACACCATTACGTTATACAACAAAGTCAACATTTTTCTAAAATAACTAAAGTCCACCGGCAGATTCTGAGACTAAAGAAATATGCATATCTGCATTTTGAAAGTTTATATATGAGACTATTACAAAAGCGTATTGAGTTCCCCTCCCTCACTTTTGGAAATTGTTATGGTGAATCCGCATAGAAAACCATCGACATCTTACATTTTAGATATGGAATGTGCTTAAATCTTCCTCGTACGAGGAACATTTTTGCGGCACACTATTTTTGTTCCACGCAGAAAAGGATGAATAAATTATCCATAATAATACGGTTTTGCAAAAGTATTTGCTATAAAATTCTACTAAAAAGTTTTACGAAAAGGAGAGAAAAATACTCATACATAGAAAAGTTATAGGGTCAAAAGTGTTCTTATAAGATTTTATATATGTATGTATGTACATAAAAGTACTGAATCAAAGGTTTCGTGGGTTTCTCTGCGGATTCACCATAATAATGTGCACAAGAATGCAACTTCAACTTCCTTTTTTTATGATATTCAGAAGTAAAGTATCAAAACGCTGATATACGTCTACATCCTTGGTCTCATCTAACAAAATTAGTCGTTGGAAACGTGTTATTATTCTTTTTTTTTAATTTATCAATACCATTAAACTACGTTATTAAAATCAAAGCTCTATAAACTTTTTGAATTTATTCAATTAATTTTTGAGCCTTAACAATTAAATTTTAATTATTATTAGGTATATATATTCAGGTATATACATATGTACATATATATCAGGTATATACAATATTTACAAATCTGATTTTGGTATACTCGATTGACAAATCGCAGGCACCAGGTAAGCGACATGGTTTTAAGGGCCAATCCCACGATGTCGACAACGTTCGACTTGTCGCACACTTACATTCAAAACAAAAACAAATTTTAATACTTTTTTGTTTTTTCAAATGTAAGTGTGCGACAAGTCGAACGTTGTCGACATCGTGGTACCTGCCCTAAATGTATGTATAAAAAAATAATGTCTACAAATTTATAGCCAAGGTTAGATTTGAATTTGAAGTATAAAATGTATGTATATGAAATGAAAATTGATAATTCGACGACATGAACTTGTAAGTACGATGGTGGGTCATTAACTCAGTGTCTTATTGAATTTTCCGCCACTTAATTAAAATTGCAACACTGTTCCTGTCAACACTGCAACTGTCAGTTGACTCATGTCTAAATTTGAACAACCTGCGTCATTTAGTTTGCGTTTGCAGACCACCGCGCATTTTGAGAAGAAATTGGAGAAAAGTGAATTTCGTGTGCTCATTAACACATTGAGAGGCAAGCGGTTTTGACGACAACCTTCGAAGGAGGCCAAACAATGTTTTGTTAAATGAGTATATTAGTTATAAAAAATCATTTCTGAGATAGCCCTAGTCCATTCTTCCCCTTAATTTTTATTTTATATAGGCTTTTTTGTGTCGTACATTTCATAATTTTTTCACTTTATAAAACCTCAAAAAATCATCCTAGACCCATGAATGCTTTTTCAAAAATATTCAGTAAAGGATTATTTAAAAATCACAACAAATTTCACTCAGTGTCGTATATAAAAGAACTACAGGCTCTAAGTAAACACAATCACTGTCGTATGGAAACGTACGACATGGCACCCAACGACGGGATGGGCGTCGTACGAAAACATACGACGTGGCACTCAATGTGTTAAGCATTATTTTTTGCGGAAAGAAAGTATCACTCAAACCAAGGGTAAGCCTAATAAATATTATGAGGACTCACTCTTCACCATCAGTTTCAATGGTAAAGAAAGTGGTTTACTGAATTTCGTTGTGACGACGCCCATTTGAGGTCCCTACATCCGAAACAATTGAAAAAATCACGATATGGTTTTAGCCGATCGGAGATTGAAAGTGAGCGAGATTGTGGAAGCCATAGGTATCACATGGCTGAGTGGTTTCAATTTGGAATGATCACTTGGATATGAGAAAGCTGTCCGCAAGATAGGTTCCGCGTTTGCTCAGAGCCCGTTTAGATGAAGTGTAGCAGCTGTGAAGCTGCGACAACGCTGACGTTCTCTTTTGGAGTCCCTTCTTAAATCCACGCGCGTTTACATGAAGACTTTTTGATATTAATTTGATCAATGCCTTTTATTCGTTCATTCGTAGTAGTGTTGCCGTAAAGGAACTAACTGTTAGTTTGGGAAATGTAGAATTAATATGTCCATATATTTTTATTTTTTTTTAGATTTATTACTGCAATAATTCTTTTTCTTTCCTGACTTTATTTGCTTTGCTTGTGTATTCGCTCTCAAGAACAATTTTGTGCAACTGACAATCTATTTCCGTCCCCTAAGGTTTAGAAAATAGCATAAACCTGCCAACAGGAGTCAGTTGTTTTCAACAACGGGTTCACAAGCCCCAATTTTTTGGTATTGTGTTAAAGTGACGTCGATGCCGACTACTGGAATAAGGGTGATTATAACTGTTTATTTTATGCATGTTATTAAAAATTGGTCGTAACTGGCAACACTGCTTGTACATAGCATACAAAAAATACGAGAGAAAGAAATATGTGAGAGAGAAGAGTTAAAATTGTCGCTTCAATTCCCAGTACGTAAGACTTTTGCTACCCCTCTTCACTTCTCGCCTACAAACACGACTCACAAGCGACATGTCGCAGCTAGGCCAGCCTTCATCTAAACGGACTATCACAATCGACCGCAAACGCATGTGCAGTGTCCATGGCAAAAATCCATGAATTGCTCTCTCATCCGCCCTGTTCTCCACATTTAGATCCGAGTGACTATTTCTTATTCCCAAACTTGAAGAAATGGCTCGGCGGAAAGAGATTTGACTCCAACGACGAATCATCTCAAAAAAAAATGCCTATTTTGGCGACCTCGACAAATCATTAATCATTTAAGTACATATATACATACAGATAGTGTCACTAATATTCGGTTTTAAGATTCACAATCAATAAAAAGTCTTATCAAACAATGGCAACTATTTAAATTGAAAACTTTCTTTGATAATTTTATTTAGCAATTACAGATTATTTGAAGTACTTCAAAAAATGTAGCGTCATTAATATTCGGTTTTTTTTTGTTGACTTCACTTAAACAATTTGACATATTTTAAAGAAGAAAAAAAATACGATCTTCCGAATATAACTTTAGTTTTCCTCCCTAAAGTCGAGAATGTGCAACAGACGGATGAATTTGTCACTCAAAATTTGATTAAGAATAATATCTACCAATTCGTGGGTATGATGAACCATTTTGAGAGAATTACATGCAAGCTTTCCTGAATGGGGGTTATTCATGACAAGGGTCGTCCTATCCTTCGTAATACTGAAATGTGTTAAAAATATCCCACCTTCACAGGAACTTAGTATCAGTTACATAGTCCCTCAGTCAATGATCCTAAGGTTGGTAATGTCCGGTAACGGAATCTCGGCTGGACGAAGCTGGCCAATGGCAAAGAAATAGCTGCATTTTCTTGGTGCCCTCCATGTATGCCCTGCATTCATTGTTATCTGCCGGTCAACAATTGTTTTGCCTTCTTCCGGGTCGCCCTGTAGAACCTTGGTTATATTACCCACAGTATCGCTATTCAATATTCAATCGTGTCTTGTGGACCATCTTCACCCAAATTTTCTAACTCAATCTTCGCTGCCTTTAAAGGCTTTTGCATGAATAAGAGTTACTGGCTGTAACGTTCTGGCCTTTTTCGCCATTCCATTTGCAAGCTAATTTCCGATTACGCCTTAGTGGGGCCGACACCCATATAAGATGAATTTTTGCTTACGTTAGTGCTTCTCGGAATGCAATACATTGCTTGTAACAGCTTTTAGTGCTTCTAAGTTTCGAATTTTTTTTGCTGAGTTCTTGTCATCTACAACGGTCTTAGAGTTTATTCTTACCGTTGTGATAGTCCTAATTGTCGATTTGCTGTCAGTGGACACACTGATCAATTTTAAAACCTCCGTGATCACACGAACTTTCGCCTGGAAGACTTGTGTTATGGCCAGGTAAACGGAAGTGAATTTCGGTCTCCGGTTCTTCTATGAAGAAACCTAGGCCCTAACTTCGAGCCATCCGTGTAGCTGCAAACTAGTTCTAGGGTTCGATTGAGCCAGGAGTGTCTTTTCGGTATCAATGTCTCGCATTCAGTTATAACCCTAAACTCGCATACCCGAGACAGATATTTCCAATGTCTGTTCATATTCGTCCAGTGACGTCCATATGTTTTGATGGTATGAAATGTTGTCTTGGCCGATCCATTTCCCAATCAATCACTTGTAGACGTTTTGCAGCAAGATTTGATTCGTGTCTAATACTAATGTCTATATGCTGGAAATAAAGAATTGTCTCCAATACCCTGGTGGATGCAGTTCTCACACGTCACTTACACTTAGACATCACATTCGTTGAACATTCTCCAAAATTTTAGTTTTGCATTTTCTTCCCATAGATCATTTACCCTTCTATCGATAAGTATGTTAGAATTGTTCTTCTGATTACACCCCTATAGAGCCAGTGTGTCGCAATAGAGCTGAGTGACCACCTGGACCCAATGGCTCTTCTGCAGAGAGACCACCACGAGTTAGTCTTCTTGACTCTTTCCTCTATGTGAAGTCTCCACAAGAGTTTCCGATCTAGCATCACTCCTAAATATTTAATCCTATCGGATGGTCTTTCCCTGAAAACTAGGATCAATAAAGTACATGATCTTTGTCTTCCTGGTGTATAGACTTATATTCAGTTCTATCGGCGGAGCCCAGTTTAGTGGAATCTTGAGAGTTCTTTTCGCCTCCCTGCAAATTTAGTCAGGTCCCTAAGAAGGCTGTGTATAGTGGTTACCAAAAAGAGGCGTGAAAGTATTTTTCCTTGAGGTGTCCCATGTTGCACTCTGTTGCTAACTTTTACATGGTGCATGCCGCAGCTTATCCACCTGTTGCCCAGCATGAAGTTTTCCCAATCAATTATTTATTGGTCAGCGTGAAACTGTGATAAGGATTGGATAAGAGTGTCGATACTCACATTGTTGAAAGCTCCTTCAATGTCAATACAAACGCCAAGCGTATACAATTTGTCATTGGAAGCTTTTCCGATGTAGCTAACTACCCTACGAAGAGCCGTTTCTACTGAACTTCCTCAGACTATCGTCTAATATCTTGCTCTTAATCATGTCATCCACTATCCGTTCCATGGCCTTGAGCAGGAAAGAAGTAAGACTTATTGGCAACTCCGTTGCCTCCTGCCAGGGTTTTTGGAGCAGGTATTAAAAATTCTAACCAGATGAAATGATAAGATTTCCACCTCTTTTTTTTATAAGAGCAAGAGAAATTCCATCCAGCCCGTTTGCTTTGAAAGAGGTGAAGTTACTTATTGAATTTCTACCAACGTCATCTATGACTTTTGGCCCCTTGTGACCCACGTTTCCAGCTTGTTGCGGTTTCACTGTTGGTCCCTTCATACTATTGGGGAAGTGTGTATTCATCATCAGCAATAAGCATTTCGGTTCGGATGTGGGTTTTGGCAAGAAACTTTTTTATATTCGAAACTTCGTTCACACTGTTAACCTGTTCACAGAAAATCTTCCAGGAGTTTCTTTTTACCGTCTGAATTAATTTATTATATTCCTTGAGCCTCTTGCGATAATCTTCCCAGTATATACTACATTATTTAGTCTTTAACATCGTTTGACCAACTAGTCTGCGTAATTATGAAGAGCTTCTGCTGCTCTATTTGTGATTTGCTACATTTCAATAATCAGTGTATCGGTTTGATAGTGGAGCTCCATCTTTGGCTGGCCCGTCTGCCATATCGTTTCCGAGTGTACTTCCGTACCCCGGTACAAAAATTAAATCTAAATCACTGAGAGTCATCCGGCATTCATAAACCAAAATATATGTTGTGTATACACCTGACAGAGATTTGATCGCGGTTTTACTATCGTTACATATACGAATATCCTAATTGCACATATATTTAATAGTATATTGGTATGGTATATTGACGCCCTTTTCATTGATGAAATTTTAGCCTGTATTACACTTGACATCAAATCTTCCATCAAGCAATGCTTTGGGTGAGCAGTAGTCTATATACTCCGGCATATCTCCTAATTGTTCCAATATTATTTTTGAGATAAGCTGGCAGCCAATGCTTCATTGTGAAAATAGCTTTGGAGGGTGTGATGCTTTATGCACCAGCTATCGACAAGGCAGAGATACGAATGATTCTTTCTATTATCACTCGATAGGTGGCTTTTAAGAATGTAGGCCACCATCATACTTCAATATAAGGTTGATCACTGTGTTGACGAATAGAATTTGATTGATTAATGATAAGTTTCAGTGATGCTTGCAGCCTTTGTGACAATGTTCAGTTGTCATTGGCGTATGGTACACGTTTGAACATCATGCAATCTAACTCCCTGAGAAGACAAAGTAGGTTTCACAGGAGGGGAACAAAACTCGCCCCGTGGGGTTCCGCTATTTGAAACTTTCATTATCTGGATGTAATGATCCTATTGGTCATTAGTCCCTTTACTAGGCTGATTTCTTTCTAGAGCTCGTATGATTTTTGGTCTTACATTGTTAAAAGCGCCTTCTATATCTAGGAAAGCTACCAATACGAGTACATATTCCTTGTGTTCCATTGATTTCTCTTTGAAACCAACAAGAGAGTGTAATGCAATCTCTACTGAGGGTCTACTCTGTAATTCGAAACGGAAGAAAATGCTTTCGAATTTGTATGTTAATATACATTTTCGAAAGTATTTACTTTCGTTTCGCATTACAGACTAGATCCCCTGGTCTATCTTTAGCCGTGTTGAGTTGATATATAGTTCGGCTTGATTTTCATTCTAAGGTTAAGATCATTCACTCTTTCCATTGTTTTCAGATGGACCAAAGACAGACAGACTGGTGAGTCTGAAGTCCTTGGATATAATGAGCGAGATTTTCTCCTTTTTGGGAATGAAAACTAAGTAACACATTGTCCATGATTCTGGTATATGGGACCATATAAGACAGGTTGTATACATATATCCATATTAACCATGGTATCACAATATCAGGTTTCGCTGTTAGTCCACCGGTATGTGCCATACGGCCCAGATGATTTAAAACCTTTAATCGCCCATATAAGTCTGTCCCAATTTATGGCTATGTGCACCTATTTAATATTAAACGATATATCGGTCACACGTTCCTGCAGGTAAGGAGTGCAATGAGTACCTTCATAGTTTCACTGCCGCTTATAGTCCAAATGCTACAATGTTTCTTAATGAAGCTTGGTACATAGGGAGTTTCCGGCTTAATTTTTCGAAAGCGACAAGTCTCGGAACTACTTTCTACTTTGCTGCGGAAAGACTTCTGCATGACTGGCGTTTCACATTGTGATTATCATATTATTGAAACGGTTTACTAATTTTTTGTATGGCATCCGTATTCCTCAGATTCTTACCATATTAAAAAGTTTTCGCGACTCTGATCGACTTTTCACTATTTCAGGGCTCCATCCGGTTGGTTTACTTTTCCCTCTGCAGATTCTAGGCCTGCATGGATCTGAAGTCGCTAGGTTTACTGCACTGGTGAGCGGACCGGCTGCATTTTCAATCAAATTTCAAACGCTGTTTTAATACCAGGATGTGTCGTTAACTCAGTGACTTTTTGAATTTCCCGCCACTTAATTGAAATGACAACACAGCTCCTGTCAACAGGCAACTGTCAGTTGACTGTTGTCTAAATTTGAACAACCTGTGTTATTTAGTTTGCGTTTGGCAGCCGTTGAAAGCAGACAACCGCGCGTTTTGAGAAGAAAATGGAGAAAAGTGAATTTCGTGTGCTACAGTGATCTGCATGATTACGATTCAAACGGCATAATTTTGCATTTTCTAAAATGAATATTGAGCTAGCACTTAACATTAACAAAATGAATGATGCTATTGCATGATTCATATCAATGAGACTGTTGTTAATAAATGCCTGTCATTGCTTTCAATTTAGATTCATTCATATGACTCACTAAAGCAATGAATCAGTATGATTGTTTTGAATACTTCTTAAACCACTTCTGACAAATATAGTTTTATGTAATATTATAAAATAAAATAGCTAGGCCCATTATTTTTTATAAATTATTTTAATATGAGAAAAACTATTAATTAACACAATATGAAGAGATAGATTTTTTCATTTTATTTAATTTTTTATTACACGAAAAAACTCCATTTTCGAAATTTTTTATTATTTCTGAATACATTCTGTTAAATTTTCTAAAAATACTTTTTAATAGTTTCTTAACGCTATTTATTTATGTGTGGAAATATTTACTCGAATGTTTTATAAACTGAAAACTTCATCTAGTCAACGTGCTTTTGTGAGTTATTTGATTACTATACAAAACAATCAAACAACAGTACGAATTTTTTATATATGTTTACTGACAACACTTAAAAAAAGAGAGTGAGTTAAAGACAGTCAGTTGTTAGAGAGGCAACACTGCAAGCAACATTAGTACATATTGATGTTAAAAAACAAAACAAAAGCATTGTAAAAGTGAGTGGAGAGCGAAAGTGAATCAACTCATACAGTTCACTGGTGTGCTCATTAACCATTATTTTTTGCAGAAAAAAATCATCACTCAAACCAAGGCTAAGCTTGATAAGTACACCCTGTCTGGTGGCAAATTTATATTTTTAAATATGATTATTTCAAAAAGCAATAAATGGTGCGGAGGGAGAGTGGCGGCGTTGGAATTAGTCACGATGTCACAGTGGTCGTGTGAGCGTTCGCTGTGGAGACATTTTTTAAGAGTAATGATTTTTACGTAATTGATCGTCGACAATTTTGTTCAAAGTTCGGTATTCGGCGAATACGTGATGAACCGAGTTTAAATTTAATTCGCTTGTAGGTGCAGAGATTCCGCGCAGCTGCTTCGGCTTTGAATTTCCCACGGCGAGGGCCCAGTCCATCTTCAAGAACTCCCGAAAACATTGAACTGGTTGAAATCAGTTTACGTGAAAATCCGCGACTTTCAATACGGAAAAGAGCCTTACTGGGACTTTCAAAAGCGATTATTCATGAAATTTAAAAAAAGGAGCTATAGTTCCATCCTGTTAAAATTTAAATCGTTCAAGAACTGAAAGAAAGTGACTGATTTACGCAAAAATTTTTGTGAAACGATGGAGCGTTTTCGCACTGTAAATCCAATTTTTTTTGGAGCGACGAGGCTCATTTTCACTTAAACGGCCACGTCAACAGCAAAACTGCCGTTACTGGTCTCCAAGAACGCGCAACCCGCGATTGAAACATCAAAAACCATTGTATTGCACGAAAATTTTCGAGGTCAGGCGACGAATGTCAACGGTGTAAATTATCTACGCATGATTACGGAATTCTTTTTGCCAAACCTGCGAGCTCATCCACCGCATATTTTGGAGATTTCGACAAATTATATTTTTCGGAAAGTATAAAAAAATTTGGAGAAACGTCAGACTAAGTGTATAGTGCATAGAACTCAAAGGAGACTATGTTGAAAAATAACATAAGTTTTATATAAAAATCTGCGTTTCTTCTAAAAGTCACTGTGTTAATAACCCACCCTCGTACTTTTGTGCTAAAAATTTCGAGAAAATGCTTATATTTTCCATATCTACACAAAAGGACCTTTTAAATCATATATTTTACCAATATTGGTGAACAATTACATTTTTAAATTTTACGGTAAAAAAACTTGTACTGTATTTATACGAGGGCGGATCAATAAGTCCGTTACTACTGTCAAATTTTGAACAAGTTTCGTCATTTACTTTGTGTTTAACAGCTGTTCAAAAATACAACCTCGTGTATTTTTCTAAAAATGGAAAAAAGTGAATTTCCGCCCTCGTATATAAAAAATATGCAGTTACTAAAATTGAGAGCATAAATATTTATTTAAGTAAATTTTTTTGAGTACTTAGGTATGGTAACTCTCTGGCAGTTACTTCTGGGTTTCCCAGTCTCAGTACCTTTAAAATCTCATCCTTGACCGATCGTACATCAGATATTTCTGCGAGGACTCTAGGCCGATGTGGAATCTCTTTAGAAAGAATCAGTCTATCTTCATCCCTAGCTTACAGCATGACCGCGCAGGCCATGAGCTTGATTCGCTCTCAGAACCATCTTGCTTCCTTGCAAAATGGGTATTCGTGCGGATTGTTTTCTACGGCTCTTCCAAGTCCATCAGTTGCCTTCTGATCACCACCCGGTTTAATTGGGTGATAACGTAATCCCCGATACCTCGATCTATAACAGCCATGACAATGTTGTCCTCATCCAATTCCCTGTATGACCTGCCATCATAGTCAGGGTTTCGGCTGGCCTTATACTCAGTCTAAAACGGACCCTATCTACAGTGCGCCGCTCCTCTGGCTAGAGATTCATGGTGTTTGGAAGACTGGAGAGCTGAGTAGTAGTAAGGTAGCCAGAAATCTTGTTCACAGTTTCTTTACCACCACATCCAAGCGCCTCTTGGTACGCAGCTTGGAAACTCGAATTATCGTTCATGGTTCCGGTCCGGAACGCGAGCCATTCATTGGTTGTCATATTGGGAGCTGCTTTAGTTTTGTGCTTACTTACAGTTCCCGGAGCAGAGGTTTTTGCCGTTAAGGTACGAGCTTTGCGCAAGTGGAAAAAAGAAAAGTAAGAAAAAATTGTGTCTGTAACTCATGGCGAAAACTATCAACATTGATTACGTCATTACGTTAAAAATGTCATAATATACAATTCAAGGCCGATTTAAAATCGCAGACTTTATGCCTTCGTTGGATTTTCTCTACATTTGAAGCTGAAACAGTTCCACATAGCTGAATTCCGTAAAACCACATGGGTTTCAAAAGCGACTTGTATATTAAAATTTTACAATCAAGACTCAGGGTTGAATTTCTACCAATCTGCTGCTGTATCTGAGTTAATTTAAGTCCAATTTTGTAACTCAATTTTCTATGCCTTGCATTAATGAAAGTTACTGTCTGTAACGTTCTGGCCTTTTTCGCCAGTTCATTTGCGCGTTCAATTCCGCTTACGTCGTAGTGGGCCGGCACCCATACAATAAGAATGTTGTCATGCGTAATCGTTAATTATATTCTTGCAATATACATAAAACGGTCCTAGAGTTTACTCTTTCGGTTATGATTGCCCTAATTTCCGACTTGCTGTCAGTAAACGTATTGACATCTGTGGCCCTATTATTTACACTGACCCATTTTAAAACCTCCTTGATCGCACGAACCTCCGCCTGGAAGAAATTGTACTCGTCAGGCAAGCTGAAGTAAATTTCTGTCTCCGATTCTTGTGTGAAGAAACCTAGGTCCGTTCTTTCCCCTATCTTCGAGCCATCAGTGTAGCAGCAAACTCTCACGGGTGTTTGTTTTAGGGTTCGATTTAGCCAGGAGTGTCTTTCCGGTACGAGTATCAATGTCTCGCATTCAGCTATAATCCCAGTCTCACGTACCCGGTCGGACATTCTAAAGTCTGGTAGTATCCGTCGAGTGTCGTCCATATGTTCTGATGGTGTGGTACATATGTATATTGTCTTGTTCGATCCATTCCCTCATCACTTGTAGACCTCTTATATCAAGAGCCGCTTCGTATTTAATACGAACGTCTATAGGTTGGACATAAAGATCCAATGCCCTGGTGGATGTAGTTCTCATAGCGCCACCCTAGACAGCACATACGTTGAACCTTATCCAAAATTGTAGTGTCGCACTTTCTTCACATGGACCTCCTCCATTCTACCGATGTATACATATATTAGAATTGATCTTCTGATTAGACCCCAATGTGTATCGTAATAGGGCTAAGTCTCCACCTGGACCCAATGTCCCTTCTGCAAAGAGACCAGCACGAGCAGACACAAGAGCTAGGACGTGATTTTCGTAACAAAAATAATCGTTTTGATTGCTTTGTACGAAAATAAACTAAACAAAATGTTTCGTTGCATACTGCCCTTGCAAGTCCTGCAGATATTGCAAATGTAGCATACGTGCTATATTCTGCAAGACCACAACAACAAAGTACATGCAACTGAGATTTGCATTACTTGAATAAATATGCATAACCAAAATCCATTGCATATTGAAAATTGCAAATGTTCTCAATGCTAAAACAGCTGTGTTTTTCGGTTTTTTTTTTTTTTTTTTTTTTTTTTTTTTTTTTTTTTTTGTTGCAATAAAAAGAAGTAAACCCCTGCGTTTAAAAAATTTTACGACTGCAGAGCTGCCACAAAGACTGCCTGTGCTGAAATTAAATTTGGAAAAAGACACGCTTTGTAGCAAAAAATCAAGCTATGTTTGCTAAAATTGCAGATGTGCAACAAAGGGTGATTTCCGCTATTGTTTTCTTTTGTTCTTCGAAGTGAGTGAAACAAAACAAAAACAATGAGAACGATTGCTCAAATTGTTTTTGTATTGTTTTTGCACATAAGCACAAACAAATTAATTTAAGCGTACGTAGCTAGAAAATAAACCAATGGGAGCTAAATGGAAAAATTTTGAAATATTTGCGGCGAATTTTTCACCATTATATAATTTTATTACATTGTTTTTTAACGCATAAACTGGTTTTATATACATATGTATGTAAACAGCTCAGCAGCATAGCTCTAACCAGGTGTCCTAACCTCTTCTCTTCTTCTTTATTTATTTGGTATGGATTTTTTCCGAATAACATATTTTTGGTCTGGTTAGAGTAATTTTCGTTTCGGGTTGGATTGTTTAACCAGTTTTAAACCGGTTTGTATGTATTTTTTAAACAGATGAATGTGAGCGAAGATTTTATGTGTGTACAAATGTATGAATATTGTTACTTGGGTTCTGCTAAAATATTAACTGAACAGCTGACTGTTGTATATTCAATAACACCGCAAAAAATTATTGTCGTTTAGTTAACAACAGCGCATGTGGCTTAAAAGTGTTACTGCATAGAAAAGTCGAAAACGATTCGATTATTGTGGAAATAAGTGAATCGAACTACTAAATAAGGCTTACCTATCGTTACCTTAATATAGAAAAATCTTAACTCATTATTTTCTTGAAATCGAGATTTTTGCATTTTTCGATTCATTAAATGTTCTGTCGAAATATATAAAAAACTCGATTAAAAAAAAATGTGTTAGGGCCTTTCCATATTAAGATAACGATATATTCATACAAAAAAATTTTAAACTATTTAAAAAAAATTTTTATGGAAAATTCGAAATAAAATTCATTTCAAGCTAATTTTATTGCCAGTTCATACAAGCCATGTGAAAATTCTCGTCTGGCTATTTATATTGAAAACAAAAACAAAGCACTCAAAATTTGTTTTTGTTTTCATTATAAATAGACAGCCGAGAATTTTTACATGGCTTCTATAAACTGGCAGTTAATTTTTTTAATAAGGGGGGTAAATATGTATCACATACATACATATAATTAAAACTATGAATTATTAGTTGTGTTCATTTACATTCTTAGCAGAAACTTCTAACGAGAGAGTAAAGGCTCAATCAGACGTGACATAACCATAGCCATAGAGAACAGCCGTTCGAACCAAACTAATGGGCAACCCTGTATTTGATGGCCATAACGCCATAACTCACCATAGAAAACAATTTAATTTTGGTTTGGTTATGGCTATGACATTATGGCTACGTCACGTCTAATTTAAGCTTAAGGCGGAGTTTACATCTGGCACACATGTGCCCAAAAAAGCGTAACCACTAATTACTAATGAATAACTGAGTCAGACGTATTTATTGATTTAAACATATTGTCTAGTAGTTATGTATCAAACTGTTTTGTAAAAACTTGCAAGAAAATTTTATTCATATTAGAACCATGGATGGAAATCATGATACGATTGTACATTTTCTGATGTATTTGGGATAATCTTGTTTGATAATATTTTAAATTACAAAATATTTAAAAATCGACATTTAATATGAAATATTTTACACAGCTTAATGTATTATTTACTATTTACTTTTTAATTCTCTTCAATCAACAAATACAAAAAACCCATTTTCCATCTCTGATCAGATATGATAAACAAACAAAATTCCTTGACAATAAAATTTAATTTATGTGGCTTTATGAAAGAAAAACAATAAGTTAAGAAAATATGCTTTCTTCATACAAATGTATACATATTTTATTTTTGTTAATAACTTGTGGGCACACGTTAAATTTTTGCCTTTCAATTCCAATCAATTTGCCATACACTCACACTTTTTCCACTAACGCAATCAAACTTTTTAAATTGAAAACTACGATTGCTTTCAAATTCACCTATCCATTTATATGGCAATTTACTTTTCAATTTGAACAACTTGTCACAGCACACATTGATTGAAGCTACAAATTTAAGTTGTTTTTTCGTCGGTGGCATTTAAAAAATTAAATTGATCATCAATTTTTGTCACAGCCAGCGTTGCCATATATTTTTCTCAAAAACCTTCAAGTCGAACAAAAAAACCTTTTTATGGGAATTGTTAAAATTTAAGTTTAAAATTTTTAAACGCACTAATAATCCCAAATTAATATTTTACTTATTAAGTAAAATATTTTTTATTATTAAAAATACATTGAAATTGATTATTGAGGGGTTTAGCTGGATCCTATGCGCATTTCACTGTTTCTAATGCAGATCATCAGGGAACCTTTGCCCAAAGCTTCTTAGAACAACTAGAGTTATTATATTATAAACTTTCATTTAAACAAATGAGAAGCTCAATAACAAATAACAAAGTTGAAACAAGAACTCAATAATCAAAATGTTTTTTATTTTCTTACTTTACCATTGCTACATTGGCTGACTTTTTTTCAGCTTCAAATTGTAGTCGTAAGAGTATGTAAAAGAAAATAAATGTAAATAACAACAACAGCTATTTAACAATAGAGAGTTGCCACACAAGTATTTTTTTGACCGGGTGCAGTCAAGTTAATAATTAGTGTTTTTTTAAATTTTTAAACGCACTAATAATCCCAAATTAATATTTTACTTATTAAGTAAAATATTTTTTATAATTAAAAATACATTGAAATTGATTATTGAGGGGTTTATCTGGATCCTATGCGCATTTCACTGTTGCTAATGCAGATCATCAGGGAACCTTTGCCCAAAGCTTCTTAGAACAACTAGAGTTATTATATTATAAACTTTCATTTAAACAAATGAGAAGCTCAATAACAAATAACAAAGTTGAAACAAGAACTCAATAATCAACATGTTTTTTATTTTCTTACTTTACCATTGCTACATATTAGCTGACTTTTTTTCAGCTTCAAATTGTAGTCGTAAGAGTATGTAAAAGAAAATAAATGTAAATAAGAACAACAGCTATTTAACAATAGAGAGTTGCCACACAAGTATTCTTTTGACCGGGTGCAGTCAAGTTAATAATTGGTGTTTTTTATATTTTTTGTATAATATGTACTAAATAAATAAATAAAAGTATTTGCATACAAATTTATTAAAAATCAAAATGGAAGGTTTTTTGAACAAAGTTGAAGTTGTAAGTACATTTGCACACTTTTCCCTATTTATTTAATATAAAAAAATGCTGTTTTTAGATAATTTAATTTTTAGAACTCATTTTCATTTGATTTTTAAAGCTGTTCCCAATGATGCAAAACTTTTTTTTTTTATAATGTTATGCGTTTTAAGCGACTAAAATCACTTAAATTAAATTTAATTTAAAAGGTAAGCAGCACTAGTATTTTAAGATGGGCAATTATGGTTTTTTGCGTTCCAGCAATTTTGGATAACTTTTGCATATTCAGAGAGTAATTTTCTTTTTACTCTCATTAGTCCGAACTTGTACGAAATCTTGTGGAACACACCTAGTATGTGTGATGAAATTGAAAGCGATTTATTGAACGTGTGGCTGTAGCGTAAAGAAATGCACATTTTTGAGATTTCGTTTATAAGATATTTTTTAAATAATTGATTTGAAAACAAAATACAGAACAGCTGTTGGGATAATTCTTGCAAGTAAAAATTTTACTGGTAATAATTTGTAAGAATTTTTTGACTCGATTTTTTCCTCTCTTTGACGCTCTCTCCTTGCAAACCTTAAGAGTTAATAAACACTTTCCAGTAACAAATGTTACAAATTCGTAACAACTTTTAGTAAATGAAAAACCCTATTATGTTATGAATTGAATATGTATTTGAGTTACATATAAAATTTGCAATTAGAAAATTTGGCTTGTTTTTATGGTTAAGCAATTGTCTGTATGCATTTCCTTCCCGCTTTTGGATTTAGCTAACAAAGTCCGTACGTTTATAGTAAGACAATTAACACTATATTGAGAATCACAATATACAAACATAATAAGTTTGAAAGCCGCAAACAAAAATCTTTACAAAACAAGCATCTTTATTCGATTGTGTATCTATTATATTTTCCACCACCTTTTTTTTAAATATACTTCGGTATTTCAAATTTGAAGTTATTTATAATTAATTACATGTAAAATTAAAATTATATATAACAAAATCATTTAAAGAATATATAATGAATAGAATATAATAATATACTGCTCCATTTTGTACATACATATCATATATTTTTATTTTTTTATATAAATTTTTTCATTTATGTTTATATATGTATATAATGTATAATGCTTTGCAAACTAAAAAATATAAATTTTTAATTACAGTTGGAAAATCAAATGATGATAATATGAAAATATATGATGATATACCAAATTCCGCTGTCGATTTACATGTTAAAGACAAGGTAATGTACAATATAATATATGTATTTAAATTGGACTATCATCCATTAAATATTTTAACAGTTCATGCGTAAGTTAAATCGACAGGAGCGTGTAGTTGAAGAAGTCAAATTGGTATTGAAACCACGCTACAATAGGAAGCAAATCACCAAGGATGATTACAAAGAAATTATGCGCCGTGCTGTACCCAAGGTATTACATTAATTTGTCTAAATCAAAAATGTATTTAGAGGAAAAATTATATATATTTAAATTTTTTAGATTTGTCATAGTAGATCTGGTGAAATTAACCCATTTAAGATAAAAAGATTAATCGAGGCCTACGTGAAAAAATTCCGTGCAAAACACAAAAAATTAAATATTGTGAATACGGGTCAAGTCAGCAGTGCAGTGAAGTGTGCTGCCTATTTGAAGAAGTTGTAAGTAGTTTACACATATACAAAAAGCGAATATGAGTAAAATATGTAACCAACTCAATTTTTTAAAATGTAAGTAAGTTCAATTAAATAAATTTAAATGCATACAGGCACATTCAACAGGTAGTAGCGAAGACCAAGCTTCAAAATTTGTTTACAAAACAGAAATTTAAAAAAAATTTCAACATGAAAAATATTTTATTAAAAAAACTATTTGTAAACAAATTTAAAAATATGAAAAAAAAAACTATTAAAAAACTGTGGAAAGTGCTAAACGTTGAAAATTTTGTTAGTGGTACCTGCCGTTGAGAAATTTTTTCAACTTTATGTGAATAATATTTATTCTTAGTGTTTTTTTTTTGGAATTTTTATAAATTAAGTTTAACATTTGCTAACGCACTAATATTACCAAATTATTATTTTACTAACCCCCTGTTTGTGTAAGACGTTTGAGTTAGAAATCTTGGTGTTTCTGTAATAGATTAAAGAAAAGTTGTACGAGTTTCCTTTAGTCTATTACAAAAACGCCAAGATTTCTAAATCAAACGTCTTACACAAACAGGGAGTAAGTGTTTTTTATGGGAATTGTTAAAATTTAAGTTTAAAATTTTTTAAACGCACTAAATTAATATTTTACTATTAAGTTAAATATTTTTTTTTATTAAAAATACATTGAAATTGATTATTGAGGGGTTTAGCTTTATCCTATGCGCATTTCACTGTTGCTAATGCAGATCATCAGGGATCCTTTACTCAAAAATTTCTTAGAACAACTACTTAGATATAATGTTAAGCTTTCATTTAAACAAATGAGAATTTCAATAAATTTCAAAGTTGAAACAAGAACTCAGTAATCAACATGTTTTCATAGCTTTGCTATTTATTGTTAGGAATTAGGACGTGATTTTCTTAACAAAAATAGTCGGCACTATTACAGTTATAAATTTATTTTTGTATTTTTAATAAAAAAAAATATTTAACTGAATAAGTAAAATAATAATTTGGGATTATTAGTGCATTAACAAATCGTCGCATAGTTATTGGTTTGCCGCACAGTATGTTTAAAATACTTTATTACTGCGGCTAACCAATAACAACTCGACGAAATGTTAAACTTAAATTTTTATTTTTGTTTTGTTTAAACAAGACATTTTGGATAAACTAAAAGCCGTGTTGTTTTTGTAATCTTGATATTACCTGGAAATGAATGTACCTTTATACATATCGCTTCAATAGTGGCATAACTCAAAAAATTAGTTTTTTGAGTTAATAATGCAGAAAGATGCGGCATTTCGTATTTTATCATGTGTAAAAATTGCATATAAATAGCTTGTACCATCACCTCCTGAGAGAAGAATTTTTTCATTTCTCCATTAAGTTTTATGTTTAAATTGAAAACTTAAAACGCGTTTTCTGCAAAACTGGTTTTTTTGAGTTGTGCCACTATTGAAGTAAATGAGCGATATGTACATACGTAATTGAATAATCATGAGTATTTTTACTAATGTTTTTAATTGTCCTGTTTTAGTTTCAGACGTCATCTCTTTACACAGAAACCATAAAAGGAAGGAACTCACATTTTCTATAAACCTAAAATTACATTTAAAATTTTTCTGCTGAAGCTGAATCTATTGTTAATGTTGGGATGGATAATTGTATGTAAAAATGCCAGG